>CM030855.1:14024593-14527093 GCA_018105865.1 Metaphire vulgaris
TTGCTCACCAACTTTTTCGAGAATCAGAAAAATCAAACTGTTTTCACCCCGCCGGGGCCCCTCGTATATATCGCGGGGCCCTAGGCACGTGTGCCTACTTTGCCTATGCCTTAAAACGGCCCTGGATCCAACCCATCCGGAGGAGCCCCGCAGGCCACCTGGTGCCAGGGACCTCACACTGGCAAAAGATGGGCCTGGACTCTAGAGAATGTCTCTTTGCACATCATGTTCCGCAGTCACTTGGTCACTTGCGTTGATTTGTAGTCCAACAGTATTTAGTGAAATTTCTGGCCTCGGTCCTGGACTTAGGAACATAGGCGGGAAGTTAGCAGACTGATAAGAACGCTGGACGATGGAGCAGAAGGTTGAATGTTCAATTCCTGCAGGAGCCCTAAGGTCGACTCAGCCTTATGCGCTAGAAAGCGGTGGTAAAAAATGAGGAGCAGCGTTAAGCTGCGAGATACAATGTGGGTCTGAGGAAAGTAAGGGCAACCTTCCCCAGATTAATGGCCTATACCGCCTACGTCGCTGATTGCCCAGGCCGGAGATAAGCACCGTAACCCAACGCTCGGACTCGAGTACGGGACCTATCTTTACCTTTACCTTTACCTGACAAAAGGCGTTTGTAGATTTCGTCGACTACGCTGGCTTTAGTTTCCAGGGGACGATTAGCAGATGGAGGGAGAGAGAGAGATAGATGGGAAATGATGAATGATCCCCTTGGATGTGACATCTCGTCTGTGATTTTGATTTTAAGGCTTTAGATCCAGGGTCGACTGAAGCTGCTGCTGCTGCTGCTGCTGCTGCTGCTGCTGAGGCAGAGGAAGAGGCGTTGAGATCGGAAGAGAAGCTGATGTGCCGTCTCACAGCAGAGCAGATCAGATGCGCCATTGAAGACGTATTCCAGGAAGAATGGACGAAAGTTCAGGTGAAACCAGAAATTAAAATAAATAATTATATAACCAGTTTACCATATCAACTATCATTCAGTTCAGTGTTTATTCTAGGCCTTTTGGGGGGATCCCCCCAGTTTTAAAATTCCCACCAAAATTTGTATATGTTGGCTTGGGGGATGGAAATTTCCAGACCAGATCTCGTCTTCTATTAGACTGTAGGGAGTGTATGCCCTACAATAGCCATTCCATAGTGGACGATGACAAGACGTAGGCTTACTCTGAGGGAAACCTCAACTGGAAAACAATTCTGTTCGGAGTTTTACTCTCTCGAAAACTGTCTTCGTGATTTCCAAAGGCGTCCTCAGTAGGGGCGTATCCAGGGTTTCAGATCGCTGAACCGTGCAAACGACACAGGAGGCGAGCACCGTTCAGTCCGATCTGTGCGGCTCGGGAGCGTCGTGACCCCACCCCACCCCCACCGTCCCCTCCCCCAACAGAACCTGGGCTGGATTCTCAGCCGCCTAAGCCTTTTCATTAGGGCCTAATGCTAGAATTTAAATCGAAGCGATGGAGCAATTTGCAATACGAAGACCAGTTGTCCAGGGCGTAGCGACGGTGGGGTATATCGGTATATATAACACCCAAAATCAGACTACCTTAAAATTTTTAATGTGTTTTTTAAAGATTTTCAAAGTTTTTAAAGATTTATACCCCTCAAATCACATTATACTCCCAAATCAAATTCCTGGCTACGCCCCTGCAGTTGTCTAATTGGAATACAAAAGACGTCCTGGAAGAAATCGCTGACTTCCGGATGCCATATCGGTCAGAGTTGCAGCATTTCAGTTCAAGAGAATTAATGACCAAATAGTGGTCAAGACAAACTACTAATAGCCTATGACAAGTCACTAAAACAGCAGTGGTTTATGTAAGCCTACCCCCGTCTAGTCCTAGAAATTGTCCATGTCACTATTTAGGCTATTTGGCCAGCAGTGTTTATTCTAGTCAGTGGTCACCTAGACATTGGGGGGAGTTTGACATTTTGGGGGAACAGACATTGGGGAGGTCATATTACTTGCCAAAATGTCAAAATTTGAGGGAGATTTCAAACTTGGGGGTGGAATTCCCCCCAGAGAAGGTCCAGACTGAAGGTCCACTGTTGGCCAGAATGCTTCTTCTGCTTCTGAGACGACGTATTAGCAGGGTGCGATTTGTGACCTGGAGCAATAGGGGGGGGGGATATGTCGAGCTTGGGGGGATGTAGTTGTTGGGAAATGTAGCAGTGGGGGGATGCAGTGGTGGGGAATATGGGGATGTAGCAGTATGGGTGATGCAGTTGGGCAATGGGGGGGGGGAGAAGATTTCACCTTGAACCCTTCCCCCTACAAATCGCGCCCTGCGTATTAGTAATCGTCCAACATTTATGTCCTTTTATTTATTTTTTGATTTAGGACGAAGTGATGAAAAAGATAGCAGCGCTTCAGTCGAAAATTAAAGTCTAAGCAAAGACGCAAAAGAGCCGGACTCCGATCTGAAGAGACGCATCCCATCTGAGACACTGCATATGGACCCCCCTCTGTGTACATTGTATGTACGTTCGCGCCGTTTGCAAATAAATTGAATAAGAGCAACGCAAATTGACTGACGTTATTAGAGATACATCCGGCATCTGCCGAGGAAAGCCTAGCGCTTCTGAATAACTAACTTTTTCAGAGGACAATTACACTACGTAACAAAAAAAATATTTTTGTTTGTTCCTGGGTTCATAGCTTGTTTTCCTAGTCCCTTATGCCTAAATCTAACTAGAAAAAACCAGTTGTTGTTCCAAACTGAATTTGCTTTTTGGGGTCAGGGCAATGATATTTTGAAATTCAATAGTATTATAGAACACATTCTCAGTTTCACATTCAAAGCTGAGCAGACATACTTATTATTCTGGAACATTGCAAGCTGTCCATAAGTTTCTATATCTGAACAAAATTTTCTATAACCTTCTGGAATCTTCTAGAACCCTGTTGCACTTTCTGGGAGCTTTCAGTTGCATCCATAGACTTCTAAGAGTTCAGGTTCCTTAAGCCAATGTACTAGTGTATCTTGTTGCTGAGTAAGCGAATAGTGACCAGAAAAATTTGATTTAGATGGCATCAAGGGGTTGATTGCAGCCAGCAAATGCATTCTGCTACGTTTGCATCGGACTGGTACCCTATGGCTCTGAGCTCCTTCCCATCTCTCACAGGGAGGGCTCAACTGTCTTCAGGGGAGCACGTCAAGGCAGACAGCGAGGAAGATATTGCAGATCCAGAATATAATTGCACAGACACAGCTGAGATGAGAAAGCCGTACTTTCCCAATCAGAAAGATCTCAACGACCTGATCATAGACCTTGGTCTCATCAAGTGCAATGCTGAGCTTCTGATGTCTAGACTCAAGGAGTGGAACTTGTTGGATGAAAGTGTAAAGGTGACAGTACAGAGAAAAATAACGTCACGAACGTTTTCCAAATTCTTCAGTCAGCTAGATTGGCTCTGCTTCTGCAGCAATGTCACTGGTCTTTTAGAGGTAATAGCAATCACCTTTAACCTGAGTAATGGTGCCAATTCATAGAGTTCATCCAAGAATCTCAAAGCCATGCTACTTTATAGTGGTAACAAGTACTTGTCTCTCCCCATGGCTCACTTTGTGCACCTGCACCTAAGAGAGGACTACACCAGTGTCAAGATGTTGCTGAGTGCCTTAAATATGACAACTATGGCTGTTAAGTCATTGAAGACTTAATATGGTCAAAATGGTGGCATTCCTGATTGGCCTGCAAGGCGGTTTCACAAAATTTCATTGGTTTTTCTTTGCCTCTAGAACAACCGGGACACCGAGGTCTGAGGCCCACTATTGTAGAAGGGATTGGCCACAGCTGACCAAGTTCAAATGTTCACAGGTAAGAACAGCATCAAGTGGGAGCCGCTGATAGACCGTCGAAAGATGCTCAAACATCAAGTTAGGCCTCATCAAGTAATTTGTCAAGACAAGGAATCCACAGCTTTCACCTCCTAGAGCTTTTTCCACAGCTTTCGGAGGCAAAAGTCAAAGCTGGCATCTTCGTCGGACCACAGATAAAGATCACATAGCGTGACGTATTCGCCAAGAAGCTGAATAGCATGGAGAAAGGTTCTTGAAACAGTTTCGTTGCAGTATTGTATGGCTTTCTTGGCAACCACAGTGCTGAAAACTATGAGAGACTGAACCAGTCTCTCATAAAAGAACCATGCCAAAATTAGATGCAAAATGTCCTTGAAAGTACATATTCTTCATGCCCATCTTGACAAGTTCAAGGAAAACTTGAGAGCCTACCCAGAGAAGCAAGATGAACGCTTTCATCAGGATATGCTGGACTCAGAACGTCGTTACCAGGGACGGTATACCAAACACGTGATGGGGGACTATGTCTAAAGTCTTCATTGAGAAAGCTATTGACAGTACAGACACAAATCTCGAAAAGCAATTCATTTCTGAATGTTTTAAAGTAATTTTGACTGTTGTTGCTTATTTGCAATTAGTACATAATGTTCATTCTCGAGAAGAAAAAATGAGCCTTTTTCCATTGTATAAATAAACAACTTTTGTAAGCTGTGCCCATGAAAGCAAATATAATGATGAATATAGCCATGTTTGCAGATCCTTTATACATAGGCAACTGAAATATAACACTTAGAAGCCAGGAACAAAAATCGTGTTACATAGTGTTATTTTAATTAATTAAAGAACCGAAAATGTTAACGAGTGTTCGGTTAGACTTATATGCGGCATCAAGCATGGGGACCAACATGCATTTGTTGATAGGTGTGTAGTACAGTAGTAGTAAGTATAGGGTCCCAACAGGGAGCCACTGGGCCAGATATTCAATAGGGGCACGGCCCCTCCCTCCATGTGGAACCGCCACTGTGCCAATCTCGAATCCTCTCTCTCTCTCTCTCTCTCTCTCTCTCTCTCTCTCTCTCTCTCTCTCTCTCTCTCTCTCTCAATTGTGGTGTCCTATAGCAGTGCTTGGTACAAAGTGCCTCCATACTCAGTTCCTTATTATTGTTATTATTATTATTATTATTATTATCAGCAGCAGCAGCAGATTAGCCCAGTGGCTATTCTAGCCACCTAGACATTGGGGGCAGTTTAAATTTTTTATTTTGGGGGACAGACATTGGGGAGGTCAATCTCAGGTCATACTACTTGCCAAAATGTCAAAATTTCGGGAGGGGGAAATTTCAAACTTGCGGGAATTCCCCCCAGAGAAGGCCTATAATAAACACTGTGCGTAGCCAGGATTCTGGAATAGGGGGGACACCGACATTTTCAGGTGTCCATGTGATAAAAGTCTTGACAAGCAAAAATAACATCATCAACTCATCATGCCAATCTCCTGCACACTTTGAGCTTCTTTCGTTCAGTCTCATACCACTCTCCTCCCCCTAACCCCCACCTGTTCGTCAACAGTTCTGAACAAATACCACGACAGGTCCCAGTCTTAGCGAGAGGGCGGGGGCGCCGTGGTCACGTGGCCAATGAATACTAATTGAGTATCATTATAATTAAGTGGTTAAATACAATTGTTTCATCTAATTTAATTACAGCTGCAAATATATATGTAGCAATCTAAAGATATAAAGACAACTCTGAGATCCATTAGAGACACTTTAATTAAATACAATGAACATAAATGCTACAAATGGAACCTCCATTTTCCATCTCTGTCACTTAAAAATGTTTAAACATGTCAAAATATCTCTAATTATACTAAAAGTTTATGAAACCGAATACTGTAAATAGAATTTAATTAATATCATGTTTTGAGTCAGAAACACATATTAATATGCTTTCCGATAGTAACTAACTCAATGTTCTACTACAATGGAATGTACAAAGGAAATGCAGAAATAATGTTCTAAAATTTTGACAGTTTCATTTAATATTTTTACTTTTGATTCACAAATAATTTTTTTAAAGTTTTTAATCGGAATATACAGACAGTAAAATCATCAAACTTCAGCAATAGAAAATCAAACGTCATAAATCTGTTGCATCTAAATCCTTATTGAGATCAAAAAAGTTAAAAATTCAAGACATCGCATGTGCTTAAGAGTATTTGCCAAATCAAAAACAAATTAAAGCAAAGCCATGGACGGCAAACAATAATTACTTTTACTAAAGAAATGCTTTTGGTGCAAACAAGAATGTTGAAGCAAATGCCAACTCAACAGAAGAATTACAGTTGAACCCATTTATTTGCATATCTGAAACAAAAAATCGTTGAAGAACGTTAGAAGGTAAACATCGTTCAGAATTCTTTATCAACGAACTTCTTCTAAATCAGTTAATTTATCAGCGAAAACAAACAAAGAGCAAAAATACACAGTGACGATTATTTTCACACAAGAAATTGAGAAACATCAAAACGTATATACCGTATATGCAAAATGAAATTCATTCTAGAACAAAGAAAAGCAAAAAGAGACATGTTCCAAATATTTCTGCACAGAAGTCACAGCAAATAATACGATGGCAATTAGCAAAACTGCCTTGAACAGCTGAATATCAACTTGAAACTTAATTCTTTCTCAATTCTTCCATAGCCAAACGACAACAAAACAACTATCAGCAAAAATAGCCGCTTAATTGGCAAAAGTATCTGACTTACAAGGCACTGTGGGTGGCTGAATGCGAGGACAGAGGAAGGCAATGACGTATAATAATCGGTATTAAGAAAACAAATGCATCAATCAATCAATCAATCAATCAAGTATTCAACCACAACAGCAACTGCTTTTGACAGAGCATCAAATTCACTTCAAATCCAAGTAAATTAATTCCACGCATTGCGTTCATTCGGATCATAGAAATTGCTTAGATGCTCTCATGTACAAAGTCCACAGAAAATACAGCAGACTTTTAAAGACTGCTTAGCTACCTCGGCTATTTAAGTCTCTAAGTGAGACAATCAAAATATACGATTGCACTGAATCAGTGTCTATGTCACTTCAATTACAGAGAATTTATATCAGGAAGTGTTTAATCCGGACTCCAGGCCTTTAGGGGTGGGGTGGGGTATTGACTTGGCTGGAGGGGAAGAGACGCAGTTCAGTGCAAAAATGTGTATCAGTGCTGGGATTTGGGGGCGATTTTTGTGGTTGAGAGGGGGAATTCCCCATCAGGCCTGTATAAAACACTCATATTAGGCACTTTCTATGGGTTTGTTACAAATGTTACAGCTTCTTATTGCTTTCTGAATGACCTTAGCTTTAACCCCAACCATGTCACAGTATAACATGAATTACCTTATTAACAAATGAACAAGAAAATGGCAAAAATGCCGATCTATGCAACACCTATGAGACAATTATTTCAAATGCTGAAACTCAATAAAGTTTCATATTGCTCAACATGGAAACAATTCCTGAAAATCTAGATTACAAAAAGACAAGTTACAACCATCACGATAACAGCAATTATGCAAACGACAATATACGTAAAGACATGGTTACAGTGTATGTAAAAAGTCTCAAAATCAGGTTTCAACTAATGAAAATGTCTTACACTAGAAAATGCATTAAAGTTCTGTCTTTAAGTGACACAATGATTAACAGCACAGAATACAACCACGATCAAAGATATACACATAGAGCAAAAACATTTTAAATGCAAAAACTCACAAGGATATATGTACAAGATACAAGATCTGAACAGATACGGACGCGCTACAATTGATATGCATTGTGTAGAAAGTCGGATGCAAATGATGTAGTTGAGCTACATGTACAAAGCGCAATGTATGCATATGTGCAAAAATATACAAAGACCAACAGTCACAGATCTAATTAAATCATTTTCATTCATCTTCAGTGGCCATCCATTCAATGAAATTGACTTAACTGTCCTTATCCAAAAACAAACAGAAACTTCTTAATCCAAGGACTTTGAATTCCACTCAACAGAAGAAAGGTTCTTACAGAGTCAAACATTGCAAATGTCCCACTCCACTTTCAAAAGTAGACACATAAAAACATAAGCTTAAAATGTCAAACTGTAAAATCAAAATTAATTTTCATAAAAAGTCCAGACCTACCATAAATACCAGATTATTAAAATAACTCAGAAAACAGAGGAATGTCAAATAAGTGTGGATCTCAGAGAAGACAAGAAGCGATTCTAAATCAATAAACTGTCAAATGACTATTTCAATGAATGAGTGGAAATCAAAATCAACCGCCAGACGAATCACCACAAAACATCACGTATTTACCGACACTAAGTGAAACAATTGAACACTGTCATAAACATCTTAAACAAACAACTGGAAAAACAATTGCTGAGCACAGATGATCAAAGAATTGCATTACACTGAGGAAGTTATAAAGAAATAAAATCGAAACCTTAAAAACAAAGTTATATAAAAATTAAGCACGCCATCATTTCCTTTGACAGAGCGTCTAATCCCAACGGCTGTTCCCGTCATATTCATCTGTTCTGTTCTAGTTTTTAAGAAATTAATATTTACTTTCTAGCAAAGATTGCAAATCTTTAGCTGGAGTAATCACTGAACAATTTACTTCATGAAATGACTTTATTAATTTACCCATCTCTGTACATTGAGACAGCAAAAGGCTTTTAAAATTAACTGGCTGACAAATTTTAAGTCAATAGTAAACATCTACAACAAACACAGTCTTCCTTTTCAACATCAAAATGGCCTCTTAGGCAATCAATTATTCGTTTAAAAAAGGGAAAATTAAACAACAAATTAGGGGGATGAAAACATTGACCGTGTTAACTGCCGTCAAAACCCATAATCATTCATTATATGTTGAACAGCGCATAGAGCGAAAAACAGACGAAGGACGAAAATGAATGAGCTACACTGCTCGACATCAACATTAAAGTTAAACACGAAACAAACGACACTCAACACAGCGTCCAATCTCAAGTCAGAACCAGTTCAAGTTTAAGAAATCAAATGAACAAAGAGAGCAGCATCAGGCCTCTTGGCCACTCGCTTGGTCACAGAGATTTCCGCTGTGTGCAGGCGTCAGCGTATGCTGGCTCGACATTGAAGCGTACAGACTGTCGGATCCATGCGGCTGAGAATGGATCGTTGTGATCGCTACCTGCGATCGGGTCAGCGCATCAAACTCTCCTCCTCCTTCTCCTTCGTCCTCTTCGAGACTTTCGTGAAAGACGCTGTCGTCAAATGCAGTTTCCAAGTTCAAGTAATGCTGTTAAATGAAAAATGAAAATTCTGGTGATCGAAAGAAACCAATCTGAAGAAATCAATACACAAAATAGATTCAACGTTGCAAAATTTTCAAGTTTCAAATAACCAGCAAAAAACATGAAGCTTTACACCTATATATATATATATATATATATATATATATATATATATATATATATATATATATATATATATATATATATATATATATAAATAGGAAGAGACTCACAAGATTAGCAGACTGGACAACTAACTGGTCAAACAACTCCACCAATTCATGGAAATCTGGACGATCAGCAGGATTCCTTTGCCAACAGCGAAGCATAACAGAATATCTACAAGAAACCATCATCATCATCATCATCATCATCATCATCATCATCATCATCATCATCATCATCATCATCATCACCACCACCACCACCACCATCATCATCATCCATTGGTGTTTAATGCCACCTCTACCGTGGCACTACTTTTGAAAGCACTATATAAATATGCCGGGATTTACTTACTTACTCTACAGTTTGGTGCCATTCTTTCCTGTTAATTGCCCTGTGACTAAGATCCTGTAAACTGCTTCCACACCATTCTTCAATATCATCACACCATTCCTTGTGTGGTCTCCCTCTCTTATTGGTACCCTCCATTATTCCAAACATTAGAGCTTTGATCTTTCTGTTCTCTTTCATTCGGCATATGTGTTCAAAAATATGGACAAGAAAGCATGCCAATAATCAGGTGATGGAATACATGTTACAATGTGACAAGGTAGTTCAATTACAAATCACACATCCACAACTGTAAATCACACATCCACAACTGCAAATTGCACATCCACAACTGCAAATCACACATCCACAACTGCAAATCACACATCCACAACTGCAAATCGCACATCCACAACTGCAAATCACACATCCACAACTACAAATCACACAAACATTAACCCATTTCACGACTTATTATACTATTTTTAAAAACATATAAAACATCTAAAAAGTAAAAACCTATTCAAAACAATGTTTCCTATAAATACCAGTGACTGCTCTAATAATAGAGCTTCAAAAACATGCAGGCAGAAGGTTTTGGCTGATGAAAGTAAATTTAAATTTCACGATTCAAAATCTTCAAAAACAACGAAGGATCTTGGAAAATGACAGGAAATTAAAGTCAAATGAAGAAAAATTGAAGACGTACACTTCAGAGCATGCATAGTGAGGCTTCTCCATCCTGTGACCCTGCTGGAGAACCTGAAGAAGACTTTCCACAGGAACTGAAGGATAAGGATTGCTTCCAAAGCTAAAAATCTCCCACAACAGCACTCCATACGACCACCTACAGTGCAGCAAACAGATTCAGAAAATCAACTTTAACAACCTCAAACTATGAAATCACTAAAGATACATTCAGACATATAAGGGATGCTCAATATAAATAACTCAAAAGCTCCACTATTACCCAACACATCATTAACACAAATGATTGTTTTTCATCATGAGTTGCTCTCCAGCAGTTATGTTTATGCACTCTACACATACAAAGAAGGCAAAAGAGGAAGAGAAGACCCAAGAAAAAGTGGATGGATAACATCAAGGAAGACTTCGAAAGATATCAAATGACAATAATAGATGGAATGAGATTAACAACGGGAAAAGATAAATGGAAAAGTTTTGTGTCTAGCTATTGCCGCTAATGAGTTGGCAGAAAGCAACTATGATGATGATGATGATGAGTTATGCTTAGTGCTTGTGCCACAGAGTTTGATATTTGAATCGGAAAAGTTTAGAATTTTGCTATAAACAATAAAAACTGTCGTACACATCAGTTTTGGTTGTATAGCAATTTTGTATGAGTGACTCAAGAGCCATCCATTTCACTGGCACTCTTCCCTAGTGACAGAAAACAAATAAGTGTCAACACTTCAATTTAATTCAGTCTCTAAAACAACTGAACATACACAAAATAAAAAAATTAATCATTAACAACTTCAACAGCCTGTGGTAGAACTGTAAATTGCATAATTCAAGCACTAACCCTAGACATAGATTGCCCTACAGAGCGTAATTATTCTTGTGCCTAAAATTCTTCATTTGTCAGTGGACAAAGTGCTGTCTATCGTAATGACAAATGAATACCATTTTGAACCATGCAACCGAATCCATTGCAGTAGGAAATATTTTAGCTGAAATTTTCTGTCTTTTCCATCATGCCCATTATTTCCTTAAAATACAGGCAATATCCGGCTAATGATAGAAGACCTTCATTCCTTTTCCATGTCATTTCCAATTAAGACAGACAAATTACAAAACATCCAACTTTTCCATACATAAGAGAAACGCTCACAAGCATTCATTCATTATCTTCAAATGCCCATAATAGTAGTCTTAACAATAATTACTACTGATAACACTCGTTCTAACTACTACAATTGACATCTCTAAATAATCATAAGAGACCGGAGAATCATACATTGGAAGTCCTGCGATAATACTCCTTCTCTTTCATTTCCCTCGTTAGACCAAAATCTGCGATCTTCAGAACATGATCTTCGGCGACCAAAACATTTCGCGCAGCCAGATCACGATGAACGATCTGCAGAAAGACATCGGATCTTACGAGTCATTCCGTCAAAATAAGAACTCAGCAGATTAACAAAGCGGCATTTCATCAAATGGCTTCACCAACGGAAGAAAACATCCAATGAGCAACCATCAGCTCAGCCTCATTGCATCTGCTTTCAATTAGTCCTATACATGTAGCATTGTGTCATGTGATCTTAATAGACCAACAAAAACAACATCTTTCCAACAATACCTTTCTGGAGGCCAGGTATTCCATTCCACGAGCCACCTGATAGGCAAACAGGACAAGGTCTTTGGCAACCAAAGGCCGGTCGGCCGAGTGAGCAGCAGTGAGATAATCGTCCGATGAAGCCCTCAGCTCAGATGGACAATGCTTCCAAAGATATTCACGAAGGTTTCCATAAGGGGCAAACTCCACTACGACCATCAGTGAAACTAAAAATTTAAAAAATAGAATCAGTAAAAGCAATGCACATCATCATCATCACCACCACCACCACCACCACCTCTTCATTGTACATAAAACAAAATGTGTCATTAGGAATTGTTACCTTCATTTGGAACGCAATATCCAACGAAGTTGATTATGTTGACATGACGACCGATCGATTTCAAAGTCTCCATTTCCCAAATAAGATCCTGAACCTCGACATCCGTTGCTCCTTCTGCAATTCAACCAAACAGCGAAAACTAAAAACCTAGAAGAGGATTTCGGACTATTTGCTCCCAGCAAAACAATTATTACAAACAGGCATTTGATCTGTCAACAGATTGCTTATAGAGCAAGAAATACGGTAGAAATAGCAACGACACCTGATCAAGTAAGACACCATATTCTCATGCAAATAACAAGAGTTATCTGCAATTCAAATCATTATCCAATCATTATTCTCATCTATGCACAGAACACAATATGGGCTGAACTCCCAGCAATGCCACAACTACTGTGGCATATGTCTCAAAGTAACAATGCACATGTGTTTTATCACACAAATTATGCTCAAATAAAGCAGTTAGCAACTACAAAACACACTCAACCCAAAAAATAATCTAAAGCAACATGAGCAATCAGTCGAACCTTTTAACATTTTCACTGCCACGACCGTTGGATCTGACTGGCCGGGCGTTCTGATGACATGACCAAGATGAACCCGACCAAATGCGCCTTCGCCGATCAATTCACCGACCTGAAGACTACAGGAAGAGAAATTAGAAATATTTCAGTTATCTCCAATGTGTAGGAAATTTCCTTTAATTCTAAATGATAAAATCAGCAGCAATATAGCGGCTCATGTTTCTATCTAAATCAGCCCTGAAAAAAAACAACGGTAACAGACTCACTGATCCTCTGCTATTTCCCATTCTGGATCTTCAGGCACAGCAAGATTAACCAGGCGATAGAGAGAACTTTTGACAAATGATATCAACGCTGGTCTTCTCTTGCTTCTCTTCCAAACAATCACCATAGCAACTGCTGCCACGGCAACCAAAACAATAATCACTCCGACGATCGCACCGACAAATGTCCACAGGTCATAGGATGACGACGAAGAGATCGCCAACTGAGAGACTGGCTGTGGATTGACCTGGAGCCAAGCGCCGCGATGGACGGAGCCAAAGACATTCGATACAATGCATGTGTACCATCCAGAGTCCGATTCTGTGGCATTGTAAATGGTCAGTCGCCCTGGGTCCGACTCAACACTTGGACCATTCTGAAAATCATTCAATGTGACAAAACTGATAAATAAATACATTAATGAATTAATTAATAATTATTTCAAAACACTCGCTTCTAGATGATGGAAACCACTAGAATCAAGCAATAAAAAAATTGTGTATTTCAGTTCCAAAATGCAATCTGAGCAATAATAAACTATCAAATGACAAAAATAATGTAAAGAATAAAATTCAACTAATCCTTGTAAACCACTCATAAGGTCTTCTGCTTCTAATGAAATTCATTCTTCTATTATCTTTACTGATTTTTGCTAACAAGCGTTCAAATAATCCACCAAAAACCCACATTTTTATTAAGATATCCATCACATGGCACCTCAGAGACACTCAAATAAGAGGTACTGCGTAAATTTAATTATACAATATTCTTCTTCTTCCTTCCTCGCTCCGAGGGTTGGTCACACCATGGACTGTCCATTTCCATTGCTGCCTATCGTTAGTTGCCCTCATGGCTTGGTATGTTGTAAGTCCCGTCCAGGTTTGAATGTTGTCGAGCTAAGTTATCCTCGGTCTTCCTTGAGCTCTTCTTCCTGGAATTGTATCTTGTACGATTAAAATGCAAAGATTAGTAATTTGATCTGTTGTTCCCCGTCCTCTCCGGAATCCCTCCTGTTCTCCTGCTAATTGCATACAATACATAAGATGCGAATAAAATACTGAATGGTCCATAAAACAAGGTACAGTGCTTACTAGACGCTGATGTCAGGTTTGCCGCTGAGCTACTCACCCGAACTGATTTGAGGTAAAATGTTCCATCGTTGGACATATACGACCCATTGACCGTGTAGTGCTTCACCCACTGTACGTACGCTGCGTCACCGCTCATGTAACGACAGTTCAGTTCCGCTGTTTCTCCCTCAAACACCGTTCGGTTTTCTGGGATGACCGTAAACTCCGCAGGACCTCGGTGTTGGACTGCGCAAGTTCACACAAGACACAAAAGCTATCACAGCCACTTCTTTCTGTCATATATTTCAAATAGACCGGATAATATTCTATCAAGTCACACAACAACTGAAACCATAAAATACTAACACAAATGACCTGATATAGAAGTGTCACTCACAGCAAAGAGAAGGCCAGAGACCAGATGTGCAGCACTGTCCACAGTATTTCATAAGTGCAGTAGTTTGATATAAGTGCTAGCCACAGATAAATGACATTAGACATTCCAATGCAACAAAATAAGTGAGTTGAGTAGACGCGTGCAATGGGTGAAGTCGATGCAGCCTCTTCATCTATGCTACATGAAATTACTTAATTAAGGAAAGTCCAAGTGAGACAACGAGTGTCAGAGGCAAAGTGCTGCAAGTCCAAAAGTGCAGACTTCACTCACTTATCACATCGACGATGAACGTTCTCTTCAGCTGACCAAGCCTGGTCTTGACAACGCACGTGTAGTTGGCTTTGTCGTATGCGACCAGAAGACCTGGCAACTTCATCCAATAATCTCTCTTAATTATCTACACAACAAAGAATCAGAGGAAATCCATTCATTTATTATTTAATAGGCTTCAGTTTGTTCAAATACATCGTAAAACAATGCAAATCAACCTTCAATTTAATTGAGAAGACAGCAAAGTTGAAATTGGTCGCCACTTATCAAATCTTCAGTAACATCTTCTTTAAAAGTTCAACACATCTCTCCAATATCATTATTAACAATTGGATTATTAACATAATCCAATATCACTATTATCAGCAAATCTCTCTCTCACTTCACCAGCAACTGCTGGTCGAAGAATTTTCTAAAGGCCTAAGAAAACAAACTGCTGTTTACTAAAAGCGCACAAATACTCTATACAAAAAGTGCAAGATCAGTTACAGTGCTTATTTTTAAGTCTAATATTTGTAAGGTTTTACTTTGGCTAAACATTTGAGAAGCAGAAAGGAACAACGTAAACAATTCTTCTCTAGATTAAACCTTAAAATTTCTGCAACAATACTGATTTAAAGTCAAACTGAGATGTCTACCATTCACAAAAGACAGGTCAACTCTGAAGATCAGTCAGTTGAAAATAATAATAATAATAATAATAATAATAATAATAATAATAATAATAATAACAACTACAACAAAAACAAGGTTTAGAGCAGTGCTTCCCAACCTGGATGCCGTAGCACCCCGGTGTGTGCCATGAGCATGGACTAAGGGTGCTGTGGCCAAGTGCTAGAACACAAAATTTTTCAACTGATAATTAATTATACGAGTCACACCTGAATCAGTTTTGAGTAATAGGCAATTCACTGTTTTGTTTCAGGCACATCATTTGCTCAGCATCACTTTCATGCTGATTGTGAGCTTTAACACAGTCCAATCATTAACTTCTATAGCTCCTCTTCAAAATCAATAGCGTGCATCTGCTGCTGTACTCACACGGCCTAATGGTCTTTTGAGAAATGGCTGGCCATCTTTCCACCACTCAATTGAAACATGTTGTGGATTGGTTGGACAGGACAGTTTGGCTTCCATGTTCTGAATGAACAACTTGAACACAACATCAGCATTGTCCTCGTCCGTAAACTTCAAGTCTAAAACAAAAGGAAATTTTATCTCAGGACGGCAGAAAACTCAGATGTGAAAATGTCATGGCTTGACAGCAGCCGAGACATCGAAAAATAAAATATTCCAAATACAGGCATATATTCTGGCAACAAGAGAAAACAAATATAACTGAAATATAGGAGCTTAACATGAGTGGTCTTCTATGTGTACATTAAGGTAACGACACTTAACAAAACCTTTGAGGAACTCTAAACAGAATGAAAAATTAGAAAGAATAAACAATTACCAGAGCCTAATATACAGCGCTGCTATTTACTTGAGATAACAAGAATTAAGAGACTTGTGATATTTGGATGTAGTTCTAACTTATTCAGAATGAAGTGGTCAAACTTCACCACGGCCTGAAATTATTTTAGCAATATTGTCAAATTACGTTTCAATGCCATTTAGTTGATTTATGAATCACAATGAATTTCAACAGTTTGCTAACAATTGTTTTGAGCTTATGCTTATTTGTTTAAAACCTTTTTCTATTTTTACTAACTCACCTTCCCTTAGAGGAGATGATGCCACCAAAGAAGGAAATAGACAAAGAGGCATCAGGAGAAGAAGACAAACACAACTCTTTCCATGTTCAGAGATCATCTTATCAACACTAAAACATCAAATTAATTGATTAAAGGAGAAATTGTAACAAATTCTCAAATCACTGGTCAATCATCTGGCATTGTAACACAGTCATGTCACAGACCTGTTCCATAATCTGCATCCAGCTTAAGTAATCCAAATAACAAGTTTTATGCACAAAGGAAGTCATTTATGACTATAATAAGTAACAAATGAAAAAACCACCAAAGGACCCAGTTGTCAATAAATAGCATAATACATCAAATTGTCAAACTATAATTAGTATTGTTGTTTAGAAAGGATCTATCCTACAATTCTTCACTTCCTCTGCTGATATTCTTTTCGTAGCTTCTTCATTTCTTACCCCTGCTCTTTCCTTGAATTTGCTACCAGTAGTTCCTTTGGTAATCATTATAAAGTCATTATCAGTGACTGTTGGCAAGAAATAACCAATCATTCAATATTACCTCACTGCTGTTTCTTAGAATGGCTTTCTTTCCCCCCCCCAACTTCCTTGCTTCTAAAAAATTTCATCTGCAGCAACTTTATGCATTCTCTAAATGGAATCGTTAGCTTCGTTTTCTCTAAACAATGGACCAAATAATACAAATAAAAACCAATACCTGTTTAGAAATAATGGATAAAATCACTGATAAAAAATAAATCCAAAGACTGCCAGAAATCTTGCAGCTTCTGCCCACAGTTGTCAATTCAAATCCACCAAATTGGTTTTTAAGATGAAGACTGCAATGTACAAGGCTCTTCCACAAACCATGTAGCCAAGACAAGGTCACAGCCTAAGCTAACAATGTTCAACTGTCAATCACCAGCAAAAGACGGCCTAGTCATTCCCACCACCTGCCAGACAACAGAAGCATTAGACCACCCACCCACCCACCGGCAACCTGTTGCTTCTAAAGAATGACATTTTAAAGTTCCAATTAGCTTTTGTGCTGACAATGTCTGGGGCAGGAAACCCATTCAGAAGAGCAGACGACACAGTCCTTGAGGCATACAAAGGCACGCGCATGCCTTCAAAAATCAGACACTTTGAAATGGCACTCATTCACACATCACCGGATGTATACAAAACATAATTACAGATGCATTGCATTTATGAGCGACACTTACGACCAATGGCCATTGGCCATGTCCACCCCCTCTACCCCCCATCCAGCCCCTCAATACATCGGTAGAGAATTTTTCCTCCTATACGTTCCAATAAAAAGTGCCAGTTATGCGGAGAGGAATTCATTTCTTTTATGGTGTGAAATTTACGCTGCTCTCTCGTAGGAAGTGCAGATGGCTCTCTGATAAAAGAGCAATTGTAAGATGTCAGAGGCAAAAGGCATTAACATGCCAGGCAGTTGACTGATACAGCCGAGCACAGTGTCAATGGCTATTCAGTCTAAACATATGTTCCTGTTAGAAGGAGGAGAGGAATCAAATAGCACTGCATGGGCAACCAGACATTAGAAGTCTCACAGTAGTTCACCAATGATGACAGCCATACAAAGGTTCTGAGGTCAAAATGGCAGCAACAGACACTTGGGTCCTCTTAAAATGTCCCCTCCTTCAAGTGTCTATTATGGTCACAGATAATACCTCCTTAGCAAAATTCATTGAAATAGCTGGGCTGCCAAACAGAACAACGGTCTAAAGGCATTAAAGGCATGACTGCAAGGCCAATTGATGGTGTGCTCTGCAATTAATAATAATGACAATAACAATAATAATAATTATCAACATTATATTAATACATGCTACTCTGGTGCTGCTGCTGCTGCTAATAATAATAATAATAATAATAACCATTAACACATCTGTTGTCATATCACAGCTGTCAAAAAGACTTAACAAAACTCTGTTCAATTTACAATTGCTTTTAAAATTACTGATATATGATCATTGATAATTATATGCTATTGAAAGAGTCATGAAGAAAGAAATAGAGGCAATATGACATCCTTGGGACCCACTTGGTACATTAGAGAATTTCTTTGTTACCAACACTAATGCTCTTGCCCCTAAGTGTCTAGACGCCTTGCATCTAAAATTGGGCTGGTAAAGCTCAAAAGTTCGAAAATTTAAAACAAATCATTTTAAAAGCTCAAAATATCTGTCCTTAGGTAGATAAAAAGAGTCTTCATTGATTTCCCATCGAAGAGGCTGATGCATCCTAACAAAATGCCAAACTCACAATTTCCTCAACTCAATCTGCAATAGTTCTTACTGGAACTAACATCCAATTGCCCAGCAATCAGTCAGCTTCTGGAACTAAATGGCATTGGCCACTGAACAGATGCATTTCAATAGAAAAGCTCACTTCTAGACTTGTAGGCTTGTAGCCAGTTTTTGATTTGTTGGAGGTCGAAGATCAACTAAATACTGGATAAAAATTAACTCTTATGATATGATGGGAGATTGGTGGAGAAAGCTGGGTTTATAGCTGCACAACTTCTATACTGGAGGTAGAAATTGTTGGCGAGAGAGTCATTTTTGAAAAACTGGTCACTGATCACAGGTAATGTAAAGATGCCCAAAATTGTATATCCACTGTAGACTCTCCTGGTCACCTGGTCAGTTCCTCTGCACACCAGTGACTGATGCCTAAAGTGGCACCACAGAAAGTCAATCACTGACAATTATTTGGTTGTCCCATGCATGATAACTGATAAGCCAGAAAGCTTTGCCGGTTAAGTCTATTATTGTGATGTTAACACATAAGCACAATGAAGAATTTTAAATCAAATGTTGTCATAGCCTCATCACTTTCCATCAATCTGTTGCCTTAAAATGGCTTTTAATGCTGTCATACGAGATTCCCCCCCCCCCGAAGCCACAACGACTTGCAAATATTAGCAAGTAGCCGAGGGTCCTTTAGAAAGGAACCGACAAATAGCAAAGACACAATGATAAGTATGTTTAGCCACAGAATAAATAAGCCATTGGCAATGACTAAACACCGTTTTCAGCTCATAAAGCTCTTTCTTTCATTGAACCATCACGCATTTATACCTCTCATCCATTGCAATTGTACAATGGACCATTGTGGTCAAGGTGTATTATTTGAAACCACAGATGACAGAAACTTTCAGTGATGACATTTACAGAAAATACAATTGACTTTTGCTTAAAGAACACTCAAATACTATTGTGCAAAGCCAAAAACAAACAATGGAAATAGAAGGACTTCCAATGCATTCATGATTAACATTCTGGTGACCACCAGCACCGACCATCAGTATGGGTGAGGTTTCCAGGTGGAGGTTGAGAAGGGTGTCATGTCCTTAGTCAGCAGATGTTCTAGAGTGGCAAGAGCTTTCCAGTTCAGGGACACAGTGATCCATGCATTTTGTGAATTAAATAAAAATAATGTGCAATGGAAATGAAAAAATGGCAACTTCAAAAATTTAATCAAAACAGCTGATTAATCAAGTTTCAAAGCACAACCAAGTGGCAACAAAGAAGTCAACTGGCCCTTTGTAATACAGAGTCTCTAATCATCCAAAACTGTTGTTGGCCAATCTGAAGGTGCTGAGTAGATCAAGATTCAAGATACCCAGTGGTCAATGGCCAAAACTCAAAGGCATTTCTACATCAATTCTACTTTGACTCCAAATCTACCCAGAGCATCTAATAGCATGATGCCCCAGTCAAGACATAAAAAATGGGGAATTCCAGCCCTTGGCATCTTTGCCCCTGGCATCTTTGCCTCTGACAAGTCCTCCTACTTCCAACTCAGAAGAAACACAATTCTTGAGATGACCACACTAGTAGATACCTATTGTAGAGGAGGCCTTGAGGCCATTTGCATAACAAAATGCTTCATGTTGACTCCAGCTGAGACAGATTTGCTATTTCACAAATTTCCATTAAGCACACAGCCATGAATTTGTACCAGACAATGGCAAAACATTCTCTTGGCTAAGAGCAGTTTCTTCCATAGAAAAAGCTAACAAAAGGCTTTATATCTGACCAAAGTGGAATAACTTAGTTCTGGTAATGAATTATTTTCAACTGAAATGCACAACATCTTACATGCATGTTACATGCATGGATCATCAGGCAGGTGAAGTTCATTTCTCATGAATGCATCAGTTAATATAGATGTAATTACACGTAAAATTCATTTTCCAAAGATATTCCAAAAAAATTTTAAAAACTTTTGAACTCGAATCAAATGCCTTCAGTTAGAAATTGCAACAAATTCATAACACAAGAACGTGAATTCAACAAATTAATAAAATTTTGCATCAAACTCTTTTACCAAACTCTCAAAAGCCCTTCTGTTCAAGCAGTCATTGTGAAATTAAAGGTAAGTCTCAGATAAGGGCAGTGGGTGATTTCTTAAAAAGCAGTGTTGATTGGTCAGACTCACACCCAAAAATGTTTAATCCACCAGGCGGTCTGCATTTATCAGAGGGATAGTAAAAGCTCCCAAACAAATTGTAAACAGCTTACAGGGATACATGAAGACAATAATATTGAAAAGTTATGGAGAGTTGCATCTCATACTGATTGACTTCTTAAATTTGCCTCAAACCCTAAAATAATAATTTCTGGAATGAAAAATAACTAGCCACACGTATTGATGTGCTCTCTATTTCAAGTAAAGTAAATTACAGTCAAACTCTCCTGCTGCTATAGAACTCTCCATCCATTAAGTGCTTCAAATCAAATTCTTGTAATGTCATCTAACAGTCCTTTAGGTGGGCACTTAATAATCACAATAATCGGTCTTGACTGTACTTTGCCTTTTATAGGAATATCAGCTGTAACAGTATGGTCCATAAGATTAGTAAACCAGCTGGACAAACGCCTACTCCTACTTCTTCAAAGGAAATGCCTCCCACTGGTCATCACAAAAGACGTCCACAATGAAGACATCATTGCCATTGTCAACCATCTGCAGGAAGCTTTCCGGTCGGTCAAAGGCAACAGAGGTCATTACAACATCCTGCAAATCAGATTCATAGCCAAGGAAAGAGGCCGTAAACTAAACTTCCTCTGCAGGGCAAAACCAAGGAAAGCCTTTTAAGAAAACATAAAATAACTGCATTTCCGAATAAGAGAAAGCACCAAAATGACAACAGCAATCACCTTTAAGCCTCCAAGTCCTCTCCAATGACGCCATGCTTAGACCCACTTACTTACTTGCTTACCTAAATGTCATTGCAAATGTGTACTGTAATGCAGAAATCTGCTGTAGTTTCTGAAGTTAGAACCAAATCATAGTTCTGGGGCAATGACAAGCATTCATTCAGCCTCACAAACCTTTTAAGCGTCAAGATTTCTTGTACCGGGGTCACTGGAGTAGGCAACTTAAGATTCTAGCTCTAACAAATTATGCTGGAACACCCGAAGTTTGTGCACAACAAAATTAATGTCAAGACCTGACCCAGTCTAACCTCTGTGTGCAAGTAACATTGGTGATGTGTTGGGGACTTTTTAGGGATTTTATCCATGGACTGTAAACCCAAATTAGTTCTGCTTCAGCATTTGCTTTGAGGGTGCAGTAATCTGAGACTGGCACCTTGACATCAAGTCCTAAAATCTCTGGTTCAACCAGATACAGTCATCATCCATTAGCACAAAAGCAAGTTCAACATTAAACTACCCTTCTGTCTGTCTGTCTCTCATACACCACACACAAACACACATATACACACACACACACACACACGCAGAGTTTAAATTCAGCAAAATTTTATAATCGAAAGCAACCTCTATACTTATAAATTAAGAGTCTCTACTGGCAAAACAAAAAGAGCGGTATACAAAGTCGTTGAAGAACTTTTAACTTCCATTAGATTCTGTATTCAAATTGTGAAAAGATTGTTAAAATTCTGGATATTCATTCTTAAAATCTGTTCATCTGAATGAAGCAATTTCTAATTTTCCATTAACTGTTAAGTTCACAAGAAATTGATTTAATTTTCCAAGCACTTTGCTTATGAGCTGAGTAAACAACCATATCGCCAGATAATTATAATTGGGTAGCATCAAAGAAATGAATTTCAAACATACACATTTTATTTAAATCTGCTTTACAATAAACTTAGTAGACAAGAAAAACAAAGGAGCAAAATATTGAGAACATTAGTTTCATTGATACCATTTAGTTATAAATACATTTCCAATAGATATCAGACCATAAAACAAGATAGTCAATATAACATCAACGGATTCCTTCAGTGAATTCTTATTACATTGATTCCTATTAAACTGAGGCATGCCACCGTTCAACCCTCAACATCTGAATTGTAGCAAAAATAACCTGATTTAATTTTTAGAAACAAGAATTAAAACTTGGATGCAAATGAATGAAACCAGATAACTGAAAACAGAGAAGCAAGTGTAACCAAAACCAAAAGCCACTTAATCCAGCTTCAAATGAAGAAAAATCGCAGATCAATTACTAACTGCAAATGTCGATTAGTAGAACGCGCTGAACTTAAAGCTTTGCGCTTAAACTCAGTTGCTCCGCTTGTTCAATCTCTTCTGCCTCAGAAGACTTGCTGTGAGTTCCTTTCATTCAAGGCGCTTTCATAACAACAGCTCAAGCGGAAATCCTGCGGCCATAGTCATTAGACACACTGCCCGCTGGTAAAAAATTATGATTTATGTCTCAGAACACTCAAATCACCGATATGTCCTCCATTCATTTCTCTTTATGATCAAAAATTAAATGCAAAGCATGACTTTTGTTCAGATTTCACGGTCTCTATTTTCACAATTTCTACTGAGCAGTTTGTGTTCTCTTTATGGCATTCCAATATAAAACTACTGTGCGCAATCATTGCAATACAGAGTACCCGGTAGTTGTCAGCTTACAAATATGCTATAGAATTCATCAACAATTCACTAGAAAACACAGAAAATTCATTGCTAACATAATAAGGGTTACAGAACAGTTAGTGCACACATAGGTCCATAGAATGGACTTGTAATTGACTGCAACATTATTTATAATTATTGTAATGTAGAGAGAGATTATACAAATTAATTAACTGATTAATAAAAAAATTAATACAACTGCAAAAAGGCAATACTTGTCTAGAAATTGTATTACTTATGACCAGAAATTCTTATCTGACTGTAATCTGATTTTAAAAGTAAAATGCTACAAGAAACTTGTAAAAATGCTTAATGTACAGTCATTTATCAGTTTCTTTTATAGTGTTAAATATCATGAACTAACGTGACAGAGGGGCTAAAATTGAATTTTTGCTTTTAACAACAAAGCCTCAACTCTTCTATTACACTTGGGGACTCGACTATCCCTGTAAGCACTAATGCGTGGAATCTTGGAGAATTTTTTTGCTTCTACACTTTCTTTTACCAAACACATAAATAACACAAGTTTGCCAATTAGCTCATTACACCCTTCAAGATTTATGTCCAGTGATGGGCAACTAACTAAAAAACATTAGTTAAACTATAACTAAATTTAAACTAGAAATAAGTAGTTAAACTTTTAGTTGCAGACTAACTTTCTAAAATAGTTAACTAAACTAAAAAAATATAGTGAAACTTTTTTGCAACTAATTTTACAACTATTTCCCAGGTATCAGGTAAGTGTTCATGAAAACATAGACAATGCTCGCAACATGAACTTATCAGTCAATGAACCATTGAAATCATTAATTATTGTCTAGTTAATATTTAAGTCTTAGTCTAGACTGCAGGAGCACAAGATTGTCAAGTTTGTTTGGAAAAAACGACCCAGAAAAGAACAGATTGAAAAGGGACTGTTATTGAGAATTTGGGACACCAACTAAAAAATTTTAAACTATTTAGTTATTAACTAAAATTTTTCAGTCAAACTAGCATTTTAACTAAACTATTTATATTTAATTAAACTATGAAGATAACTAAAAAAATTTAGTTAAACTTTTAGTTAGTAACTAATTAGTTAACTAGTTGCCCATCACTGTTTATGTCATATTAGAAAATTTCTTAATAACCTGCATTAGTGCTATTGGTAAATACCTTAGTGTCTAACCACCTCAATTAGCCTATTGCAACTCCCATCTTTTTTGCATTTCTAAATCCGACCTTGCTAAACTTTGAGTTCAAAATTCACTGGCATGAGTACTTTCTAATACTTCAAATGTGAGCACAGAACCCCAGTTGTAAGGGTCTCCACAGGCTTCCAATTAAAAAAGGATACACTTTAAAATCTGCCTCCTGCTATACAAAATACTTTATTACAAGAAACTTTGCTGCTTGCTTTCAAAACTTTCTGTGCAAACAAACAGTTGACTATCTAGATCCTCATCTGCATTAGTTCTTTCCCTCTCTCATACTCGAATGTTCTTGGTGCTCGTGCTTTCTCAGTGGCTGTCCTCAAACTCTGGAATTCATTGCCTCAGCATGTATGCACTGCAAATGCATTACCAGTTTTTAGAACAAGATTAAAACCCATTGTTTTTGCTTGGTTATGCATCACAGACTGTCGTATCTGGATATCTGGCCAGATATCCTGGCTCTGACCGGGATCTTGTATGATTGTGATTTGGTGTGCCATCGACTGATGCTTCTATGCATTGCAAGTGGCGCTATAGAAGTTTAGGATTAGTTTAGGTAGATTCTTACGCGCTTGATGTATCCAGGGCGCGATTTGTAGGGGAAGAGGGAATCTCCCCCCCACTGCCAAACTGCATCCCCTACTGCTACATCCCCACCACTACATCCCCACTGCTACATTTCCAAACAACTACATCCCCCAAGCTCGACATATCCGCCCCCCCACTGCTCCAGGTCACAAATCGCACCCTGGATGTATCGTGTCTAAGTAACTTAATTGGATCAGTTATTTGAGTGAATAACTTAAAGCAACCTTGGGAATATAAATGTTATGTTTCACGACGAGAAATGCAATTTTTCATGTTTAAAGTAAAACTTAATTAGCTTTTGAAATTTGAAAGAATAGAGAGCGGAAACGGAAGACGTGACATTGAAACTTCTATGCGGCGTCGAAGCTTCATGTTCGACAAATAAAGCGCTTTACCTTCGCAAGAGAAAGACAGATCCAAAAGCACACCTCAGATGAATCCACCGATTGCTTTCCTTTAACGAAGAGTCTTCGTCTCACACCTCAACTCCTAGTCGTAGAACTTCTCACAACCACGTCCTAACAGATGACATAAACGACGAAGTCTAAGCCAGCGAAGTCAAAGCAGCGAAGTCAAAGCAGCGAAGCCAAAGCAGCGTCAAAGTCAAAGCCAGCGTACACATGACGTACAACGTCGTCACGTGTTCCAGTTAAGGCGCGCTTTGAGCGGCCAAGTGAATAACAGCGGTGGGGGATGGACAGCATCAGTACCACGCTCACTCTATTCATACACCTGGCCACTCTGATACATTCAATGTCCAATCTAAATGACAATTAAGAGAGCCACCGCCCGCAGCCCTAATAATTGGCGGAAGCGAACGAACAAACAAACCCACGACCAAAGGATATGACACACACACCAACCCCCTGCATTTAGTTGGGCTCTCCGACTACCCCATGTATTTAATACGACCTCGGACCCCCTGCGTACGTTCGTATGTTCCGTCCATAATTAGGTTAATTTTTCCGGAGGGAAATTAAGATTCCTACAGCCAATCTCTGTCTCAGTCTACCAGCGTATGTCAGTTTTTCCACCTGCGTGTTGGCTTCTGTCCTGCGAAAGCGTCTGTTGAATAACATCTGGTCGTTAGAATGGTGAAAACTACATCGACAGAATTCGTTCAACGAGTAATAAATAATTACTATAGTGACATCTTTAATTGTTCTTACAAACAAACCAACCAACCGCGCAATAAATTGCATGATGGCGCAATATGGGCCACAGTTACTCTGTCTTTGTTGTTGTCGTTGTTGTTGTTGTTGTTGTTGTTGTTGTTACTGCTGCTGCTGCAGCATTTAAAATTGCAGCTGTTGTTGTTTGTTATTAGCCTAGCATTGACACTATACTGTCGATGCTGACGAGTGGTGACTGTAGCAGCTATGATGAGGGTTTCATTTATTCATGTAAAGACGGATATGCAGCCTTTCTCTTATGACAGAGGTCTCCGGTGGACGGTTCCTGTCATTAAGAATAGTCCAATCTCACTTCGAGCATCAAGAACTTGAGTCAGGACTTTTCCACGTCTACAGTAAGCCATCTCACTGAAGTATGGTAAGTAGTGGTCCACCGGGGAGGCCAGGGGCCCGTGCCCCTGTTGAGGTCTTGGGACCCAGAATTCAGACATTAAACAACAAATGGTTGGCCCCCATGATTAAATTCACGAAATTGCCAAATCCTAGAGCCGCCACTGAGTCCGTGAGAAACTCAGATTCGATTTTCAGACGATTTCCATCAGAAAATCACGAAATTGGCGACGACTGAGTCCATGAGATAGCGTAGGCTATATCTATATATGGTTAAGAGTAAGACAGCTAAAAGCTGAAGCAAGTTATAATTACAGTCTTTGTCTCTATAACCCTACAGACGGCGAAAAAGATTCGTATCTCGTAATAGATTTGCGCACGTTCCTCATTTCTTGCCGCGGGTCGGATTAAAGACCTTGGCGGGCCGTATCCCTTTGGAGACCTCTGTCTTGTGAGAATAAGACCCCAGTCGTAATCGTCGTAGTCGTCATTATCATCATCATCATCAGTAGCAGAAACAGCATTGACAGTTGACTTGTGACTCGTTGTGAGATCTGTTATTCTCAGCTTCGTTAACCTTTCTGTCACCGTTCTTTCGGCATATGTCCCATAGACCTCTCTCTCTCTCTCTCTCTCTCTCTCTCTCTCTCTCTCTCTCTCTCTCTCTCTCTCTCTCTCTCTCTCTCTCTCTCTCTCTCTCTCTCTCTCTCTCTCTCTCTCTCTCTCTCTCTCTCTCTCTCTCTCTCTCTCTCTCTACAAGTGCTTGATTGATGGTTTTATAATATATGTATCATATAAAGTATATATATATATATTGATATTTTTACAATATATCATATACATATATATATATGTATATATATATATATATATATGCATATTATTAGACTAATTATTATTGGTCCTATTGGTCCTACATATAATATAGGTCCATGCTCATATACCTTGACCTAATTGAGTTGTTATTGCAGCGATGATGGATGTAATAATTTCAACTGAATTGCAAGTTATCGTCCATCTCGATCGTTATTCGTTATTCGTTATATTCACTGTCTTGTTATCTGGCCTCTAAGCCTAGCTAGCTGTTGACGCTTTTGACATTCTGATTAGTGATCAGACGACGCGGCATATTCTCCAGATGGGAGAATAGGCCTATATAATCAGAATAGGCGCAGTGTTCTGTCATGTCCACTGAATCAGCATTCAGACATCAACAATCCGATTCACATGAGATTAATTAGAGGGACGTCGTCTGTAGTCCTACTACGCATATGTACGATATCACAACAAAGTTAATAATTCACAAACAATTATAAGCGCTAATTGTTTCGAAGCGTTGCCTGTCTGTAGGCATCGGCTGTTCATTAAAGGGCTTTTATAATTATAATATAAACATTGACTGATACGTTCTCGAATGCTGACACCACATCAGAAGATCTCGAGCGTCAATTGGTCTAGACTCTAGACTCTGATGACCAGTCTGGACCCCCCCGTTGCAATCATGTTCTTTTTCAGGTTTTCCAGTCAACAAGCCGATGTGCCGATAGCAAGCAAGGGCCTGAGGGTGCTTCCACATTCTCATCTGTGTAGGGGCTGTCCATTAATTACGTCAACAATTTAGGGGGAAGGGTTTGACAAAGTTTGACAGTTGTTGACAGAGGAGGTGGGTCAAGAGAAGTTGACGTCAACAATTTTACTTTTTACAAATAATCAAAAAATAGGAATTTTCATGGAATACTACTTATTATAATGGAAAAAAGCATGGCAAAAAAAGGTATAATCACCACCACATTTTGACACTCGATGAACAAAACAGGAAAAAATGGTCATCACCGCAAAAAATAATAACCTTATTATTGGGACCTGTCATTGATCTGGGGGGAGTAAAATTGTTGACGTAATTATAGGGGGTAAATGAAAGTTGACAGTTGTTGACAAGGGGGAAGGGGTCAAAATTGCCCAGAAATTGTTCAAAGACATAATTAATGGACAGCCCCGTAGTATATCATAGCAGGGCCGTTTTAACATAGGCCTATTCGTATACCACAGACCATGGTTTAATCTAGGCCGTTTCCTGGGAAAATTGCCCTTTCCCCCGGAAATTTCAAATTCACCCCGGAAATTTTGGCGTACTACATCAACTAACAGCAGCCCTCTAGCTGACTTTTCCCCGCTTTATAAGCCCCCCCCCCGAGTCCAGAGTCTAGATTAAACGCTGTCATAGACACTTTCATGTATATGCCTATGTGAGAGAGAGAACAACGAATAATTTGAAACGTGTGAAGGTGTGACAAAAGATCTCACACAATCGAATCATGGCGTCATTTTAGGACAGGGAGCCTTTGTCTCCCCTGATTTTTAGGGCAAATTTTTGTGTTTTAAAATTCATTGTGTTCTCAAGTGTTTCCATAATTTTATTACAATCACTGGTATGTATATATGTAGTATAGGGGCCGTCCATAAATGGCGTCACGCGATTTTGGCAGTTTTATCCCGCTACCCCTCATCACAAGTCGTCACAAAATGTCAGACCCATAAAAATAACGTCACAACGCTTTAACCCTCCCTCTTTCTAACAGGGACGTCATTTGGGGGCAGGGGGCATTTGCCCCCTCCCTGAGTTTTAGGGGAAAAATTTTTTCCGCCAATGTGCCAATGTTTGTGTTATTTAGTTTTAACATGCCAATTGGCTGGCTAAATAGGGGTAAACAAAAGCAAAAAAGGTCAGCAGCCCCTAAAGGAGTAAAGGAGTGCTTGATGTCGAGTAATCTGAAGTAACTAACCGTAGAAGAACACAAATGACTGACAAACAAAAAAAGGTCGTCAACTTTTTCGCAAACTTGTCAGCTTGCAGGTCGAAAGTGTCTTGTCCCCCCTGAAAAACAGTGAAATGACGTCTCTGCTTTCTAATGTCAAAATTAAAGTTTCAATAAACTTTTTTTCTTGAATGAAGCGGGTATTGCAATGAATTCATTTTAAAATACTCATATTATAATTATCACAGTTGAAGCGATATTCAGAAACGCTTTCAAATTATTTTTAAACAATGAATTAAAAGTGTAAAATGCGTGCAACTTTGCGGTAACATAGCATTGCGTTAAATTAATAACAATATTTAGTAGTATGCAGTGTCGTAACCACGGGGAGTTTGGGGGTTAAAGCCCCCTTGGACGGCGGAAAATTTTTGATGTATTTCCATGCAATTTTTATTTTTTGAGGCGATTTTTGGCGATTTTGGGGGTGAAACTCCCCTTGGCGGTTATCGGTGAAATTTTTTCAAACCCCCTTCCGGAAATCCTGGCTACGCCACTGGTAGTATGTGAAGTCACATTTCTGGAAACTTCCTCCCCTGTCGTCACACTTCGTCACAAATGTTTGAACCCCCCCCTCCCTAAGTGCGTGACATCATTTATGGACAGTCCCTATAGTAGGCTATATGTAGCATGTATTACGGACAAACCCGATTTGCCTAGGCTTAGGCCTACCACATAGCCTAGGTATTTTAAAGCAGTGTTGGAGTTGTGAAATTTTAGCGAGGGGGGAGGTTGGGGACTGAAATTCAATGAATGACAGAAGCTACATGTACCCGACATACGATTTTTTGGGAGGGTTGCAAAGTTAGTTGGGGCTCAACCCCCAACCTCCAACCCCCAACCCCCCGGCAACTCCAACACTGTTTAAAAAAATACTACCTGCCTTGCAGTCGAAAGTCTTAAATTGCTCCCCTCTGAACAACAATGAAATGACGGTCATGACAATCGGACCTACTGATCCGGTTTTAAGCATGAGTGTCAGTGACAGATGTCGTACACCCATACTCTGATCAGTCTTTCTACCTGACTAGAACTCGAAGGCTCGCTTCGCTCGCGCGAGCTTCGCTCGCATGAGGCGAGCTTCGCGTCGCTTCGCTTCGCTCGAGGCAACGACCAATCCACCAATTCCAGAATGACCAATCAGAACGCTCACTCAGCCAACCAATCAGAACGCTTGAAGGTAACCAATCAGAACGCTCACACAGCCAACCAATCAGAACGCTCACACAGCCAAACAATCAGAACGCTCGAACGCAACCAATCAGAACGCTCACACAGCCAACCAATCAGAACGCTCGAAGGCAACAGACATACAGATAACGATTTTAATGTTATAGATCATAGACAGACTTACTAGGCCTATACTGAGATTGTCAGCCGATGAAACAGCTTCTAAAGCCACTGCACTATATATAGCCTAATTATGATGTATTATTATAAGATCTGAGAATTAAGAGGCATTTACTGACGAGTTTCTTCTATTTTCTCAAATATTTGGTGAAATTAAAAGTGTGGCTGAAATGCTAATTAGGGCACAAAGAAATTAAGAAGTGGCCTAAGTTGGTGACAAGATTTCCAAACGTAAATAGGCAATAGGTCCTATTACTTTCCGAATCTATAGGCCCCTATACCTTGCAGTTTTTGGAATAGGCCTAATATAATAGTTGTGAAGGTGAGCGTTCATTTTCCAAACTGAAAAGTCATATTCGGTCAACGATCGTATTCGTATATAGGCCTACAGCCCTACACGACTAGCCTATCCTCACAGTGCCTACTGTGCCTAGTAGATAAAGCGACCCTGTACCATAGGCATATTTTATGCATCGAATGATCGAAGTGGTCCGACGTAGGCCTACAGGTTTCGATTCTACTTTCCATCGTAATTTACAAATAGTAGGTTGTGTGGTAAATCGTTGAAAGAGAAAAAGAGACGACACTTGCTTATTTTCGTGCCCTTGAAACTTTTGGATTTTCGCTAATGACGAGAAATTACCAAAATAATTTAAATGGGGTTTGGGAGGAGCATGCTACTCTGTTGCAGACAGCAGACTTACTGTCCAGGCTTACACTCTACAGAGGTAGAATAATTAAAAGTCGATTTCCTCTTACTGATATTGTTACTTTTATTTAAGTTTAGTTTCCTGCGAGTTGCTTCAATTGATATCTGGCTTAATTAGAGTCTATAAGTCTAAGAAGAATCGATTTGTGTCCCGCTCCTCCTCGGGATCGATTACAAGGCGAACAAAACAGCTCTAGAACAGAACATAGAGTCACAACATTTATACAGTATTTGTAATTTAAATATGAATTCTATGTGCATTTAAATGGATTTTAAATACGGACAAATGAGTAAACATAGAGATAACTTCTCACTGAAAAGACAAGAAATACGTCGACTTGAGAAGGAGGAGAAGGAGACGGTGGCTGTGAAGTAGAAATTCAATTAGGAGTTTTCTGTCAAGTGGACACATGAACAGCCTCAGCCCACTGTCGACTGTACTGACGTGTCAGGATCATCATCAGGTGAGGCCGATGCAGAGAGTGAGAGAGAGAGGCTTTGCGGTTCTAGATTGTTGCGAGAAATCCGATCTATTTGTTATGCTCGGTGAGGACAGGTTTCAACTATTTAAACATAAACACAGGGGGGTTGATTCGTCGTTCGTCTTCAGAACATGTTCCTCCAGTGTTGACGATTCGTACGGCCAGTCCCAGTCGTAACATTTGTTTTCAGTTCGCTCTCGTTTAACCCCTCGAAGGTAAAGATAATCATAGGACTAGAAAGTAGTTCATTTGGGAGAGTCATAGATAGGAGAAGAAAACAAAGAAAAATATTGAATATGAAATATCTGGGGATAATAGATTACTAAATGGGGAAATCTCATGGGCAAAAAGCATCCAGCTTTAAAAAGAAAGGAGTGCAATGTTGAAGTCTGAACTTGGCTGTTTAGGTGGGACACATCATGATTTCCCAGTGCACTTGGTTGACCTGATATGACATATGTGAAAATTGGCTTTTGAAATAAGTTTGCCTATCGAGTCATAATTTCTGTAGAAACCCTTCTTATAAATATAAAAACCTTTTGTCATATTATTTTATGGATAGACCATCACATGAATGCGCTAATATGCACAAAGCTTTCTTGAATGGAAGTTGTAGTAGTCCAGAAAGATCATAATTAGCAGACATCTTTCAGTTTGAGAGCTTTATCCTGGAATAGCGTAGCTTTGGTTCAAGAGATAGACGTTCAGAGGTCTGTTGCTGTTTCCTGATTGGTTCTTGATTTTTCTTTTGTTGTCTTGTGTTAGACAGAACCAATATGGCGTCTTTGGAAGAAGTGAAACAGATATGGAGACAGTCTGATTGTGTCTGTTTTGACGTTGATTCCACCGTTGTGATGGATGAAGGAATTGACGAGTTGGCGAGATACTTAGGAAAGGGTGACAAAGTCTCACAGATGTGAGTTCCAGCAGCGTATTTGCTCTGGACTTTGGTGTTTTATGAAAGAATGCTGTCAAACCTTGTATCTGCAAAGTTGATTTTACTCTGCATTAAAAATTAGGGATGATTATTTTTAGAAATTTATCGGCCTTAACAATAATGTGATTTTAAGTGATTTATGAGGCTACGTAAGCCTGTGTGAAAACCACTGTTGTAACATCTCACATTCAATAACCTAGTTTTCCGAGATAGCCTTTGAATCCGTTTACTGTTTCAACTGTCACTCCCACCTCGTCCAAACTGTTCCATTTGTCCACAACCCTTGCACTGAAAAGTTTCTTTCTTTCTTGGACCAACCCTCTGCTTAAACAATTTGCATTTGTGATCTCTTGTGCTGCTATAGTGTGCCAATGTAAAGAATCGATCATATGGCACATCTACTTTCCCAGTCATTATTTTGTATGTTTCAATCAAATCCCCCTCTCTCTTCTTTCTAATGTTGTCAGTCCACAATATTGAAGTCTTTTTTCATAGCTTAAATAATGGCATCCATTGACCATCTTTGTTGCTCATCTTTGCACTTTTTCTAAAAGCTTCCTGGCTATTCAATTTTATGCCTTCATAAGACAAATTAAAATGTTTCTTCTTGTAAAATATCCTTTACTGCAAAATTTGCTTTGAATCTTTCTGAATATTATATATTGCAGGTACATTTGCATGCTCTCACCTTGCTTGATGTTTCAGTGTCAACGTTATTTTATTAAAACTTGACTTAGATTTGCTGATAACTGCAAGGTCATTTTTGAGTTGTTTATTAATCACTTAGGGTCACCCATACTTCAGGTAACAAGGACAATGCAGATGGCTGTAAGGGCAGATGAGGACCCACATGATGGCCTCATTGTAATGATTAGATTACCAGCATAACAAGGCTGTGTCTTAATCCCCATTCTGTTCATTGAAGTCATTGAAGACATCACTAGAGAAATAAATGGAGGAATGTCCTTGAATATTCTTATGTGCAGTTGATATAGTCTGTCGAAGGCTGATAGTAAGGAGACACTTTTGTAAAGTTGTTCATAGTTTTAGTTCTTGCATTTTACAGCTTTTGATAAATTATATTCTATGATTTTTATATTATATATTAAATTATATGCTATGGTTGTTTCTGGATTCGTACATTTATTTTGTGAAACACAAAACGAATCTTGTGCATAGATCGCCAGAGCCAAGAAGAAGCAGTTGCAAAGCTTTATATCATAGTAACCGTGATATTTATATTGTGGGCAATTGATCTTGTACCAGTGATTTCTTGAAGGCTGAGAGTTTCTGGTTGATTTATTTTGCAATTTTAGTACGGTTGGTGCCATGCAAGGGACCCTGTCGTACGGAGAATCTCTCAAGGCACGGCTTGACATTATCCAGCCTTCCAGACAAGATTTATGCAACTTTATCGAGTCACATCCACCTCGTCTTACTCCAGGAATGATGTAAAAAGCAAAATGTTCGGGAAGTTATCGTGTAGCTTGTTTGAACAATATTTTATCGTGGGAAATCAAGTAATTACCGTAGTTCACTGAGATGCAAGAATCTGGAAAATTACAGAATTAAGTGGTAGAAGTGTTCTTCATGGAAACGTATGGGTTAACATCTAAGTAAGCACTGAGTAAATTGATGCTAATTATTGTTATTAGTGGGAGGTTGGCTATTTGAATATTTTGCTTCGATATTGTGTTGGATGTAACATCCTGCCTTGTCCTATTCCACTTAACGGTATTCCTCATAACAAACTAATCTGTAAAGATTTACTTCTGTGTACAGTGTACACTGTCTGCTTTCTGAAATGTAAATTATTAAACAAACTTATATCGTAGAAAATATAAGAAATAATTAGCTGAAACTTATTCATTGAGACACCACACCCTGGATCTTTATAGAATTAAGTGATATATTGTCATAATGCCATAAGGAAGGAGTGCAGTAACAGAAAGTGTTGTCATTTTTTTACTGTTTTAGAGAACTTGTACAAAAGCTTCAGGACAAGAAGAAAGAGATATTTCTTATTTCTGGTGGTTTTCGCTGTATTATTGAAGTGATCTCCGACAGGCTGTTAATCCCACATGACAGAATATTTGCAAATGCGCTTCTGTTTTATTTCAATGGTAAGAACCAATGTAATACTGATGTATTCAGAAATAGTTTGGTTTTGCATTTATGATATTTGAGGTAAAATTGTACCACAAGTTCAATGCTGAATAGTTTTAATATTCATTATATTTACAACCTAGTTAAAGGTTTTTTGCCTTTCAGTAAACTGTATGTCAATATGCTTGATAACAATGTCTGATCAGCGGTTGTAAGGAAATGTGAACAGAAGATGTCTGATCTTAACTGCGTTGGCTAAGATTAAGCAATGATTGGGTGTTAGATCACTTGGAATGATCTAAACCTACCTTTTATGATCAGATCCACTTCCAGCAGAAGTGGTTTGATTCATGTCTAGATTTGAATTGTTCCAAGTGTAATAGCAGCTGTATGCAAACTGCATTTTAATCATCACTGAATAAATGTTGTGAACATTTATTAAAGAATTAAGAAAGCAAGAAAATGAGGTAAGCAAATTAAGCTGTGCATTGTGAGCAGGCAGATGGACACCATATTGTGCGGATGTATGCAAGCTGCATGCAGTCTTTAAACACGGAGTGCATAGAGTGGAGCATGTATTTGCTGTAGCATTGAAATTGCAGCTTTCAGTTTATTTATAGACCAGTGGCGGCTCCACCGGGGGGGACCAGGGGGCCTGTGCCCCCCTATTGAGTGCCTGGCCCCCCAGTTGCCTCTCCCAGTTGGGACCCTATACTTAATGCTACATACCGGTACATTAAACAACAAATGGTTGGCCCCCATGATTAAAAGTTGCCACCCCAACGGCCCCCCCCACTTGCCAAATCCTAGAGCCGCCACTGTTATAGACACCAGAGTGTTTGCTGCTTTTGTTGATTGCTATTCAGTTGTATGGATGAAATGGTTCTTGTTGCTGTCTAAGAAGACTTTTGTAATTAACTTTTTTATCCTCTGAGTGATATTTGTGTCTTTCAATAGCATTTGAGAATCAGTTAACCTGTCTCTTTGATTTCTTAATCGCTTATGTTTTCTCTCTGAGGTGGCTTTGCTGGGTTTGATCGGTCCCAGCCGACGTGCGAAGGAGACGGAAAGGCAAAAGTGATCTCTTACCTCAAGGAGAAGTATGGTTTCAAGCGCCTTGTTCACGTTGGCGACGGTGTCACCGACCTTGAGGCTTGTCCTCCAGCGGTAAGAAGTTTAATGTACTAGTTTTCTCTTAAATTCAGATTGAATGGGTCATATACCCTGATGTTGTTTCATTTGGGGTGAAAATTATGGCAGAGCGATTAGTTTTTGACTTAGCCAAGATTTTATCAATCATGTGTGTTTATAAATTAAATGTTGTATAAGTTAACATTTTCTTGTAATTCCTTTATAATGTTATTTGCTTTAACCTGCGTGAATATTTTGTTCTTGTCAGGTTGTTGTTGTTGTTGTTATCGTTGTGATTGTTGTGAGGTTGGTGGTAGTGGTGATGATATTGATGCAACATTATCGAATGCTTTTTTTGACATAGGATGCATTTATTGGCTTTGGAGTGAATCAAGTGCGAGAGAAAGTGAAGACTAAGTGTCGTTGGTTTATCACGTCTTGTCAAGAACTCATCGACGAATTAGATTAATTAGAAGTCTTTCAGATGTTTTCAACCTCTTGTTACAATCATCTTTTTCGTGAAAATATTTATTTTAGTATGATTGCTTTTTGCATAATTAGTTTGACTGCAAACTGATATTTTTAGATTTTCCTTTGGCATTCAACAGATTTCTACAGATTTAACATTCATACTTTGTTAACAAACATATCATTTGCTGTTGTTGCTTCAAATTCTATTAAACATGGATAATAACTAGTTAAACTTAATTCAATTTAATTGAAAATGTAAAAATTGATTGAATCTGACAAGTCCCCTAATAATCTTACACCTTTTTGAAAATAGCAGTGTCACTCTTGTGAATTTTACAAAAAATATTTTGCTCGCTGAATGTTTCTTGTTTATCAAAATCTAATTAATTCTCTGCTGTCTAAACGCATGGGAATGGTTGATCATCCATAAATAAGGTGGTCTTAGTATTATGGGGAGGGAGGGGGAAAAGCAGTTTGAATATGATTATTGCACGTCTCTTGAATCGATTGGTCTGCTTCTAAAGTGTAAAATCTGTGATGCTTGACACGGCACAGACACTTAGAACACTAATGCTCGTAGCATATTGCCTGTTGTTACAACGTGTTATTGCAGTGATATTACTTCTGCGTGTATTTTCTTCTGCAGTTTTTGATGCTTTTGAGAGATATTTTCATTTTTTTACTGTTAAAATTGGATTAAAGTTTGTCATGTTGTATCGGTTGTATTTTGGTAGATATGAAGATACTTTATTGTTGGATTGTATACGGTAAGTCTTGTATACTACATGACATTACCTGCACAGTTCTTAATCTTATGATGAATTTCTCCATTTTACAGAGTTACAGACTAATACACAGCTAAGGCTTTGTGTCTTTCTCCTAGAACTACCTTCAAATAAAACAGTTCATTTGCAGAACTTGGAGATATTTGATCCAAAAACAGAGACTGATCTGCCACTTGATCGATAAAGTCACTGCTTCCTATTTTCTGATGAGATACTTAAGTACCAGTAGGCGTACTGCTATTCAATATAATCAATATTGCTCTGAGGTAGCCTACTCGGATCAGCAGGTGAAGGAAATTAGTAAAATAGTAATTTATCATGTGACACACTCTCTTTCAATTTCTTATTTCCAGCCTCAAATGTTGATTTACTCAATTCTATTATATCTGCAATAAAGTTAAAACTAGATATCGTAATTAGAACAACAACAACAACTATTAAATGATTATGATATCACAGTTCAAGATTTCATCTGTTGTCTGCATTTCATGAATAGAATCAACATGATAAAAAAATTAATAAACAGAATTTATGGAATGCTGATGGAGAAGAAAATGCCTGCACATGATGTGTTTAATGCTCACTTCAAGTGAAATCTAGGTTGGAAAGTCTATTAGCTATTTCTTTGACCTAAAGTGATTGTCCTGATTGCTATTACTAATATGATATCACCAAAAGGTATCAAATCATTTGGCCAAAGCAGCACATTGTTAACTTTGTGCTAACACATTTCTCTTCGCGTTCGCGTGAGTTGTGTTGGCGCGATTCTCTGGTCGAGGCCTACTGCTGGTCTTGGCTGTTCGATGAATCCAGAGCATTTCTCTTTTGACGTCTTTCGGGTACGGGCGGCCTGTACTCGTTGCTTTTGTCGTTGCTGTGAACCACGTCCGGCAACACGGGCGGCGAAATCGGAGTACGGCATATTCGGGAAAGATTGTAAGAAGGAGATTTTGGTGACAACGGTGTGAGATCATTTCTCTTTGTGTAGTCTTGGTTGACAAATGCTCCGATGCCACGGTGTGAAGTCATGTTCGGGGAAAGAGGGCCCTTGACAACGGTCAGTGAAAGCTTTGCCTGCTCCTCCTCTTTCACTCTCAGCTGCCGTTCCATTTCTGCCTTCATCTGTTCTGCTTCTTGTAGCTTCAACACTGCTGTCTACATACACATAACATGGCCTATTACAGTTAAATAATAATAATAATAACAAGGTTTAAAGTGGTTCAGTAGGGTCTGCCCTGTGTGAGAACCACTGTGAACAAATGACTTTAACTTAAATATCTGGTTTCCAGGGGCATAGCAATGGGGGTATATCGGTATATATATATACCCCAAAAATCAGTCTACCTTAAAGTTTTTTTTATGTGATTTACATGTGGTTATATGTGGTTTATATGGTTTATGTAGTTTATAGTTAAGATTTATACCCACCCAAAATATTTATAACCTCCCAAATCAAATTCCTGGCTATGCTCCTGCTGGTTTCATCAGAAAGGGACCTTTGTACTTGTACTTTGGATAGCATGCTCAAGCACTGAGTGCTGAAAATTACATAGATATGTTGATTAATTAAATGTCTGTATCAAATTCAAATGAATGAGCTACATAATGAATGCATTTGATCATTACCTTGTATTCTTGTTCCTGTGTCTCTTTCTCAACCATCAATGTCTTCAACCTCTCTTCTTCGCTGCGTATAAATTCTTCCTGATTCGTTCTTATTTCCTCCAGACCCATGTTCTTCAGCTGCTCCTCCTGCAACAACTCCTCCAGTTCCACCTGCATCCTCTCCAGATGCTCTCTTCGATCAAACTCCTCTTGTAAGATCCTTCAGTTATTCAAATATGAATGAGATAACCGATCATAAAGATCTAGCAACAAATCATTTAAACGTGATGTCAAGATTCAAAGTGCTTTACATATAATTATCACTATAAACCTTTTACATACTCAGATCAGGAAAAGACATAGTCACTCTGTAACATTTTGCAAATTCATCTCCGATCAAATCAATTGTGTCATTCCTCATAAGGTGAATGTATCTTCAACGTATGATTCTCAGTCAAAAACAATACTATTGATTCAACTCCCATTGATGTCAACTCATCTCACAGATCAAACAATTCGTCGAATAAGATATTAATTGGAATTCACTGTGATAACGTCTTATGCCTGGGCGATGGATAGATATCGTATCATCTGATAAGTGCTAAACAGAATCTCAACACATTAGCCTTGCAATAATTAATTAATGAACAAATAATATTAGCTATAAAATATATTACTATGTTCCGAAAGAATCAAAATTAACATAGGAGCAATTTATCTTAAGATAATTTAACTGACTCTGCAAACTACAGTCAAATTCTGATTCTGTCCTACTTGGCCTGCATTGCTTTTACGACTTCCGCCTCAGTCTTGGCTTCTTGCTCTGCTCTGAGCAGCAATTCGAGTTCTCTTCTCATCTGCTCGAGCTCCTGCAGCTTCTGTTGCTCCAGCATCCTTAGCTCGGTTTCTTCCTGCAGCAAATGCTCGGTCTGCTCCCTGATCTGAGAAAAATGCCCAACACTACATTTACCAACACTACATGCTAACCTAATTATGAGAATACATTACATGCAGACCTTTTACAAGAAGATGATCTGCATTTGGGGCCAGTGGCGTTGCTAGGGTTGGTGTCATCCAGTGTGGTAAAATCGGGTGTCATCCATTTAGACTTGGGAACTATTCTAAATCTTTTTTATTTTAATTTTTTCCTTCTCAAATGCCATGACAAGCAAAAATGAAAAAGGTCATCCTTCTATTTGTGGTTTTTTCTCATATGATGTGACAAGCAAAAAAAGTCATCCTTGTTTGGGTGTCACCCCCCCTAGATGGTGTCACCCGGTGTGGTCCGCACCCACCTCTCGACGCCACTGTTTGGGGCTAACAAAATGGCTTCTATATTAGAATCTCCTCCACCATGGTCACAATTGAATGAGTGTTAACCAAGCGCTGTAAATTTTATACTTTGCCAATAATTCTTGATCTCTCTCCAGTGACATTATCACAACGATCGGTTCTTAAGCCAGCTCTTGCTTTTGATGATTTGCAACTCTTTTGAACACTGAATTTAAGCCGCATTGAGCACGGCCAGGTACTTGGATGGGTGACTGTCCTCCGACGTCAAACTATGGTGCCTGTGAACAACACAGCCCTTCGTTGTCTAGACACAGATAAATGGGCAGCAGCCTTGACCTGTGAAGTTAACTGCGGGTCTAGAGAAAGCAATGGCAAACCACTGCAGATCAATGATGTACAATTGTACACCTGATTCGATGCCTGCTATTCAAACAGGAGATCAGCACTGGGCCCAAAGCCCAGATTCAAGTATGGATTGACCTCTTACCTTTAGCCTCTACATTGAACTTCACTTAATAGGTCTAAATCATGGGACAGGTGCCCCAATTGAGAATGTGCAGTATCTGTACAATTGTACATGACGCAGGTAGATGTCGTCTACCTGTTTCTCTTCCTCGAGTTGTCTTCGTGTGTTTTCGCTCTGCAGTTGTTCCTCTCGGCAGCGTGCTGCTTCCAGAAGTATTCTGTCTTCGGCATCTTGTCTTGCCTTCAAAAGTTTAAATATCAATGCTCAACAGGTGGCAGCACACAATGCCTATATGCTCAACAATATTCGCTCAAAATATCCAGTCACAGCAAATCAACTGTCACTGAAACAGAAAAGGATCTCAAATAAAATCATCATCAGGAGTCTTTAACTGCATTAGTATCAACTATCGGTAATCTCATTCTTGTAAAGCACTTTTGACTTTGGCCTTTGTTAGCTATGCTTAATACAGCGCTTAAGAAATTGTCTTGTATAATAATAATAATAATAATAATAATAATAATAATAATAATAATAATAATAATAATAAGAGCAAGTGTGATGTCCAATTAACTCGGAGACCAAGTTTAACTAACTACCAGTGTGGGGGGTCAGACAAAATAGAATCTCAGTGGACCACCCTCAACCAGTGAAGGGACTTAAATAAAACACTATTTCAACCTAAAAACACCAATTTATAAACAATTCTAACTCAAGAAATCACACACACACACAGACACACACAGACATGCATGCACAAGCATTTATCTGTACTGATTCTATGCTTTCAAGACTACATATTAATTTTTTAAAATAATTTTAAGATTTAAAAATAAGTTTTTTTACATTGCTTCAAACAAAACCCATGCATGTTACAATTTTAATTTTAATTTTAATTTTGCATTCATTGAATGTTTCTGTGTTTTTTTTCTGGGTGTGGAACCTTAAGGGACTGTCTGTCTTGACTGAAGACTGAAGACCACTCCAAGGTAGTTATTTTAATGTCTTGATCCTGGTTTGTGGTTTTCCATCTTGTCTTAATCCCAGTCTTACCATCTACTACTGTCCTAATCACATCAACAGTTCTCCGCCACATTTCCTGTGCTACGAAGACAATTAGAAAAGCAAGACTTGCTCTTTTTTCAGCATCCAATTCCATTCGAGTCAAAGAGATTTCCTCTTCCTTTAGCTTCCTCAGGTCTGCTTCTTTCTTCAGCTTTTCTTTTTTCTCTGCACGTTTTTCTTTTCTAAGTTTCAGCATCACAAGCTTCGGACTTGAACCTCTGATGCTCCAATCAACAGCAGATTCAAACGCTGAACTCAAAGAAAACAGAAAATCAAACGATCAGTCTGAATTGTACGAGCAACAAAAGATTCTGAATATTTAGGCTTCTTTAAGAGCTAAATGACTTTCAAGATAAATTAATTAAAATATATTAATCAATGAATCCACATTCTTCATTGTTATTTGCATCCAAATCATAACAAAAAAAATTAATCGGTAGACAACTAATAATAAAAATGTCCAATTTCACACACACACACACAAGCACACAAACACACACACACTACAGAGAGAAAGAGAAAGAGAACAGACCAATGTCAACAGTATGGCTTTAAAAAAGATAAAGAAGATAAGAGTTTAAACACGGAGCACCATAATTTCAAATCATTTGCCGACCGTTTAGCCATTCGGTCTTTGAAATGCTGTCGTTGGAACTCAGTTCAATCGTCTGCTTTGGCCCATTGCTCAAAACGAAACGGTTTGGTTTTGCTCCTCCGAGGCCGATGTTCAGAACGGTTATTCCTGGTTTCTCAGTCACTAAAATCCAGTAAAATCCAGTAGAAATCCAGTAGATGAGGTTCAACGAATTAAAGGATTTCAAAGATAAAATGAATGAAATGCTGAAAGGATTTAATTGGAATAAATAAACGGGAAGATGAAATTAAAAACATGTTCAACATTCGATTAAACACGGGGCACGGACATTCTCCCCCGGACATTATCCCCCGGACATTATCCCCCCGGAAAAGAAGTAATGAACAATGTAAATCAATATCATAGATCTTAATTTTAAAAAGGTACTTATCAGTTATCTGATGCCATGGCTGCTGTCAGTATCATTTAGGGTTATTGTTTCTGTCTGGTTTATGGTGTGGGTAATGATTATGTTATTTACGTCAAAGTCCATAGAGAAAACAAAGAGGGATTATGTCCGGCAGTGTCATTTAAAAGGTTGTACCAGGGGAATAGTGTCTGAGGGGATTATATCCAGGGGGAGAATGTCCTACACTCATTAAACACACAGCCTACAAATTAAAAAAAATTAAAATAAATATATGCTATTATGTGCCAACAAATAGAATCATTGATTCCAATCGAGATGTGCATCCAGATAAAAATGCCTACGAGACATCTGCTCATATTCCTTTAATATCACAGTTCCTTAACACAAGTTTCTTCACTCGATCTTCCTCTCAATGTCACTCTCCTTCGTCCTCTGAATCAATCAACTCTCACAATTTGCAATCGTGCTTTTTCATACTCTGCACCAGAACTTTAGAACTCAATTCCAGCATCCAGTGATGTTAATCCTCGTCCTGGCCCTTATCCTTAAGGAATTCTTAAGGGTCAATTTGAAGTCCTCATCCTTGTCCTTGTCCTTGGGAAGTCCTTGTCCTTATCCTTGTCCTTACCCTCGTCCTTGGGTGGTCGGTCCTTGTCCTTGCAGGTCAGAGCTTGCCCTTGTTACATAGTCCTTGAAAAGTTCTTATAAGGACCACATTAGCTGTATGCCATTCTCAATATTATTGTACTGATATATTATGTTAAAGTAAATATCTGACTTTGGTGGATGGCCTCGGAAATCATCTTTGTATAGCCGGTAATTATCTCATCCACTCTAAACTTTGCACCCGGGACCAATGATACATCTATCAGGCAGCTAGGGTCAATCTCCCTCCCTGCTCTGGGAGGGTAGGGTAGGGAGGGGAAAGGCATTGAGGTTGGGTCCCCACTTTCTCACCACTAGGTGTACTTTGGCTGAATAAGCAGCCGGTCAAATAGTCAAAGCCGGTGGAGGGCTTTGCTCCCTCTCCCTCCTCCTCAAGACCTCAACTCCAGGACTCAGCCATTAGTGACTTGGAAACTTCAATTACTGTAGACTACTTTGTCCACAAGGTCAATCAGTCTGCTTGGTTGGACAGCCTGACCTGTTAACTGCCACCGATAAACAAAAAATTTTAATTTTAAGAAAGTGATTTTCATAATTTAAAGGTTTGGTTATACTTTTTCAATTGATTTCTATATATAGTAAAGACCTTATTATTTTTAAACATTTGTTGATGATGCAGATCTTAATATTTTGACATAAAAACCGATATTTTACACGGTATAATAGCGGGCAGAGGCGTAGCTACCATAGAGCAAGAATAAGCAAGGCATTAGGGCCCAGAAGACCTGGGGCCCTTTTTGACCACCAATGTAAAAAAGAAAGTAAATAATTAAAAAACAATAAAAATCAGTCTTAATCAGATAAATTTGGTAAGTATTAAATATGACTGCGCTACAAAAACAAAGCCATTTTACAGTTTTCAGTTTCCAGAATCCGGTGACAGACGATGCATTATTAACTTATTATTAAGTGTTAAAATTTTTAAAGCCTTAGTGCACTGTTCGTCATGTTGTGACTTTTTCAGTTGAAGGGCCCATTAATAATTTTTGCATTAGGGCCTAAAAATCCTAGCTACGCCACTGATAGCGGGACATGCACATTTCCCAAAACAAAATTTTGGCTTTATATGACCCAGAATTGGATATGTTGAAACTCGAATATATCGAAGTTTTTATCACGATCCCTTAAGCTTCGATATTGCGGGATTCTACTGTTGATTTTGTTTTACAGCATTCTCGCTTTTGGTTTTTTAATTTTGTGGTTCAAATTGAAATCGTTTTTGGTTTTTTTCCTTTCTGCCTTTTTCTGTCTTACAGAAGTAGGTACTTGTCCTTGATCCTTGTCCTTGGAGGTCAGCCCTTGTGGTCCTTGTGCTTGGGGGTAGGTTCCCGTCCTTATCCTTGTCCTTGAGGGGTCAGTCCTTGTTAACATCACTGCCAGCATCCCTCCGCTGTCTACACGATGGTCAAATAACAAATTCTGAGTCACAATTTCCTTCCTCTTGCAACGTCTTCTCGAGTTTTTCTTTTTAAACTCAAAGCATTTCTCTTCAAAAAATCATTTCTTCCATCGTCGTAACATCCCAAACCACTGACCCTTTGGATTGCCTAAATGACCCTGCATGAATGACCCCACCTTTGGCTATAGCTGCTTCGGTGCTACTTTTGAAAGTGCTGTAAAATTTAACGAGATTTTACTTACTTACTGGCTGAGCCATCAGTACACCCTTGGTTGTCTGTGCGGTCACTTTCCTGTGTAATATTGTGTATGTCCAAGAATATGCAGATCCTGATTATTACAGCTTTCAACTCAAATTACCTTTATTAGAATTACAAATTACCTAATCTACTCGTAAAACATCAGTGATGTTATCTATTCCAAACCATTTCCTGCTCAGGCCAATACTCAGCATTTCAACTGCCTTCCACAAATGAGTCTTGTCATTCTCATTTCTCTTCTGTCTGTTCTTCTTTCAGGCTCCACACAGTTAGCAATCCTGTTTTACTATTGATTACAGTATATGACTGCTTTTCATATTAGCATAAACCTGACAAATCTGCTGCTAAAGTAAAATTCAGAAGAGTCATTTATGATTAAACAGCTGCACGCAAAGACATCTTGAAAACAGAAAGACAAAAAGGAAAATAAACACAATTGGACTGAAATCAAAATTCAAATGGCTGGTTGACAGGAGTCGACCAGGGCGAAATGAAGCAGGAACTAACATGTCAGAACAACTCATACTAAAGATAAACCCACAAGACACACTTCAGAGTAAGACCTCTTCGAAGTCTGACTTAACATAATCCAATTATCACAGGTCAAGATAAGAGAAATACAAGTTCAGAAATTCATCATTATAAACAGGAAGATCAATAAATGAAACAAAGAATGGCCTAAACCATGCAAAGTTCAGCTTCAACAAGATCAAAGTCAAATAGAATAGATCAGGGTAAATTTGACTGATACAAGCTGTCCACACACACACACACACACACACACACACACACACACACACACACACACACACACACACACACACACATGCATACACACACACACACACACACACACAAACACACGCACACTCACACAAACACACAAACACGGAACAGAGCTCAATGCACCTGCAGAAATAAGTGAGGAAAAAATGCCATTTACCTGGATGCTGCAAGACGTGGTAATCTGAAACGTTTCCCTGAGGTCAGTTTCATCTCGGTTGGAATAGAGACAGAACTGAGTGACCGTAAGGACACACCAGTGTTCCTTCCAACCTCCTGTTCGTCCTTGACCTTTCCGTTGCAAGTAACCCTGGTGAAAAACAATAACGATTTGGGATCTCAAGACATGCTCTTCATTCAAATCCTTTGAGACAATGACAATAAATTAATTCCCATCAAACAAGGAAGATGAATCAAAAGATGACAACACTCGAAAGAATTCTCATTAATATTATTCCAACTGTATTTACAAATAATTAAGACAAAAGCAGCGAAAGAAAATATCTGTTAAGATATTTTATAGGGTTTTGCAAAATGTCACTGCCACCTCAATTACAGAATAAATGTCCAGCATAAAAAACACAGTTGATACAGGTTATTAATTCACCATTTATTTTACATAAAAGGAATTCAGTTGGAGGAATAGTCAACTATAAACTATAAGAATGTTTAGCTAAAACAATTTTCAACCAAACAACAACTGGAAGATGGTCAATATTGTTAGACAAACTTTTTTCAGCACTTGGACGACTTGATCGTCAAACAGTTCGGCGATTGCTGCCCCCGTGACCGAGTTCTTTAATCCATTTAAACAATGACCTTCGATCATATGTAGGAACTGAGCAAATCCAAGATGCTCGACACCGCTCGTTATCGACTCAAAGTCAAGATTCTTGTGCTCCATCGCTAGAATAGACACAATCTTTTCGCAAATTATCTCCGCTTCTTCGTGATGAATGACCACTGGACAGAGAACGCGGCCTGTGACGTCCGTCTCTGCCAAGTAGTTGAACAACCGCCAGAGTTTGTAGACGTCGATGGTCTTGAGGACACCGTGGCTTTGTTTCAAGTACATCTTTGAGCAGATGAGCCAGCACACTTCGTCGATCCGATCGAGTGAGAGGATCACTTGCAGACTGCTTGGATCGGTGTTGATCATTTGCTGAAAAACTTCTTTTTTCATGAAGCTGAGATATTCAGAGAATGAGACGACAGCATCAGAAGCAAAGCACTCTTCAAGTTTGTTGTCAATGCCAGTCAACTGAAAGAGAGACGCGAGGCTTTGGGTGAGAACCTGTCATGTACCACAAAGAAAAGGCGCAAAGAAATCATCACAGAGAAAGGATTTAAACATTAAGAAAATGTTCTTTATAATATAGCTGTGCTGTTCAAATTGTTAACCCTTAAGCCCAGATACTGTGTAACTATATGCAATGTAACCGAGTACACTCAGTTCAGGGGTTTAAGAGTTAAGAGGGGAAGAAAAGCCTACCGTGGAGAAAGTATTGACTCAGTAGGTTTACAAAGCAGAAAAGCTACTGACCATCGACTGATGCCAAGTGCATTATTAAAATGGCACTATAGAAGCTCTTATGTAATAATACTAGGAGCCAGAATTCAGCTGTCTCACAGCAGATCTACAAAGTGTAAAATTAAGAGAAGAAAACAATCAACCATTAAGACCATCAGGGTTGTGAACAGTGGCGTAACCACCCCCGGGCAATTACGGGCAATGCCTGGGTTACTTTGCTTTTCTGCCCGGGTTGAAAAAATTCCTGGTTAAAACAATTAAAATTATGCCTTTAATTTTTGGTTTTGCCCAATTTTGCACTGCCACGTACGTTATTGCAATAATATTTTAATAGTCAACTGCAGTCTCTTCAAAACGTGTTTCACAGGCATCAGCTAGAAGTGCAGTACAAGTATAACCAAGTAAGCATCCAGTTATAGGGCCTATAAAATTATACATGACTCTGAGTTAATGATTAATTATAATATTACTACAGTTATTGTGTTAAGCTGGTCTATGTATCTTCATTTCGTTTATTCAACTAGTTAAGGTCATCTTTATCTATTAATATTATAATTAATCATTAACTAAGAGTGATTTATAATTTAATAGGCCCTATAACTGGATGCTTACTTGGTTATACTAGTACACTTCTCGTTATTTGATTTTGACAATTCCAAAGTTTATTTTGGTTATGTTTTATGTTGCTTAGTGGTCCTTATGACCTGCATATGTTAAACTTGAACTTTCTCAAAGTAAACTGACCAATTGATGTTTATTGTTAAGTTTCCCATGTTAATTTTTTAAAATGATCTTTGTTAAATTACATAAAACTGGGGAGGGTTTGAAAAGTTTGACAGGTGTTGACAAGGAGGGTCAAAATTCGCCAAAAATTGTTTTCATAATTTACGGACAGCCCTTGGTCAGCTGCCGGGTTACATTTTGAGTCTGGTTACGCCACAGGTTGTGAATGGTCAGCCATAGACATAAACACAATTCAGAAGAAGAGAGTTGGTCAATTAAATTAATTCAAATTGTGTCTGGCATTTAGCACAGAGCTTTACATGATTCAATTTGAAGACTATCCACAAACAAATGCAAGGGTCCAAAGATCTTAACAAGATTGTCAGTGATCAGGTCCAAGAACTCAAATTCGTTGCCAATTGTATTAATTAACGGTTCCAGAGCAGACTTCCAGATCTGTCTGATAAACCTGCATGTAACGGGCGAACACATAAATTTTTCCAGTGGGCAAAACACAATTGTAACAGTTAATATTGAATAAAAGCCAAAATGTGGTTAGTTACAAAATAGATTTGCATTTTCCAGAGGGAAAGTGCCCACTTTGCCCCCAATGTGTGGGCGCCCATATGACGGACACTAGATAAAACCCAACGATGGGCAGAGTTGCAAAATGTAAAAATAATAATAATAATTGTACTTTTGTATCACAGAAAATGAAACTGGATTGCCAAATTCCCTGGAAAGGAAAGTCCTGGAACTGTTTAAAATCCGGACAAATATATACCTAGGCTTTTAGATCAGACAATGCAGAAACATAGTTATTGATAATTACAACACGATAGACAAATAAGTCAACAGCACAGTGAAAATATTCCTCTGACCCACAACACACACAACCTCAAGAGAACAGAATGGCCGACGGGCCATAAGTAATAATTTCTTGACGACCTTTTTTTTTGCTCGTCAGCCGTGTTTATTTAGCACTATGTCCCGGGCCCCCTTGTGCTCGCCGGGCCCCTCTGCTGAACTGACATTTTAACCATTCTTTAGTGTTATTATTCATTTTATTGTTAATTATACATATTCATCATCGGCCCGGGCCCCCTCCAGACCGCCGGGCCCCTGTGCAGTTGCCCCCCTGCCCCCCTCTCGGAGGGCCTGCACACTGTCAATGGAAACGGTTGCTTGTATAAGTCTATTACACGGTTACCTTTAGTTGTCCTCTTACGACAAAATCCGTTCCAGATTGTTCACTGAGGCTGCTATAAGCATGCCAAAGGCAGGCCGCAGCCTTTTCACTCATTTTCACTAATTGCACTTATTCTCACTCAATCAACAGTTGCTAAAACAAGGAGACCGAAAATAGCTGCACCAAGTGTAACACAGTCACAACACTCGCTGTCTACAGAGCGAACGCTTCGATTGTTTCTATGGTTTAGTCTACTTGAAGTGCTGTCGTCAACTTGTCGTCCACAGTCGTGAATCGCAGATGCTTCCTTTTATCTCCTTATCTATGACTACGATCATTGGCGGTTCCAGGTACGAACTAAGGTTGGCGTCGGCTCCTGTGCAAATATGAAATGGGTTTCGTCTGCCGGTTGCAATGGACTTCAATCTCCAGTTTTCAAAATGCGTGACGCTACCACCGCTTTGGGCATTCATCTGTCCAATGGCATGCGCGAACATTAGTAGGCCAACAGTTATGTCACGTGGCTGACATTTCTGAAATTATAATGATAGAAATTGTGTTTTGAGTGGGGCTCATGCCAATCCATTCGTTGGCATCGACGCTGTAAACAACAACACGCTTTAAGAAAAACATAAAGCGTCACCTCACAAGTAACCAGAATAACATCAACTGATTTATCTACTCAATAACTTTTTGAAATATTTTTAAAATAATTATATTGCCTATTTTAGAATCCAAGCTTTCAGGATTTATTTAAGCTGGTTTTTATATTAATATTTCTTACTTATATCTGTTGCAACTACCTGCTACTTTACGATACCTTCTCGCGGGACCTTTGCATAGATGATCTGACAAATATAGCAGCGTAGTGGTCTAGGCATTTATGGTACCCAGTCTCTGCCAGTTCGAGTTCATAGATATTAAAGACAATGTAATAAGATTTCGCACTGTGTAAATAAGAATAAGAATATTCATAAAATATAAGGTAAATTGTTTATATTTGTTATGAATTTAAGCAGAAGATGTGCAGAATAATATGGCAATCGCAATGATAATCAATAATTGTATTAAGAGTATTACACCCAACAGTTCACAATGGTTGTCAGATCTTCCAATAAACTGAGTATTTTCAGATCTAGGCTTAAAACACTTCTCTTCCAATTAGCATTTCCTCCAATGCCTCCATAGTCTGTCTTGCTGTTTCCCTCTGACTGATCTCTGGAATGACCTGGTCTTTTGCGGATGGATTTGAAGTACCATCGATTGATACCCTTGAGTATTAGAAATGGTGCTATAGAAGCGGTCCTTATTATTATTATTATTATTATTATTATTATTATTATTATTATTATTATAACAGCAAAACCAATGGTTTAATTTTTAATTAATTGAAAATTTGATCATTCTAATAATTATTATTATTTTTTAATAATTCTTATTATTATTTTCATGAAAGATCTGCTATTCTGCTATATATTATTATTATTATTATTATTATTATTATTAAATGACAACCCTTGCTTGGTTCGTCATGAGACAAAACTTCTCTCGATCTAAATCCACATCTAATCTAATATCGTGCTAACTTGATCAGCTGACAAAACTTTTTATTTTTTTTATGTTGGATTATTATTATTAATGTGTCCATCCACAAACTAACAGAACATAGCTAGATGGCTGGATAAGGTCTTATTTTTAGTAGGTAAAACCTTATATGATGCCTGAGTAATTTGAAAGAAAACTGTTGTTTTGATGTTAGTTTGAGACTTGTAAATAATGGATCGATTTTCTTGGAGTGATGGAATTCTTGCAGCCGAAGAGCAGCTGATTACTCAGCAGAATGGTGTTAGGATTTACGACGGAACTCAAAAGGTAGTACATATTTTCTTGTAAATGAAAAATGTCAGCTTCATAGGAGATGTCCTTCTGCAGCACTGTGTGGATATGAGAAATGCATATGAAATCAGTTTTAATGTTAATATTGTCTTCAGATTACCAATTAAATTGTGTGTTATTAAGCATGGATGAAATACGAGGGAGTTGCATGTACTAAGTGAAGTGACATTGAAACGGGTATCTTAACTTTTCGATGGTGTTTAGAGATAAAGCATGCCATTGATTTGAAATTGAGAAAGAACTAATTTTGACATTTATGAAATGACAAACACATTGCAAAGAATAAATAGACAGTTGAATTTGCTGATTGTTCACATTATATGCGTGAAAGTAGGAGTTATTCAGAATTTTGTCACTGCACGTCCAAAGAGCGTATTTCCATTTGATTGCAGACTGCTTTTGATCATGGAAAGCTGGTTCTTACGAGTCACCGTGTCGTCTGGAAAGATCACAAAGACCAAGTCAGTGAATACTAGAGAAAATGATGCGTTTGAATTGACTCATTTTGTACTGATTGCTTGGATCTGTCAGATCTTCTCTTAAAGAAATAATTGCCTTTGGTGTTTTTATTGATTAATGCACTGATCGTCTTTGTTGCCAGTTTTTATTTTTGCTTTCAGAAATTCAGATTAATTAATTTTGAAGTTGTGATTGTTTCTATGAATAGAAGTGCATCCTCACTCTGCCCCTCTCTTATGTTGTCCTAATCGAGGAGGAAGGATCCACGCTCACAAAGAGGTAGCAATATGTTGTTGCCTTGTGTAGATACGTTTGTCATTATGTTTTTGTTATTGGTTGGCTTCTACTCTGTCTCCAGGCCCATTGAGACAAAAAAATCTGGGCCCCTGGGCAGAGAAGTGATGGGCCCCTAAAAAGTTTATTAAAGTCTTTTAGAAAGTTTGTCCTTAAGAAGGTTCAAAAGTTTTCAAAATTATACAGGTCAAGTGTGAAAAAGTGGTGATGACCTTTTTTTCTTGTCAGACTTTTCAGGGCATTAAAGACACGCAATGCCTTCGACTGCCCCCCTCCAACCGCCTTCAGCATGTACATAATAATAAATAGTATTGCATGAGATAACATTTTGTAGACCCACCCGGGCCCCTATAGGTCACCAGGCCCCTCGGCATTTCTCTGCCAACCGCTATTTATAATCCATCTGTAGCGTTAGAGCTCAACGGCTGATGTAAATAATCTAAGTAATAATATGTTGATTTTTAAAATGATTTTGGAAGACTTATTAATCTATTGATTCTGTTAAGTGCCTTAGTCCAGCTTTTATTATGCATAATTCATTTAACTGGAAAATTTATATTGTAGTCTTAGAGAGAGAGAGTTTGTCTTATGAGAGAGACATGATGACCATGTGACCTGTTTTCAGTGCAAAGTCTTTGCTTCATTTGTCGTCCGCTGATCCTCAGAGGCCGTCTGGACCTTCAATGTCAAGTTCGTTTTCCTTCATTCGTTTCTCCTTCACCGAGGGTGGTCAAAAGGAAGTAAGCACTGTCATTGTCACTTAAGTTTCTTCTCTGAATGATTCTCTGTAAGAAGTTGGTGTTCGTAGATGAACAATGATTAATAAGAAATGATTGCCAGAACGCTGATCATAATAATAATCATCTTTATTTTTGACAACAGAAATTCATAAAATAGTTTTGACAACCAGTTGTTTCACAACCAAGGAAAACACAAATCAACTGAACAAAACTAAATAATAATAATAATAAAATAATAATAAAATAAACCTAATAATAAACAAATAAACTAAGAACAAACTTTACACAGTACCGCCTCTGCCCTCAGACAAATTCTAGTAATGCACTGAGCAAAGTACAGTGGCTTCTTCTCATATCTATTAACAAAAATGCTTGTCGCTTTTCTACAATAGCATGCATACTATCCAAACCCGTCAGGACTCTGATATACTTTTAGATTATCTGTCCTCAGATGTTTTAAAAATGTTGCAAAATTATACAGGTCAAGTCTGTCAAGAGCATTAAGAATACTTTTGTTTGGAAATGTGGCTTCCATACCATACAATACAATAGGTAGACAATGCCTTTCTTTGCAGGTTAACGATATTAATTCTGAAGCGACAGCTCTGCATAATAATACAAGCAGTATTAAGCATGAGATAAAATTTTAATTTAACTTCCAAATAGATAACCTATAGGTCCTGCCCTTTTTCAGTGTCAACCGAGATACCTAATTTCCTCCATCTGTAACACCATCCAGGACCAATACAGCACATGCGATGATGCAAATAATCTAAGTAATCATCACCATAGATTTTTAAAATGATTTTTCAAAGACTTAATAATCTATTCATTCTGTTAAATATCCAACATGTGCTTTATTAGTGTGACACCAATAAGATATCATCAGCATAAATAAACATCCAACAAACAAATCATTGATATAGCAGCCATATCCAGAATTTTGAACTTTAAAACTACATCATCAATATAAACAGCAAATGCAAAGTCTTTGCCCCCTTGTCGTCCGCTGATCCTCAGAGGCCACTGGACCTTCAAAAGATTCTGATAAGGCATTCACCCCATCTAACCATAACATTACATTTGGAATACCAGTTGAGTAAAACTTCAATGAAATACAATAGCTAGTTTAGTTGATAAATGATTCTCTTCAACATATTGTTGATAATAGTTAATAATACAATAATAGCTACCTAATAGTACAAGCGTTTGAATTTGTATTAAAAGTATAGTAATGTGATTGCTGTCTTATGAATAACTTTTAATGTGTTGATTCTGTTGCTAGTTTTTGCATTCGATGATTTCTAAGTTGTCATATTACATGCTTTTCTTTTCTTGAATCTCTCTTTTCATCAATTTGTGGTTTGTGTGTTTCAGATATGGTTTTGTTGATTGTAAAATCCTCATTTGCAATATATTCAGTGCTTCTAAAAGAATGAAACTGTTGATGACTGTAGAATGTTATTCAAGGCATCAGTTGCTTCAAGGCATCAAAACAAAGTTTTTTTGGTGTTTTTTGTTGTTGAATGGTGTGCTGCACATTTTGTATTTTAGTTTCATCGTGCCATTTCAGAAGCCGTTCAGAGAAAGGCGCTGGGACGTGAGGCCGGCTCAGACTCAGACTGTTGGCTCAAATCAGGTGACCCACATTTGCCCAAGTCTTTGTTTAGCCTTTCAGCAACATTGTCAGGACTCAGTTGTAAATTGAAAGGCATTTTTGCTATTATCATTTATTATTTTTGCAATTTTTGACTTTCTGATGAGTTTTGTTTTTGTTTGGATGTTCTCTTCCAACTTCCAGTTGAGCTGTTCTTGATCCTCGTTCTTTGCAGTCGTAGAAAAGCTTTTGTGTATTCAGCAGATGATGCCGGGGTGTTTTCAATGTCTCTGACTCCAGTTATAAGCTGTATAAGGGCATCAGGATAAAGGAAGCCCCTTTATAAGCTACAGCAGATTGAGAAGCTAGATTTTTTATTTTTACGTAATTGTACTTATGCTGACTTTGGATGTGCAAACATGTTGCCTAATTTTCTAGCGATTAGCATTGCAAGAGCCATGTCAGTGGGAGTGTTTTGGAATTCATTTATGGCTTACGATGTTTTTTTAATTCTGTGAAGAAACAACTGCGAACTGGAATAAGTGGGATAGAGAAGAGCATTCAACAGAGACACTTGGACACAGACAGGAACATCAGCCAGGCATTTGAAGATCTAAGCAAACTCATGGACAAGGTACTTTCCATTTCCTATGAGTTATTCAGCAAAAACATGGCTCAGTGCATATACATTGATCATCATCATCGGTTAGAGGCCGTGGTAATAGCACCATTCGGTTTCTCTTGCTTTAGGGGTTAAGATGGCGCTAAATATTGTTGCTGCTAATAAGTGTGTACTTGCAGTTAACTCTTCTGTTGATTAATTCAGACCATTTCCATCTGCAGATCAACAGTCATCATATTGTTGCCCATTTCGTCGCTTTAAACATCGTAATTCTTAACCACAGTAATTATGCAGCAACAGAAGTTTTATTTCTTGTGCAGGATGTTGCTCATTTAGTGTTAGTTATGTTAATTCTTCTTCCTCTCTTTCTTCTTCTCCCTTCTTCTGTTTCTTATTCCTCCTCCTTTTCCTCTTCCTCATCGTCCTCCTCTTGCTCATTGTCCTCTTCTTCTTCCTCCTCCTCCTCCTCTTATTAGTATTGCTGCTACAATAATAATAATAATAATAATAATAATGATAATAATAATAATTATTATTATTATTATTATTATTATTATTATTATTATTATTATTATTATTATTATTATTATTATTATTATCATCATGATCATTATTATTATTATTATCTATTTTTATTTGCTGATGGTAAGATTATAACTTTGTATAAATTGTTTATTTTTTGTGTTTAAATTTGATTGAATTGCTCGTAAGACTTTCGATATTTTGTAGGCAAAAGAGATGGTTGCAATTTCTAGAAATATATCGACAAAACTGAAAGAGAAGCAGGGTGACATAACAGAGGACGAAGTAGGGCTTTTACTTTTACTTATCATGAAGATAATAATGCTAATGATTTGTTGCATTTAAGATGTAAGATATTTGTGATATTGAAGTGAAATGATGTTTGGGGAAATTGTATCTTAGACTTTGCAGTTCAAGTCCTATCTGCTTAGCCTTGGGATTGACGATCCAGTGACGAGAGATGCGTTTGGATCCAGCAACAAATACTTTCAGGAACTTGCCAAGCAGATTTCGGACATCATGGAACAACCGTTGAAGGCAGGAATCATCTAAATGACTGTTTACATTTTCAGCTTTTTCCACTAAAATCTTTACTTACTGAATTCTAAGGTTCTGACAAAGAAGTATGAACAAAATTACAAACATTCGAAGATATCATTCACTTATTTTCTGTTTTAATGTTTTGAAAAGAGGAAGGAATGTTTTGTGGATCTATATTCTATAAGGTAACTAAGAGGCTCTTATGTTTAGGTAAATCTGATTCTTTTGCCTTTAATTGGACGAATAAAAAAATGGTAAATGTAGTCTCGTACTTGAACGAGCATAGGGTTTCCGGTGCTGATCTTCGTGTACTTGGCAACCAGCAACACAGATGGCTTATGCCATTAATCTAGAGTAGGTTGCCATTACTTTCTTTAGACCTGCGTTTTACCTTTGCAGCTTAGTGCTGCTACAATTTACCAACGCCTAAGTGATGAACGCTTGGTTGGCCGCTGGCACCATCATTAGATTTCGGGATGGTCACCCATCCAAGTACTAACCACGCTCAACATTGCTTAACTTCGGTGTTCTGATGAGAACTGGCCGCACAAATGCCAAATAGGCCGAGTAATAGGATCTATGCACAGAGATCTTATTCTATGTTGAGGCTATAACCCTATGACCTTGTTCCCTGCTGACCAGTGCATTGACTAAACCAACTGATGATATCTTGTATGTTAGTTTTGGTGTTCTAAGTATTATTTGTTTTTTCGTGACAAATATACAAAGTTGATAATATGGATGCAGTCATTAGTAATAATGTTGATAATAGCTGTGAAATCTTCTTATTCTTAGAATTCCGGTGGAGTGATGACTTTATCTGATGTCTACTGTCGTCTTAACAGGGCCAGAGGACTTGAGGTACGCGGCTATTACAAAGAACGGCCATTTCCAGTTGCTGTCCATCACAATTTCCTTTCAGAAAAGAATCCCTGATTAATAATTATCAACTGCAAAAGAAACTGAATTATTAGGCTCAGAGCTCACTTGCTGTGCTTTTCTTTTGTATAAGACTATGTGTAAATTGTTATCATTCTAATAGTCATCACAGTTAGGTTATGAGTTTCCATGTCAAAGATGTTTTACTGGTCACATAATAATTTTTATTCTGAAAGTTTATAGTGATTTTCTCATTCAAAATGTTTCAAATGTAAGATAAAAGAAATCAAAAGAGACATGAGCTGTTGTTTGATCTTTAAATATCTTTGTTTTTTTGATTAATTATTCTTTGTTATTGATGTTGTGTTATTGCTGTAGCTTTTATCTCCCGATGACCTCGTAAATGCCTGTCGAACAATGGACTTGCTACAGCTGCCTGTTAGGTGAGTTTTGTTGGATGAGATTCTCGAATGTGTTACTGCAGTGTAATGTATGTCTTAGTGTAAAGTGTAAGATAAAGGTAATTCACAGCCTCTGATATTACGCTCATTTGAATATGCTGTTAATAATTTCACTTATAATAATAATTGAGTGTTTTAAAGTTATGGATGGCATTCAGTCAGTTGCAACTGTGTTTTTCAGTGCACTTGGGGGGGGAGTTTCCCTGGATCATTTGTGAAGACTTGCTTTTGTGTACTGGAGTTAATCTCGTAATACCTGACGACCAATTTCAGTCACTCCTATTCTTTCTAGACTAATAATGCTTGATTGTTGATTTAATAAAGCGATTTTCTGTAAACTGCGGGCGTCGATAGCAAAGTCTTGTTTCTGGTTCTTTCTTTTTCTTCGCCCGCCACTCGTGTGTTGTATTTGTCTACAGGTGAAGCTCATTGTTGCGTACTTTTTGATGATTGTATAGGTTGCATGTGTTTGAGAGCGGTGTTATGGTCCTACAGCTGCGATCGCACAGCAACGAGGCTACAGTTGCGGACACCGAGCGAACGGTCGGTGTCCCTCTTCATTTCGTTCTTGCTTTCTGTCATCTGACTTCGGTTAAATAAAGAACGAACAGTTTGTTTTCTGTCGTTTTAAGTGCAACGGCAGATGTGTTACTGAATGACCCTTTAGCTTTTCATGTCATGTGATCATTCTTCATGACAGTGTTTACTGAAGACACCTCTTTTGAATTCTCTGCAGTAAAATAGCAGAGGCTTTCAGCAGAGCTGCTCTGTATTCGGAAATAAATGACTTTTCTTTAGTTTTACTGTTTTTCTGTTTTTAGGTTGAAAAGAACGGATCGTTAACAGCAGAAGAACTGGCAAAGATCATTGGATCGTCAGTCGTTCTATCGAAGGAACGGTATGAATTAACAAGTGGTGCCACCTGTTGCCCACAAACCAAATCACTTTTATTGCTTTTATAATAATGAGTTCAGAAATGTCTTCAACATTTCTTGTTTGATTGTTTGGCAAAATGTCTGTTGAGTTTCCTTGAATTTATTTTAATTTTTGTTCCACTATAAAGTTGGTATTATTGTTATAAATTTTCACTAGTCTGATTTTAGTTTCATTATAAGTCTTAAAAATGTTAAAATGTGAATTTTAAAATCCTTGTTACTTAATGCATTACTGAGTATTGCACAGATATACATGAACAATTTGCTTTCTGGCATTTCAAATGTTTATTCTGTTTTTAGGAGGTATCCTTACTGCATGAAATTTAATTTTAATATTAGTTGTAAATGATTTTAGAACTTTAATAAAACACTAATATTTTGATATTTTAGACTGCTGACAGCTGAAAAATTAGGAAAACTTTGTCGAGACGAATCAAGTGAAGGCTTGCGTTTCTTTCAAAATTTATTACTCACAAAAGCATCGTGACAGTTAGATGTTGAAACTGCAAAACATTTCCTTTCTCAATATTTTGTTGCTCCTGATTTTCAAGTTGAACATTTTGTGATAACTAGCTAGAAGTAAACTGCACTTTGTTGTGTAATATGTTTAGTTTTGACTGTTATAATGGGAGAAGACCTTGCAAAGGGGACACAATAGAGCTTAGAAATTATCAGAAATGGAATAGAATTTATATTCACATTTGAATAATAAACCACAGCTTTGAATGAAGAAGTTAGTTAGTTACACTGTAGTTAGTTAGACAGACAATTTATACAGCGCAGTAATCAAAGCGCTTTACAAAAGAAGAAAGAGAGGATGATAGTTTTGTTAGCATAAATCTGTTTGTTTCATAAAGATAAAGTTGCATCATGACTTTATTTAAGTAAGTAAGACGAAATTTCTATAGCGCTGCTCGAAAGCTTGGCGCACTGCGCCAGCTTATTCATAAGCGCTCAATCTGGATGAAATGATCCATAGTCTGTAATCCGTAGTCCATCCTTTTAGGATCGTAAAAGATGAGCCACGTCTCTCACTCGAGTCACTCCCTTCCCTCATTGGTTCGATCTGCCTTCTACGATTCTTCAGCAACACACACACCACAGAGAAAGAGAGAGAGAGAGACTCTGCAGTCGGGACGTTGTCTTTATTCTAAACTTAAGTCATGCATCCTGTTGCTTCCATGGTAGGTGAAGTTTTCTACGTTCTCTACTTCTATTCCATTTACTTTGATTTTTTTTCTTCCAACATCTTTGTGGCAATCAATTTATATATATGTATATACACAGACGCGCGCGCGCGCACGTCAAAAGCCCTGATTATATAAATAACAAAACTTTAGAAATGTATGTTATCTGCTAAAAGAGCAAATAAAATCAGTCAAATTCAAAGTTATACAATACATTATTGCACAAGAAATAGAATTTTCTCGCATCAACCTGTTATTCATATTCTGCATTCCTTCTATCGTTAAGAGCAAAACCATACCCATCCTTCAAATTGGATATAATTTTCATCTAATTCCTGAGAAAAATTACATTCTACAAGGTTTTAATTCTAAACAAAAACAACATAACTGCTAAAATTATTTCCTGCAAATGACTTTGTCAGCAGGGTAGCAGGCGATTTTGACAACAACAAAAAGCAACAATACAGTTAAATAGCTTTATAATAGCATGGCAGTATGTAATGCCAAGCTTGACAAAGCAAAACAGCAATAACAAGTCAAGGCACATAACAACAAATGGCGCAGACTCCTTTGACATTTATCATCAGTTGAGCAGAATTAAACAAAGTGTGCAGTTCACAAATAGCACCAAATACAGACACATAAAAAATGGAGCACTTTGGGATCTACAGGAATGTTCAATAATAGATTAATTAATTATTAATTGCACTTAAATATTTGCTGAAAAACAAGTCTACAAAAATTCCTTCTCAATAGTCATAGAAAACAAACCTGATTATTTGACATTGTTAAATGATGCTAAAAATTATCATGTTAACCCCTTCACTGCCAACAGAAGCAACAAAGCAATGTCTTCTTGGGTGCATTGTCAAGTAAAAATGCCACGTCATTCTCATATTCCATGGCGGGAAGTGGTCGGAGAGCTGGAAGGCAATGTAGCTGATGGACTGATGAGAAAACGGAGGTAAGGATGGTAGAAACTGGTCTTAATTCATGGAAGACAATTTCTTGAGGATTACAACAATATCCCTGTAGAGAATCTTGTTGGCATCTATCCCCCACACAAAGTCCAGATGCTCCCAGCCACGAATCACACGGTGGAGCCTGAGACACCTGCCCAGCTGCGACACCAACTGATTCACATCCTACACAAGAACAGGAAACAAGTTCGCAGATCTTATGATATTTGGAGCACAGAAGTAAATTAGCCCAAAGTTATGCTGAGATGAAAAGAGAAAGACAGAAACAAAACAATGGAGAGGCTGAAGAAGTGTTCTTCAAAGTACGTACCTGTGGATCAGAAAGAAAGTCACGGTCCCCAGAGTAAACGTAGGTCGGAACATCGAATGCGGTGATGTTGTAGATCGGAGGAACACTCTGCCATGACACAATGCCCCCACACAAACACCAAAAAAAACTGCTTACTATTTTTGTGAAACAATGAATCCAATATCTGCTACCAATAACTAGGCTTGTAAAACTTCAACCAGAGCACAGTTTGAGCACATACATTTTGCAGCTGTACAATGCACACATGGAGTCAATCCTCTGATTATGTCTGAATCAAGTGACCACTGTGTAAATGAACCCAAGCTAAATTCCAAGGTTCTGCAGAATTTCAGATATTATGCAAAAGCCTCGCAGGCTAAATAAAGAATAATCATTATATATATATATATATATATATATATATATATATGTGCCATCTGAGAACAACAGCCAAAAAAGACGGAAGATGGAAAATATGACTGATAAATTAAGCATTCCCCTGTCTAAAAACCATAGTCCACTTAAAATCAAATACAAATACATCAGTGTGTGTGTGTGTGTGTGTGTGCACGTGTGTTGTCTGCAATAGAGAACCCCAGGAAGCCTTGATTGAGAATTGCTAAGGAAACTTACAGCATTGTAGTGCATAATGTTCAGCTGTTCACTTCCATAGTCATACATCTGGAATCTATTTGATTTCACCATCTTTAAAATAAGTAAAAACAGCAAAGATCAGTTGAAATAACAGTTACATACAGTGGAACTTTGCTATAACGGACTCGGCTATAACGAATCCTCATTTATAGCGTTTCGGAATGCATGGTCTTGTGTGATGCGCTACCATGTTGGATGGTATTGGATACAACGTAACTCGAATATATAATGTACTAAATTTTACAGACCTACTAAGTATATTATAAGGAAGTTCTACTGTAGCTATACGAGTTCACTCAATAACCTTCTCTTAATATCGCATAAATTGACAAAAATTGTCCCAATTAATTCCACATTTGTGTTGTTTCTGTTGAGTGACTTGAACCTTGAAATTCTGTCATTTCTCATTTTTAACATTACCCGGTAAATGTTAATTTTTCTGCTAATAATGAACAAAATATAACTAAAGAAGTTGAGAAGTGACATTCATCACATAATTCTAACCTGAGCAAAATGGATGGCATTTTGCACGGAAGATCCGGCCGGAGAATGAGACACATAAACAGGTATTCTACTCTAAATTAAAAACATTCGAAATTGTCAGTTGAAATTCCAGGCAAATTAAGAACTCAGAGATGAATAATTTGCAGACAATCCAAAAATACAAAACCATAAGTCCATAACCATAAATATAACAAAGTCTACCATTGCTAAGTGCATCTTTTCAGTTGCTTAAGAGGCCAGGCTCTCTAGAAGTCACTTGTAATCTGATCAAAATGTCACCTGCTATGAAATGCCAATTAACCAAAGCAGGCATAATCCAGGCAGAGATCCTTTGAAATCCAACCCACAAGCAACACCAGACATGATAAGGAGCAATGTGCTAACCTTCAAGAGACCACCAACTAATGTCCTGGCCATTAATACCATGGCACTACAGAAGTTATTAGATGTTAATTCTGCATATCGACGCTGCTTGCATTTCTGCTTCAAGCAATGCTATCTGTATTTGGTCCAAACACGAATAACAAATATCACTGGAGTCTACACATAGGAGGTCTAAATCAACGTAAACCAGGTACTTAGCATAGATTAAAACGCAGCACTCAGTTGTCAGAACTTACAGCATTCAGTTGCTTGTAATCTGGTCCAGAAAGTAGAAAAACAATATTTTCACAGGCATAGCGTAATATTTTGTCACTGCAAAATATTGAGCCGAGAAACTTCAGAAGTTTGCTGCTCGGCAAGAATTCATCAATTCCAAACAAATCAAAAACAAACTGAAAATTCACAGCAAACAAAGTGAATGCTTTTTAGTCAGCAACCAAGGTCAAGGGTCACGAGGTAAACGTTCATTTTCCACGCAGAAAATTTACAATGGATGCTTTCATCTGCAGTTTCCATTGGTATGCAGCAACCTTAAGTATAATAATTCAGCAATAATTGAATATTGTACTTAAAATCAGAAATTCAAATAAAAAATGATGTTTTACTTCATCATAAGTGCTTAATAAAATATCAAAGCACAAGAAGTCACAATAAAATGATTGGGTAAAAGTAGGGAAATGAAAAGAAGTTACTCACCTGAAATTCAGGTTCAATTCTAGAAAGAAACTTAGCCACACCTTCAACATGACCAACAGTGCTGACAGGTCCAAGAGCAACAAAAGCCCTCACCTGAAAATAAACAATATTCAGGTGAGGCCTCACCTGAACAGAATTTCAACTGAAGATTCACTTGCGGCAACACTCGTGAAATTCATCCTTCACTTTCACTTAAATGATTTTTCTCTATTAACGCTAAAAACTGACAAGATTTACCGGAAGAAAAGCAACCAGTTTGATCAATTATAATCAAAGAATATTGAAAAGTTCTCTGCTGAAGAGGAGCATTGATCCAGCACTGTAGACTTTCTTCAGCAACAAGAACCCCATTTTGGGGTATTAACCCCATCTTGACTCAGTTACTTGACAGCATTTGACATTCTACTGGTCTCATGTGACAGAAATAAAGTTTTGCATCAGTTAATCCAACCCTCTGGCAATCAACATCACTCGACAGGCAACAACCAATGCCAGTGTACGGTGATTTTTTAAAAATACTTGCCTCGGGTACAAAGAAAGTTCACTTTGTAAATTTGTCAGAGCAGCTCGTAAGACAATTGTGAAAATTTCATCGTTTGAATTGAAAATCAGCAATTGACCCATTTTAGATTTTCAATGCTGAACAACATCCTTTGTAAGAGCTTTTCCATCTGAAAGCCTGTCACCTGTTTTGCAAGAACTGGATCCTGTGAAAACGCCGCAAAAGCAACGAGCGTTCCCTGCGAATGGCCGATGTAGAAAAGATGCGGCTGACCAGTTGCAGACAAAATATATTTCAACATCGCTGGGATGTCGTACTTTGCCATTTCATCCCAACTGAGAATCAAAGACCAAAACAAATGACTTAAACAATAACTAGAGCTATAACCCATTAACAGGAACAATTTGGAAAAGCAACATCACCACACATTTCACAGATAAAGTAAATTAACCAAAATCCCAAACAATCTGCCTCAGATACACCTAGTAAAGAACTGCATGAAGATAACTCGCACTGGGGTACAACGGCATAGAGGCGTGTCCCAGGTGGTGGATGGGGGAAGTCCTGGGCAGGGAAACCTCTCTTAGAATTGCACCGAATAATACGGAATAAGGTGCCAGTGGAGTGGACAAACTGCACCAGAAGACAACAGTGGAATCAAACACTGCGGAAGATCTTCGAGCGCAGAAGAGACTGCTGATAGCGGATATTTTAAGGGGATATCGTGGTCACCTCGATATGATGTGAAGTCCTGACCAGTGCACGGAGATTATGAGGTTTTGGAAGGAAATGAAGCAAGGATAACTAGAGCTATATAAATCTTTTTAACTCTCCAGCAAATAATGGCAAAACTTAAAATACTTACAAAGCATTAACAATAAATACATTTCAGGTAGAAAATGAACACGATTCCAAATTAAATTAAAAATATCTAAAATATTTATGAGATTTCAGGATCCAGAAAACTTCAAGATTGAAGCCAAGTGTGTGTGTGTGTGTGTGTGTGTGTGTGTGTGTGTGTGTGTGTGTATGTGTACCGGTAGTCTTATCACTCATTGTACCTCCATTGCCAGAATTGATGATCTTTGGGCTTAAGGTGGACGTGTTGCCTTGAGTAGGTGTTGCCGCGTGCATTGCCCAACCACACATCGAATCCCGCATCAGCCAAAATAAAGCCTCACAAAAAAGCAATTGAAGACTTCAAGAATTATCAGTCAGCAAATGACAAACGAGCGCTTCAACCACAGAGGAGCTCCACACGTAATTACTGATCAGAATCGAAACTCCACCTCAAAATTTTCACCTGAAATCCTCTCTCTAATAAATCTTCAGAAATTCAGTCCTTTATTAAACCTAACACACCACTTCTCAACCTAATCAACTGAAAATTTTTATAATTAGGTACAAAGTCACAAATTAAGCAATTTGAACCTGTCACTTTTGCTTAACTTAAAAATGTTTGTCATGATTTATGACATTTCACGGAGCCTCTACTAAGGATCTTGACTAATGCTTTAACGTCTACATGTAATCATACAGACTATTGATCACTTTTCTTATCTAATTCTAATTTTTTATAAATTATAAATTAATCCAATCTTGCATTTAAAAGCTGACCTGAGCATAATTCAAAGGGTTCAATATTCAATAGTACATGCTATTTAAAGGTTCACAAAGTGTGACTAATAAACTCCAGTCTTCGGTGTCTGCTTCCCTTTAAAGCGAGATTCATTTCAAAGTCTATAACTTAATTTACAAAACTTTTAATTATAACACTGGACAACAAATCTTATGCAAGATTCTGTTTCCTCTACAAATTCTGGTGATAGGAAAATTTCCAAATTATTCCTGTGATGAGCATAACAAAGTCTATCTGGTACACCAGAAATTGCAAAGGAAACAAAAACCTCGTTGACCAGCATAATCAACTTAGTTCTATTATTATTATTATTATTAGATTCCCTGCTTAAAAGTGACCAGCAAGTTCTCACACTCCATCGAAGTCAAACAATCTTGGTTACCTAAGCATTGCTAGCATCTGAAGCCCTTTAACTCTTTGGCGGCTATGTTGTTTTCACAGAATTTACCCCTCAACAGTTTCCAAAATATTTTAAATCAAATATCACAAATATTGATTATCTCAATGGAAAGGGTTTTGATTATCTACAAGTATATGAAAAGAAACATGTAAAATTTACAATTACATTCTTCAATTTCAGTTTGAAATTCATCAAAAATTTGCCAGCAACAACGCAGTGTAAGTCAGCTATCAGAAACATGTACACATATGTTATAAACATTTTAAAAAATTATATATAGATGTATAAGTGTCATATTTTATTTTACAGAGGATTTTGTGGGAATGGTCTGCAATTATAACAAAACTTTTCAAAAAGTTGCTAAAAAAAGTTTTTAGCAACAAGACATTAGTGGCAAACTATCTGAAACAACAAATTATGTAAAATGTGATATTTTAGTTTAGAAAGGATCTTAAGATATTATTATTATATATATTTGACACATGTCACATAAGTTCAAAGACTTGGTTTTTTATTTTTCCAACAGAATTTGTTAAAAGTCATCAAACTTACCATTTTCAATCGCTTCAAAAACTTCTTTAGTTGAATAAAATTTCTCCATGTATAGAAGGGTATTTAAAATTTAAATGCCAGAAGGACCGCAAATCTTGCCTACAAATCGATTATTTTTGCAGTCAAAATGAAAATAAGCGGTTTTTTCATAGTTTTTAAAAGCGAACAACAAAATCCTAAATATAGCGGTTTATATTTAAAATGTCTCTGTTTGGTCTCTGCCACTCTCTGTTTGGAAAAAGCAAATATCATTTTAAGTCAATTGAGGATTTGAAACCCAGGGGCTTTATCCCCTTGAAACCAACCCCTAAAAAATACAAAGACTCTGTTCACTTAGTATTATTTTCAGCTTTTTATCTGAGTTGAGAATCCAAGGACGTAGATAATTTTTTCGCAAATTTTTTGCAAGTTTTAGCAAAATGCATTTTTGCAAGTTGCAAAATTTTGGCAAATTTTGGTCAATTTTGGCAAATTTTAGGGCCAATGTTGGCAAATTTGCAATTTTTATATTTTTGGCAATTGTTTGCAATTTTTTGCGCATTATTACATTATAAATTAATTTTTTCATTTCCTTGAAAACTTAACAGTTATTTTGAATCAATATCAGTGTCGGTTCAGTTCAGATAAGTTGCATCATTTAGCTTATTAATAGTTTATATAATGGTGTTGAAAGCAAAATATTTCCCCATTTTTTCCCGAGCACACACACCTGAGTTGAGAATCCAAGTCGTGGCAGCGTCAAGAAATCCATGCTGCAGGAAAACAATGGACGCTGGCCCCACCTACGCTGTCAGAGGAATGCGCAGGACAAAGCCGTCTTCGGTTACAACCTTGTATTCTTTGCACGGATACCCTTTGCTGGTTATCAATTCTGACTGAAAACAAATGGATTTTCTGTACTTCCCATTGTCTAATTCTATTTCTTTGGTATGTTTATAACAATTATGGACATGATATAGAAAATTTGTTTCACAAATTTCAACTTTGTAATTCAAGAATGAAATCAACTGCTTTAGCTGAAGGACCAACGAGACAAGATGCTACAACTAGAGCATTACTGTAAACAAAGGCGTTATAGCATCATAAGAATATCATCAGAAATTGGAAGTCTGTAGATGCTGAAGTAGCATGGAGCTTGGTCGCATTATAAATAGTATTCCATTAAATTTCCTATTTTTTATCATTTGTAAAAATGAAATAGTTGACATCAACTTCTCTTGACCCCCTCTCCCTGTCAACAACTGTCAAACTTTTTCAAACCGCTCCCCCTAATTTGTTGACGTAATTAATGGACAGTCCCTTAATGAAAGTGGCGCTATAGAAGACGTCGATTATCTTGATTCAAGTTTGTGAACTCCTTGACTACTTCTGCGTACTCACTGCATTTCGATAGAAGTCATCTTCGACTGTCTTCATCCAATCCAGTTTTTCCTGCCAACGAACAACATCCTCTGAACTGGACCTGCTGACCAGCGACGCCGATGAAGCGCTAATTTTCTCCAGGCACATCCATTGCAAGACCGATCCAAATAGCGCGACATAAATCAACGTCATTATACGACGATCCGCACTTTAATCAAATATATTTAGTAGTGCTTTAGGGCGTTTAGGCCTTTAGCGCAACTTCCCCATATACAACACATGATGGACTCTAATTACAGCAGAACGCCAATGAGTCAAATGTACGGTGAGCTGAACGCAGCCCACGGTTGACGATTCAACGAACAGAGAACGCGTCCTTCTGACCCATCGAAGCCACCGTAGCAATTGCAATTAGCAGTGTAGCACGGGAACTATTAATAAGTCAAATGACAACATCTATTTTTAATTTTTGTAAGTAAAGTAACATAACGAGCTCTTTAAAATAATTAAACGTTAGCAGTGATAGTGTGTTCCTTTAATACCTTTATTCATCATCATAATCATGATATGCCAGGCACGTCGGAACGAATTTTTAGCAGAGGGCGCAGCTTTTCCGAGGCGAGGTGTTTGGTTGTCACATTTTTCGGCGGACAAGCCAAAAAAGGCCATATCCTATATATTTTTGAGTCGACAAGCCAAGAAAAGGCCTTTATATATGTTTGAGTCGACAAGCCAAAAAGGTCATTTCGACAAGCCAAAAAGGTCATTTATTCCTCAGTGGCGGCTCCACCGGGGGACCAGAGGGGCCCGTGCCCCCTATTGAGAGCCTGGCCCCCCAGTGGCCCCCCAGTTGGGACCTTATACTTAATGCTACATACATTAAGCAACAAATGGTTGGCCCCCATGATTAGAAGTTGCCCCCAACGGCCCCCACTTGCCAAATCCTAGAGCCGCCACTGCATTTCCTATACATTTTTTAGTCGAAAGTTCCAAGGGGTGCAGATCTGCACCCCAGCCTCGTCTTCCAGGGGTGCGGTGCACCCCCTACTTTTTTCCAGGGGGTGCAGCTGCACCCTCTGCACCCCACTTCGTACGGGACTGTGATGTACCGACTTTCGACCCGAATGTTGGCAGTTGGAATGTCTCCATCTGTTCTTTTCATCAGACCGTAGTTTTCAATTCCCGTCCACTTTTTGAAGGAGATTTCATCCATATTCTTCTTCGTCTTATTCCGATTATTCGGTATCTTATTGGGCCGACATATTTTTCCTATCGAATGTTTTGTGTTTCTTCGAAGTTCAGAGCAGGACCCTCTCATAACGTGTCTAGCACGTTGGGTTCTTCTTTTAGCTACTTCTTTGAGCAGCGACATTTCCTAATTCATTATAATATTATTATTCAGACAATCATTTTAGTGTTGCTGTTTATTTTAGATAATGCTTTCTTCTTCGTAAGATATTCACATTCGATCAGAAGAAATAAGCGCTATAATATCATGTTTAATTCCGTGTTCGGGGAGACTTCCAGGACGATATTTAAGCGAAATTATTAAACGTGAGATTTTTATAGTATTTTGCATTATTAAAAGAAGCAAATGACATGAGATTCGATCGATTTCATCGCCTTGCAAGGCATTTCCTGCATCAGAATCAATTGAGAACGTTGACGCCACTCGCCAACAAGAATTCTTCTGTGTCAAGGTTAATACTAATGTAATGTAAAATCTAGTTAATTTCTATAGCGCTTTCTAAAGCAGCACCGAAGTAGCTCCTTATTCCTAGGCGCTTAATCTTAGTATGAAGTAGCTATAGCCAAAGGTGGAGTCGTTCGTGCAGGGTCATTTAATTCATCATCATCATCTTCATCATCATCATCATTATCATCACCATCATCATCATCATCATCATCATCATCATCATCATCATCATCATCATCATTTTATTATTTCCAAAGCATAAAAACCATTGAAAGTTATATAATAACATAATAACATCTGTAGAAGAACTTAATAATAACATTTGTAGAAGAACATTTAATTCAAGGGGTCATTGTGGTTTAATAAAAATAATCGTAATAATAATAATAAAATAGTAACAAAACAATAAACGGCAGCAAAAGCAGTAGTGAGGCACTTTTATAATGCATGCGTGCAAACCAGGCCTATCCACAAAAGATTTAAGATATAAGCGAGAGTGGAAAACCAGAGGACACGCGGTGAAGGAAATTGGAAGCGATATGCTTTGAAAGTACCTTTATTAGAGAGTTCCCATAGAAGAAGAAGAGGGTTTCAGATTGTGGGGCACCAAGAGAAAATACTACCCTAACAACAGAGCTGAAGTGAAGATCTTTCAACAATTCCGTTAGTCATATGTAGTCAGGGGTGGACTGGAGTGTCCAAAGCGGCCCGGGACAAAAATCAAAAACGGCCCTAGCATTGCCTCTACGATCTTATTCGACTATTCACAAAAAACACAATTATCACAAATATTAGTTTTATTTTCCTTGGGATATTTGTTTACGGCCAATGTCTCAGCCTTGCAGGTCACTCTACAATGACTCAATGAGACAGTCATAAGACTCATAACAGAAACGATTAATTGAAAATATAAGACTTAAAATGTTAAGAAATAAGATTTCGTTAAAGACTAAAAAGTTATAAAGTTATCTATTTATCAAATTATCAGGCTTAAAAAAATTATGGTTATTGTCAACTTATTGACTTATTGTGTAAGCAACTTCTTTAGGCTGGGCGACATTTCAGCCAAATGATCTAAGATTGTGTCATTATTTAACTCACTTAAGACATCGGTTTCTGTCGACATAAGCATAAATGCTTCAAGGTGTGTAGATGATAATGAGCTTCAGAGGCGAGATTTAATGTATTTCAGCTTAGAGAAAGATCTTTCACACGCTACTTGGGTAGATGACAGAGTCAATAAGAGTTTATAAGCACAAAATAAGTGCTTGTATGCTTGACCAAAGAAACTATATTTGTGCAATACTGAAAAGCAACAAACAGGACATTTCTTGCAAGATTTGCATTTCATAAGTTCTTCACTCTTATTCCCAACTTGGTCGTCACAGAGTTCATGTGGAAAATCTTCATTGAAGTTGTCCTCTACCGAGTCGTCGAACATTTCGAGTTGGTATTCATCGGGGACGGAATTTTTAAACTTGTCCCATTTATGAGCAAAGTCAGTTAGCTCTTCTCTGAGATTAGAGGCCGTGGCGGTTTCATCGAATTTCGTAAGAATACTGCTAAGGCGCTGCATCGCAGTTAACGCTAAACCTTGCTGTTTAATATCCTGAAAGTTCTGTGGATCAAGACATGCAATATCTGCATATAAAGAATCGTGATTTTTACCATATTTTTAACATTGTGACTAACTTACTAAGTTCCTCCTCTGGCTGCCCACCGGGATTTTTCCCGGGGTCCCGGCGGCCCAGTCCACCCCTGTATGTAGTCAATGTAGCCAATTGAAAATCCACGTTTTATTGAGTTGTTGTGAATATGAAATATCGAGAAGGTGTTTTCTGTTGCTTCATTTTCTCCAATGATTGATAGAGTTTTTGTAAGTTTTTAAGCATAATAAGTCTTCAATGGTATCTGTGTTATTTTAGTGTAATTTTCGACCATTTTCGTTGGCTATCAGCCAGTACTGGAGCATCACATGCATCAACAGTTGATGAAGAGGAAGTTGAAAGATTCAGTCGTTTGGCTGACAACTGGTGGGATGAGAGCGGTGAATTTGGGGCTCTTCATTCGATGAATGATCTTCGAATTCCTCTAATCAGAGACGGTCTGCTGTCCAGTTCATCTTCTGATAGATCCACTTCACTGCCCCTCAAGGGATTAAAGATTCTCGACGTTGGATGCGGAGGAGGCATCCTTTGTGAAGTACGTTCTAAGCTTCGGTGAATCTTGACAGTTTTGGTCTTGAATTCCAGCATTTAAGTGAGAGGCTTTGTTGCAGTTGTCTTGTTTCTGGTTCTTCAGTTATCATTTTAACAAATACTAAAGGTTCTTGGTCAGCTGCTTATTCTTAGGTTTTAAAAATAGCCAATATTTGACACGTATTTGACCAGGTAAGTTTTAGAAGCTAAGTGTGATGTTATTCAGAGACTTTTCTCTGTCACTTAATTGAATTGATTTGACTAAAGGAGACTGTGTTTGATCGTGCTTTTGTTACATGTTTTTTGAAGTTCTGGTGTGCTTTTATCTTTGAAGCCTCTTGCAAGACTTGGAGCCGATGTGACGGGAGTTGATGCTTCGGAAGAGAACATAAAGGCAGCAAAATTGCATGCCAGTTACAGTCCGTCTCTGATCGAGAGACTGAGGTATGAATGCACAACAGTTGAAGAGCTGAGCGCTTCTGAACCAGAGGTTTATGACGGCGTCGTCGCATCCGAAGTCATCGAACATGTCGCCAACCAGCCTCAGTTTCTAAAGAGCTGCGGTGATCTTGTTAAGGTGAGAAATTTCACCTGAGTTCCAATTTTGGTAAAGAAGTACTCTTCAACAGAGGATCTTATTTACGCGTGGCTTAAATATTATATTTCCATTGCATAATTTGTGATTTGATTCTGTCTATATTAGCCTGGTGGATCTATCTTTCTTACAACTATGAATCAAACACAGCTTAGCTATTGGTTGGCGATCTTTGCTGCGAACGAATCTTTCGAATTGTTCCAGAAGGAATCCACGATTGGAATAAATTCATCTCTCCAGACAAAATTCATCATCATTTAGAAAGAGGTTTCAAAATTGAGTCAAATTTGTGTTGTTCTCTGTTGTGTGATGGTGTAATATAATTAAGTGATTCACCATTTTATGGATAAAAATTTGTGAAATTGCCTCTCAATGAGTTCTTTTTTTCTTGGAATAAAATAGGTTGGTTAAATATTTTTCCATGATTCATTTTGATTAATTTCTGTCAGTTTAAGACTGATTTAAATTAATGAGTTCTTGAGATTTATTTTAGAGACTTTTTAGCTTGTGGCATGCTTGATGTAGTTTTGATTTCGCTGGAATAGCGCTGTGTGTGTGTGTGCGTGCGTGTGTGTGGTTATCCAGTCAACTTGGAAGCCATATGTAAGCCTAAAAACCAGCCAGACATTGCAGTGATGTCACTTGATTTGAGAGCTTCTGTTTTATTTTTAGAAAATTTCAAAACTGTTGCAGTTCGTGGAATGACAATGAATCCTTTGAACTTTCATTGGTGTTGGATTGAAAATACCTCTGTTAATTATGCAATGCATGCAGTGAAAGCCATCAGTGAGAGACAATGAACAGCAGGAAATACCAGAGGCACTCTTTGTTATGAAATATCATCTACTTTATGCTATTCAGCATTGTATGACTACCTGTGTGCTAGAGATGAAAGGAATTTGTTATAATTGTGAAGAAACTGAGCTTTTAATCTGTGAAAGAACTTTTGTAAAAGTTAAACTTTACAAGACTTATTGTTGGTATTTAGTTTCTGTTCATTGATGTTCTTTAGCTTGTCTCTTTCACCAAATTCAATTATTAATTTTTTGACGGTTTTACAGACAAGTAATTTAAAATCTAGAAATCACAATAAATTAAAACCTATGCTGTATGTTATATCCTCTGAAGACTTTGCAGGCACACAAGGCACTTGTCACATGTCAAACCCCTGGGATTAATGGACTATATTTTAAATACGTCTTACCTGATTAATGATGCCATTTGTTATTAAGTCTTAAAAAGTCAAAATGCTGCAATCCCAACTATTCAAATCGGCTAGTGCAACATTTAGCAGATCTGAAATCAAGGGACAATTCATAGATAGGAATTTCAGTTATTTTTGCTTAATTACTCATCATACCGGATAATAGCTAATAGAAAGTCGTTTTGCTGATTTTAAGTTGAGTCAAATACATGTAGATTAGAGCTGGGTCGATTACGATTATTTTTTCCGATTACGATTACGATTATTTTCGATTATTTTTTACGATTTCGATTACGATTACGGTTTTTTAAATAATCGCGATTTCGATTTCGATTATTTCACAGTACCTTTAGAAACTGGCTTTCCCGCCATATTTTACAGTATTCGGCAATCCTCTGTGTATCGATGCTCAGTTGGTCTTCAACAGGGATATTTCTACACCCCTAACACCCCCCAACACCCCCAATTTGAGGTCGACACCCCCTAACATTTGGTGATGTGACAATGATATGCATACAGAATGCATATTTATTTATTTATTTATTAACAATTTATTAGCGCAGTACGCAAGGCTAAGGCCTACAACAAGAGCGCTTAACACAGTTCATATCCAATATTAAATAAATGTGTCTTCAAATTTCTAATGAAAAGTCCAGCTGAGACTGCTCCAGTTACATTGTCTGGAAGAGAGTTCCACAGGGCAATTCCCCCGCGCGAATGATCTTTCCCCAAACTTAGGGTCTTGGACGGGGAGGGATTAACAACTGCACTAGAATAACCGATCTCCTCTCGATCACAGTCGATCTTCGTACAAACAGTTAGATAATCAGGACAGAGTGGATCGTCTAAAGCCCGAAACGTGAAGCCAACAGCGCTTGTAGACAATGCGCTGTGGAACACGGAGCCAGTGGAGTCGATCTCTAAGGAGAGGAGTGATTAGCCTGAACACCCCAAACAGGCCCTTTCAGAGGGGGCTGGGATGGCCATTCGGCCCGGGCCTCCATCATTTTGGGACCTCCCTTTGTTTCCTTGTCGAGAATTCTGGGAGAGCTAGAAAGCTAGATAGCTACTACTAGAAGGGGCCTAAAATTTGGTGATGACCTTTTTGCTTGTTGATAATTTTGGGATTTTAGGTATTCTGCGGTCCTCAAAATTGGTGATTACCTTTTTCGCTTGTCAAAATTTTAATTGTTGGGAAGGCTAGGAGAGGCCTAATGGCCTGGACCTCCTTCAGAAGAGGCTGCCAAATGGAAAAAATAGACCCCACAACTTTATCCTCGGATGACTTTTTGCTTTATTTCTGTGTCTATAACGATTTTTTGCTTGTCAGCCTTTTTCGGTAGAGACTTCAAATTTCTGACACTCCCGGATTTTCCTGACACCCCAAATTCCCAATCCCACAATTGAAATAAACACACCCCAGATTTTCCTGACACCCCACCCCAATTTCCTAGAAATAACCCTGGTCTTCAATCTCCTTAAAGGATCGAGCCTGGGTGGCAAGACCGATACCGTCAGCGTATCCAAACTTCCTACTGATGGTACCAGGTAGGCCTAAGTCGTTTGTAGGCCTATAGGCCTACAAATTGAATAACGTGGGGGCTAGAACTGGACCCTATGGTAGACCGCTTCGTCGACGTCTCCAGGAGCTGACATCTCCCAAGTGAACTCAGAACCGTCTGTCAGAGATGAGTAATTCCACAAGTTGACAGAACCAGGGTGGTTTTTGAGCGAGAGTTACAGAAACCCACCTGAACACCGTATCGAAAGCTGCTGTCAAACCCAGAAAGATGGTACCTGTCTTTAGACGCTGTTGGATCCATTTTCAATGAAAATCTTATAATCCGCAACGGTAAATTGATCTTTCTTTGAATCGGAAACATTGTATCACGGAAATATCACTTACGTGAATAATCGAAAAATAATCGCGATTTCGATTATTTTTTCGACGATTATCGATTATTTCGATTTATTTAATAATCGTGTCGATTACGATTACGATTTTTTCAAAAATCGCGATTTCGATTTCGATTTCGATTAATCGACCCACCCCTAATGTAGATTGAGTTGAGCCTGGGGAAAATGGAACCAAAGCCTTCTATTCATAGAAGGCTTTGGTGTAACGCGTTTTTTTCAAATTAGGAGCGGCAACAGCGAATAGTGTGTTCCAGATCTGTGTTCATGCTTATGGTTTCATGTTAAATGTAAATGTTTGTTAAAAGTTACTTTTATATATAAAATTCGGGATTTTATGTAGCGCTAGCGTGATAAGACCACTGGCAACTGACAGAGACGATCGCTGGTAGGTGGTTAATCACATAGAGTAATAGACGCCGCATTGCATGTATTGTTAGTCGCCTAGATTATTGCAATTCCCCGTTTTTGGCATTACAAAATGAACTGTGCAGAAACTGCAGAGAGCACAAAATAATAATTTAGTTATAATTATATCCAAGACTCCCAGCTTTTAACATATATTCCCTCTTAGAAGTTAAACGATCCTTATTTTTGGCTTCCTATCAAACAGAAAATTAATTGTAATATGTCTAATAGTCTTTAAAACCATTTTATGGAATGAATCCAAATATATTAAGAGTTAAGACACGGCTTATTTCACTCCATTAGATACTGGACAGGACTTTTCATTTGTTGTTCCTCATTCTCACAGTCATTAGCAGTTTAGCACTAGTTGTTCCTCGGTCCCAGGCCCTGGAATTCAATAGTAACATTACTTTCTATAACCAACACATTATAATATTATATTTTAGATCTGGTCTTAAGATGTACCAGTTGGGCTTGGCCTACGCCCCTTAGATTGCTCCCCTGCCGATCTGACTGACCTTTCCGTCTTGACCTGGCTGTAATTCGATTTGGATTTCTTTTACACCATCGGCTGATGCCCTGGGCATTATGATATTGGTGACAGAAGTTTGCTGATTGGTGCAGGAGGAACAGCTTGGCAAGGATTAAATCTCCTCTGGCTGAAAATTCAGCCAAAAATAAACATGAAAATATTTCTTTGGCAACTGACGCATGCATGATGATGATGATGATGATTATTATTATTATTATTATTATTATTATTATTATTAACCTGACAATTTCTTGTGTGCCATATTACCAAAATGTCAGGAGCAAGGGCACATTACAGAGTCCAGTAAAAATAAATAAAATAACAGTCATCAAAAAAATATGAATGGAAAACATTCTCAGGCAGAAGAGAATACGATTTTCTAAATAAATAAGTCTTAAGATTTTTCTTAAAGGATGTCAGAGAACAGGATGATTTCACAATTATCGGTAGATCGTTCCATGTCTTTGGCCCTGACACTGCAACTTCAATTAGTTTCACTAAAGACTGTCAAAGACTGAGCATTAATCACAAGATTTTACCTACTTTATTATTAATTAGACCAGTTCACTAGTATTGGCTGTAACTAACCAAAAAACTTCTATAGTGGCATTTGACATCAGTTGGTGGTTGTATTATGAGTTGGCAGAATTTTATGTATCTTGGAAACCCTGAAGAGGCTCAACATGTCACATGACTAACAGATGCATAGTTATTACAACTGAATTTCCTTAGGTTTTTAGTTTAAGAGATTATGATGCCCTTGTTTTTATCTGACAGTCACTCTTATAACATGACATTTTGAGTGACCGACTTCAATTATGTTGATGTTTGCAAACATTAACTTAGGATTAATGAACTCAGCGAATTAATTTTGATTGAGGAAATTGGTGGGAAACTATTATAAGTCCACTGTTGGTGCATAGGCTTTGGAATGTGCGAGAGAGATCTAATTCGAGATCGACTCCTCGACGAGGTAGCTCCAGTTGTCCTTTCTGGTTTCCTGTCGACATGGAAGGCATCCAGTTTGACTCCGGAGACGTTGGCTGGAGTCTTTCCGGAGCATTCTCTGAAGTTCAGGATTGGAAAGCAGAGCACAGGTTAGAAGTGGTTTTGATTAAAATATGAATTGAATTGTTAATAACAGTGAGGCACACTTTTTTCAGTTTTAGTTTCATCAGCTGTTATGGTTCAGATACAGGCAACATGCTGTGATTGAATAAATATAAGGTATTCCTCTGAATGGCAGCCCCAAACTGAAGAAACAGTTCAACTGCCTATGGAAGACAACCACAGTATAAATATTCAAAATTCAAATAAAAGCTAACACAAGAGACAAAGAATTGTTTAACATGACATATTATATATATATATATATATATATATATATATATATATATATATATATATATATATATATATATATATGATTGTGTTCCAATCACTAAGATTCTGGATATGCATGATGTGTTTTTAATTTGTAATTCTTTCTCTCCTTAACTGGTCTAATTGCTTCCTGTGTCTTTGTCTTCACTAAATGAAAGCCTGAGCACTTTCATAGCCACTGTTCTGTTGCCGCTGTTGCTTTGTGAAGTTGTTTTGTTGTGATTTTGAGTTAAGAGTTTGTCATTGTTTATAGGATTTAGATGTTTATAGTTAGGCTTATTAAACCTTACCATGCATTTTGAACTGAATTCTCTTGGTCTCTTGTTAAACTGCTGTTAGTTGTAATGCAGCTTTCCATTGGGAAAATATTTCCAACGCTGTCCTTAGCCTATTCAAACTCTTTTGAGTGCAGATTCTTGTTTTTTATATTTATAATTTATGTTTGTGTTTTTTTTTTAATGCACCAGAAGTGCAATGGGAAAACCAGTGTCAGTATGCGTCTGCTTCGATCTCCGAATTCAATGAATGGGTGAATGGGGATTGCCGAAACAGCAGTTCCTTGAGCTGCTTCAATTGTGATACGCACTGGTGCTATGCTGACTATAAGCGTATGGCAGAGATATTCAAAGATCAGCCAGGATTTCTAAAGGTTTCTTTAATGGTTATATAATATCGACTGGGTTAAGTGGGTTTAGATTAATAAAGTGATTTAAAGTGGTTTAGGAGGCTAAGTTAGCCTCTGTGTGAAAGCCACTCTCAACATTTGATAACTCGGCTTTCTTAGATAATAACTTAGAATCCGTTTATTGTTTCAACTCTTACTGCCTTTTCGTCCAGATTGTTCCTTAAATCCATTACCTTAGCACTGAAAGTGTTTTCCTTGATCCTCCATTTTCTTATAGTATTTGCATTTTAAATTGATCTAGTGTAAATTTCACTTTGATGCAATTGTTTTGGTTTGGGAGTGAATGAGGAACTGCCGATGTTTAAAAGATGCATAATTAAATGATTTATGCATTTATTTCCAGACTTTTTTGTCTTGGAACTCAACTGTATATTGAAATATAAGAAACTCAAATTGAGCCCTTAATAAAAATAGATTCCATTGTGGTTGTTAATTTGCTTAATGCTGCCATTCCACTGCAACATTTGATTAGTTAAAGTCTGTGAATTAATTTCAATGTTCAAACAATTCAAGTTTGAGATTGACTTCTATTTATAGTAAAGAGTTTGCATTCTAAGTTCTGTTTCTGTTTGCATCTCTTGTGCTAAATGTTCTGTTTCAAGCAGCAAATGCACTTGTCTCTATGAGTCTTCACTTGTGTCCTATTGACTGTTGTGTATTTATATTTGGTGCATATTTGGTTAGACACAGCAGGAGGAGATGGCATGTTACCGTTTGTTTACTCTTGTAAATTTGCATTTAATTTGAAATAGTTTGAAGGACTTTTATACGTTCTCCTTTTGATGTTAGGATGTTGATTGGTCGGTTCTTGGATTTGAGAATTACGGAGGAGAGCAGAGCACTTTCTGGCTCGGCAGCAGAGGATCGAACACGGTCTGTCACTACGACACGTACGGCTGTAATTTGGTTGCTCAACTCTATGGAAGGTAAGACATAGCGATGATACAGTATCTTTTATAAGAACTAAAGAAACAGCATAATTCTGCACAAATGAATTACTCGTGGAACTTGTGATGCATTTATACTATCCCTCTGAGCTAACCTAGCTATAGACACTACATGTTTGGTCATTAGTTTTATTACCATAGATCTGTGTCCATAGCTAGAAATGATTGTTTTGAATAATACCAAATTTACTGACCAATTGGCTTCATCTTGGCACTTGTATACTTATATTCCCTCTTCCAGAAGCTTCTTTCCACCAAGCTTTGATGGACTTTGACAAAGTGCTTTGGTAGTTCTGCATTTGCTTTCTAGTGGTTGGTGACATTGTGCATCTTAATGGCTGTTGTTGATGTGTAAGCCAATCGTTAGTTTCTTCGTATGAAGCTGATAAAACTGGGATTTTGTTGTGAGATTTTATCCGTGAATGTTATTGAGTTGCTTTCAATGACAGAATTTCAAGGTTCAATCGCCCGGCATAAACAAGGTAAATGTGGAATTTATTGGGACAATTATTGGCAATTTATGCGATATTAAGAGGTTATTGGGTGCATTTGACGATAGCAGACCATGACTTGGTGAAACCTTTCTGTAGGAAGCGATGGGTGATGTTTCCTCCGAGTGATACTCCGTACATGTACCCTACGAGGATACCGTATGAGGAATCGAGCGTCTTTAGTCAGGTTTCAGTCAAGTCACCAGATCTGAACAAGTTTCCAGAATTTCAAGTTTGCTATTTTGAAAACTCACATTTCTTTGCTTAATTAAATTTCTTAAATAGTTAGTTTCTTGATTTTTGTGTTAAATTGTAAAATAGCTGGGCAAATTCAAAGACCTTGTCAAATTGTGTGCTTCAAACTGATAGATGTTGATTATCTTAATTAGATTCTGTCTTCTGATAACTCTTGACACAAAGTGTAGAGACTGACTTTCAGTTATGGATTTAGTAAATGACCCTTATTGATGTGATATATTTGCTTTTATTGTTTAATTATACCATAATCATCTGACCAATTGATCTATATGGCAAGACCAGTGTATAAGTTTATCTTAAGAGGCTATGCAGTAGAACCTCGTTATATCGAACTCGCTTATATCGAAATCACGTTTATATTGAAGTTTGAGCGTCGGTCCCGCCAAAACAGTGTTAATGATACAGGAATCGGATATATCGAACCTCGGATATATCGAAGTATTTATCACGGTCCCTTGAACTTCGATATAACGAGGTTCTACTGTATGTGTAGGCAGTGGGAATACATTGGATCCAGGATCCAGTTTGGATCAATGGATCTGGGACCAAATGTTGGATGTGAGCATTTTGGCATACACTGTACATGGTCATGGTCCTTGTTTGGGGTCTTCTGCTTTGGTGTGTGTGTTGATCTCATACATTTTGTTTTCTTGGTTCTAAAATCAACATTCACAGTGAATTCTATTGAATGCATTGTAATGCGTGAAATAGGCATGGAAATACTCTATCATTCACAACTAAGACTGGATCCACGTGGATCTGATAATTTAGCATCAGTTTGTTGTCAATATCCTCCTAATGTTGCCACATCTAATTATAATTTATTTGCACAAAATGACTTCAATAAAGGATTACTATCCAAAATTTCAAAGTCTGCCAATGATACTGCTTTTTAATATCGAGGAAGAAAGAGAAATGGGGTTATCATCCATAGAAGTATGAATCCATTTCAACAACGTATGGATGCAGCAAAATAGGGCAACCAAATGTTGGGGATGATGAAAAGGACAATAGTGAGTCAAGACAAAGAGATACCGGTAATCATAAAACTGTATAAATCGTTTGTAATGCCTCATCTAGAATACTGTGTTCAGGCATGGAGTCCATTCTTGAAGAAAGATATAGAGCTTTTAGAAAAAGTGCAAAGATGAACAACAAAGATGGTCAATGGGTGCCATAATTTAAGCTACGAAAAAAGACTTCAATATTGTAGATTGACCACATTAGAAAGAAGAGAGGGGGGATTTGATTGAAACATACAAAATAATGACTGAAAAGTAGATGTGCCATACGATCGATTCTTTACATTGGCACACTATAGCAGCACAAGAGGCCACAAATGCAAATTGGTTAAGCAGAGGGTTGGTCCAAGAAAGAAAAAAATTTGTCAGTGCAAGGGTTGTGGACAAATTGAACAGTTTGGACAAGGTGGGAGTGACAGTTGAAACAGTAAATGGATTCAAAGGTTGTCTCGGAAAACTAGGTTATTAAATGCAGATGGTTACATCAGTGGTTTTCACACAGGCTTACTTAGCCTCCTAAACCGCTTTAAATCGCATTATTATTATTATTCTCTGCCAAAATCTGCTTGTGCTATATTGTTCAATTCCTGCAAATGTCTGCACCAGCTGTTAAAACCACATAATCTTAGCATTGGCTTCAAAGTGACCATAAACATCTGTGAAATTGTCAGAATTGGCTGTGATTTGCAGACATTCATTAGGGAAAAATTCAAGACAGTTACATCATTGTAGAGTGAGTGCATAACTTGTCATTGTGGTGCCAAAACCTACATGCCACGCTTGTTATACATTTCCGTAGAAGGTGACGCCGTACATAGTGACGCTGGAGCCAGGTGACGTGCTGTTTGTTCCTTCAAAATGGTGGCACTTTGTTGAGAGTCTTGAAACTTCAATCTCAGTCAACTGCTGGGTCGACTTGGTTCGTTGCTTATTTGTCATTGTAGTTCAGTTGTCTTGAAACAGTGTAACAGTTTTTCTCCACTGTCAATTACAACTCGAGTTTTCTGGTTAACCAGAGTTTCACTGAACAGTGTTTGTGTGCTGCGTAGCACCACTCATTGGAATTATTTAATCGTAATTTCTCAGCTGATAACTGGGACAGAACACATGAATGTTTAATTCCAACTCTTTATATGTGATATATATCCTATCCTGCTGCCAGTGATGGGCAAGATACTATTTTGAAAATAGTATTTCTATTTTGAAAATAAAAAATACTATTTTATTTTCTATTTTAAAAATACTTTTTAAAATTATTTTATTTCATTATTTTCAAAATAGTTTTAAGAAGTATTTGTGACCTTTAAGGAAATACTTTTCCAAAATACTTTTTCAAAATAAAAATTTAAGAATTTTATCTAAGTTTGTTGTCAACTTGTAAGGCTAACAGACTTACACTGTTCTTGTGAGTTGTTCTGTGTTCAACAGTTCAGGAATTATGCTAACTTTGCCGAGGAACTGACATTTTGCTTGGTTTTTAGTTTTTACTGGCCATAATGGACGATGGACTGTGTTGAATCTGCTGCTGTAGAAAACCTTAATACAATATTGTGATGCAATGCAAGAATCAATTTATTGATGTGAGGCAAAGTATTTTATATTTTCCAAAAAAGTATTTTGAAAATACTATTTTATTTTGTATTATGCAAATACTTTTGTAAAGTATTTCATTTTGTTATTTTCAAAATACTTTTTTTGCACTATTTTATTTTCTATTTTGAAAATACTTTTGAAAAGTATTTTGCCCATCACTGCCTGCTGCTGCATTATCTTCCACCATAGGATTTTAGACTTTGTGTTGTTACTACTGAAAGGAGTAGGTAAAAATAATGTTTTAGTAGAGTGGTCTGTATTTCATTGGATTTTTCAGGTGGAAAATCTTGACTGTTTGAAATTATGCATGCTTAGATATGTCTTGGAAACATATATCATATTAGAAACACCCTTCCCACCAGCTTGAATTGAGAGATTAACTTGTGTGTGTGTGTGCGTTGTTATTTTCTTTCTCAGCCAAAAGACGATGCAGAGAGAGTGAGAGAGGCAGTTACAAGGATGATGATTTTCTCACTAATGTCAGAAAATGAAGATCCAGTTGATTCTTGGCTCAACCCCACCGAAGTTAGTTTTAAAAGTATTCACGTATATTTTTAATGTACCTAATGGTACAAGGCATGAGCAATACAAAATTATAATATTATGCTTCAATAATGGATACTGGGTGATAATAATGGATGTCTGTAAACAGGATCTTATAAAATTGAATCAGGAATTTTTGCAAAATATGAAGATTGTTTGAGAACAGTCATGTAAAGAGAAAATATTAATTGTAAATTTGTTGTCAAGCTCTTGGATCATGATTTCCACATTATCTGTTGAAGATATCGGTTGTCCAATGAACGGCTTTTTACCAAATGCTCTGAAGGTAATTGCATATTTTTACCAGATGTTAAAAATGTTTTTTATATAAACAGGACATAACAAGTGGTTCCTGTAATCTGGAATATGTGCAGTTGGCGTTGTCAGCTTTGGCAAAGTCGGGATCGTTACGATCAACCAACTCCTCCTGTGACCGAAAACGCAACAGAGAAAATTCACCAAACGGTGATTTAGAAGAACCTCGGAGAAAGATTGCGGCGAAAGAAGAAAGGCCTTGCATCTCTCATTCGTCGTCATCAGTGAATGTTCCAAAACAATACAATAGTACACCCGTACAACACGGTACTCGTGTACAGAAGGTAGTTGCTACTTCGTGGAATGAATTTTGTCAGACGATGGGAATTGATTCAACAACTGAAGTTGAACGTGCTGACCAGTCAGCAAGAAACTCCTCAAAAGAAAACGATTCAAAAAGGGGCTTTGAATTAAGAACTCCAAATGCACCTTCTGACTTGCTTAGTTATGTTTGTTCTGCTTCCGACAGAATGTTTTCAGTTGGTGATGTCGCGACTTCTAAAGTAACTTGCCCTTCGGACATTTTGAACCATCAGATTACAGCGTTTGATCTTGCAGATGTTTTTCTTCACCCAGAAGTCGTCGATTTGATATTTAAAAAGCTGCTGAAAAAATTTAATATTTCATCATCAAGCTAGTTGTGATCGTGTTTTAGCATTTGACTTTGTTTTCAACTGTAACAATGCAATTCACTTTAATATGCTGCATTCATTTTAAGCACGTCTGAATTACTTGTTGTACAAGTTACAAAGTGCTGCTTATTGTTTGCTGGTGAATGGCAGAGTTTGTACAATTGAATAAGAAGCTTTGCACAGAAGCGATCACAATCGTTTCTAAAAATCAAAACATAAAATGTCTAATTTCTATTTTTCAATTGAACCTCTTTGAATTAAACTGGATTCTGTAATTCAGTTTTGAAACATGTTTTGCAGTCTTCAAAGTTTAAATTAGAATTTCAGCAATAAAAATTGTTAAATTCAATGTCAAGACATACAGTGGATATCCAGGCATCCATATGCATTACTGTACATTTATAATATAAGTCAATTTATTCAATGTCGTGCAATTGATACATTTCATCTCCCCATTAATTATACAAAACATTTCTTTTGAATACATTGCAAAACAAAGATATTTACAATTAAATCCCATTAGCACAGACTCTGGTAACAAAGGGCCGTTGGTTAGCACAGTCCGTTTTATTTATGACCAGCCACCAAGACTCAGCTGCTGGTTTCCCAGGACTCGCATTTAACAGCATCTGTGTTTTCCCAGTTCCCTGAAGTCCATGTTGGTGGGATTTTAAATAGCACACAGTTTAGACACAAAAGCAGTTATTAAACAGCTGCACTTCTGCTACAATATATTTGACCATTTATAACAAATACATTTATACTGTAATTAATTTTTAACTCTATGCTTATTGAAGCAGTAATCAGTCAGTTGTTTTGAAAGCCTCCTGTGGTCTTTCCAAGCCATTTATTAAACAAATCAGTCTGTTAGAGTAGCAATGGGTTGTGCAATGCAGTCAGATGGCCCCTTACAGCAAGTAGAGTTTTACTTTCAAGATATTCAGAATGCATTTAATAATATTATTTATAACTATAACAGAGGGTGCAAAACTACGATATATGTACATATCATAAAGCGTCCGGCATCTTTTGTTTGAAATTGAAGGGGGTTTCCAGGGACCCACAACCAAAGCACAAGGGCTCCAAAAACCTCACTACACCACTGCTGCTGTCTTCCGAAATATTAGAATCAGATCATGTGTCTTAATTACTATGCTGTACACTTTTCTGTTCCTTTTTATGCCATCTTGCTGGTGACTTCTCGATCACTCCAGATACCTAAAAATCATTTCATTACAAAATCCATTAAATTATTTGTATTTATGAATAATTCTGTGCATAACAGTTTTCTTTTTTAGCAAAATATCTCTGAAATTGCTCGGAACAGTGAGTTACGGTATAAGAAATCCATTTGCATTGTAAAGAACCCAAATTCCTTTAAGTTTATCTATTAATTGTGCTGACAATTTTTAAGCGTCTGTTTACTCAAATTATCACATACTTACTGTTATTTCTAAAAATGACAATCTCTTATATTTACAGATGCTAAACATGCTTTACAGTTTTTGTATTATTTTTACTTATACCTAAAAATTGTTTAGATTAATTAGCCTGAAGAACTTTCACAGAAAGAACAGTTTTTACATTACCCACAAATCATTTCCACTTGAGTACATTACAAAATAGGGCGGGAAGTTAGCAGAGTGGTAACAACGTTGGATGATGGAGCAGGAGGTCGCGGGTTCGAGTCCCGCAGGAGCCCTAAAGGTCGACTCAGCCTTTTTCGTGATGGTAAAATGAGGAGCAATGGCAACATTGCGAAGGTAACCATAGGATCGGCGGAATGACTGGCCACCGGTGGTCTGCTGATAAATGGCTTAGCCACCTATGGGGGGCTGATGGTCATGAAACCGGAGATCAGCACCGGCACCTACGGGCACAGCGCCTATGGATGAACTTTACCTTACACTACGAAATGTCTCCCACTTAAATCTGCCATTAATTTCCCAGCCAAAGCCACTTAACCCCTTAACTGGACAACTATTTGTAACTCAATGTAAAATGGACGAGCGTTACTCGGGGCGCCCAGTTAACGGGTTAAGAGTGCACAGGTTCTGAACTGCACTTAACTACACAGATGCACTCAATGGACATAAACAAAATCATAATACCTTATAGAGATCCTCAAATGTCCCAGGTTAAAACTTCCCTATCCTGTTGTTGCAATAAAATCTTAAATTAAAACCTTAATCGAGTCGAATAATGTAAATTGATAAACATGCACACAAAATAAATATGCAATTCAAAGACATGGAAAAAGTTTAAAATTTAAACTACTGTGTCTAGTGTTAGAACTTATTGAACTAGGAAGATCGGGTGAAGAGCACTGAACTCTACCTGTGACTCTCATGAGTTGTTGCACACATGATACAAGAAGAAGCATCCTCCGTATTCCTGAATGTACACTTGTTGCACGGCCACTTTGACTTCTTAACGCAAACTGAAGTAATAAAGAAAAAAATTACCAATAACCTTTCATGGCACTACTATCGTACTGTCTATGGCAAGAGACAATGGTGCATATAATCCAAGTAGAATAAGTGTGCCAGGTCGTGCCGGAAAGGTCAGTCCGCGATTGGCAGAGGGGCAGTCTAAGGGTAATAGGGCGAGCCAAACACATGTGTACCATACTTAGACTAGATCTAAAGGATAATGACTCAATTTATGCGCTTAATACAAGACTCTTCACTCTGTTTAATAAAAGTGCTGACCATAGGCTTTGAGTAATTGTGGTCAACTGGTCATGTTAATGACAATACAAAATAATCTGATCCCATGAACATAGTCAGAAGCTAAATGGCCACAACCTTTTCTTAACTTACTTGTCTGCAGAGAAAATTTGGAGTTTGTTTCATAATTTCATCTCAAGCAGTCCTCACGCATGGGGGAAGCAACAGATTTCCATGATGAAAATAGATGTATTAATTATCAGCTGTTTGTCTTTATCTCTATAACCTCACAATTTCCAGGAGTTTTGATCAATTTTACTGCACAGTCAGCTGCAGATCAGACATAAAATATAATCCCTGCTTAAGTGTTAGATTTTTAATAAAGCAGTGGATCAGACATTTCCCAGATTCATACCAATTTAGACTGTCTTCAACTAATAATCGGCGACTGGTCACTGAAAATTCAAACACTGTCCCCCGCTGAGATCTTGGCCTCGATATCTAGACTAATTGGCTGGCTCATCAAACAATCCAACCAAAACTCAAGCACTAATGAGCTTAATGGACCGTTTAATCCAGTTTGTCAGCATTTTCAGTTGTTTTAATAGTATTTGACAAAATAAGTGTCAATGTGGACACGCTCACCTCCATCCTCTTCAAGTCGTCCCTGTTTTTTGGGAGGCTTCTTGACTGCATCTTCCGGAGTCTAAATTGAAAAACAAAATAAATGATAAAAATAACGTACAAGAATCGAAGACTGAAGTCTGTTTCAGTTTCCATAGCAACACAATTGATGCTGAAAATATAGACAATGTCCAGAGTCTTAGAACACTTCTGCTGCAAAGATTCATTATTGAATTTCTGGGTGACAAAGTTTCGGTTAGGGAAAGGCAAATCTTCGGGGCAGAATCACGCATCAAGGTGTCAAAATACAACTGACCTTTTCCTTTTCACGAGACGTCTCACATAGAGCACACTTAGCTAGATCCCTTGTGTTGATGTATGTACATTTGGTGCATGTCCACTCCGACAGCATTGGAGAAGATCTACGCTGGAACTCACTGGCACGTTTTCTGATTAGACACTCGTCACCAAGAGCCTCAAGAGTCACAACGGGAAAAGATTATTATGCAACAAATAAGATTAACTCTTAACAGACATTCGTTTACTGAGAACGATGCGATGAACTCTAAATCAACGACACAAAGCTTCATCAATGCATAATTATGCAACGAATTGAATTTGGAATCTATCGGGATTTACTGCAATTAGTAAGGATTGCGTACTTTCTGCAAACTGAATATGCCTTGTATTGTGAGATCAGATTTATTTCAATTCATTACTGTTTCATATTTATTATTACGTGCCCTTGCAGTCGTTAGACATTATGTCACGTTAATCTTGTCGTTTAAAAATAACATATTAATAATAATAATCAGTGAAAATAGAGAGAGAGAGAGAGAGAGAGAGAGAGAAAGAGAGAGAGGGATTCAGACAGACTCTTTGTGGTATCCATGGCTACCTGTTCTAACTGTTCCTGGAGTCTTTTGTTTTCCTTTTCTTTGTCTTCTAACTGTTTGGTTTTATCATTCAACTGAAATAAACGATAGCAGTTCTGAAAACTACAGGTTACTAGATTAAGTAGAGTAACTTAAACCATGTTATAATGATAGGCCTACTTGATTTGGTCTAAGAGTGAAGTCAAACAGGACAGAGCTACCTACACGTAACACGCTGCTTGAACTCAGAACATGACGGCTTTATGCGCTTGAATTTACCCTAACCCTCTTGCTGAAGTTCTGTGGAAAATTTCATTAAAAACAAAAGTTTTCTTTTAAATTTATTCATAAATAAATTCTTAAGTAACAGCCTAAAAATGTAAGCAGAATTAATAACTTTTGATTCTGTTGAAGAAAATAAAACTGTTAGTAGAGGCTAGTTTTCATTTAGGAAACAGACCTGTTGAATCTTTATAACAAGCTCAGCATGTATGCTCTCCCATTGTTTCCTCATGGAGTCAAGTTGTTTTTTTGTGATTTCATGATCATGTCTCTCGTTTTCAAAATCTTCTTGATACGCTTTCAATTGCTCTTCATAAAAAGATGCTTTTGCTTGAACTTCTTCTTCAACCTTTCACCACAAACAGATGCAAAAGCTTCAATAAGGCTTCAACTGGCTAAAGCCTAACTGCTTATCATTCAGCACTGCAATCATCTGACTCTGTAGAAAATAACAAACGTCATTGAGATTGTATTTCATCATCAAATATCAAGTCACAATCAATGCTGGTTGGCCTTATGCTCTGACATTACAAAGAATGAAATACAGTGCATGCTTGTTATTAGAGGGATGCTGGTAGGAAGGGCAAAGAACCAGAGCATGTGACAGCCACTGTGCATGTGTGTGCGTGAGAGAGAGAGAGAGAGAGAGAGAGAGAGAGAGAGAGAGAGAGAGACGGAGAGAAACAGAGCTTACAAAGCCCAGCTAAAGTGGCAGCTACACTGTACATCTTGAGCTCAGTCAAAACAGACAAATCAGAGATAAATGATGAGAATGTTTTTGTCAAATGATGATTTGATTAGAAAAAGCACATACCCTGTCTCTAATTGTTTCATTCTCTTGCTGTGCTTGCATTAACTCACGTTGCTCCTTTTCCTTCAACTCTCTTTCGAGGTCACAAATTCTCACTTCCAATTCTTTGATATGTTGTCTTGCCAAGTTCGCATTCTTTTCTGCTTGTTCAGTTTTCTCCATCTGATCTTTTAGATCAGCCAGTAAAGTAACTTGATCACACGCCTTTAAAAATTTAAAAATCACATTGAATCAAGACAGCAATTTATATTTAATTCTGGAAAAAATTAAGTTTCAGCTTATGACTTACCCTATCACTTCTTAAGGTCAATATTTCAGGTTGGTGGTCCATTGCAAATCCCTGTAAGGTCGGAATTTTGGCCTAGGAATCCATATCAGTTGCCATAAAAATTCTTGCTGATTTCAGCATTATTCGGGACAAAGCAGTGTCTAGATGAACGGGATATGATTGTATATACTTATAATAGCAGTTTTTTTTATTGAATGCTATAAGAATGAGCAAGTGCAAGGAAAGCAGTGATCGTATTGTTGGCGCTGAAATGAAAGCATAATTCTCTTGTTGCTGCCAGAATTACCTGTAAAATACTAGAGAGAGAGAGATGATGAAATATCGAAGATGCACAGTCGAATGTTATTTACACAGTTTTATTAATTAATGCATTTGATTCTGTTGCTACATTTAAGTGATAAAATTCCCCTCCCTCCCAAATTTCCAGGAAACCAAGTGAATATGGATTTCTTCAATAAGAACACAGGGGTAAATGGTTACTCACTACCTGACCAGAAACTTAACATGCTCACCTGATTGTGATTTTGAACTGAAACCAATTCAGATGGGTTTTGTAGCAATTAATTTTAGAATTCATTCATTAGATTGCTCTCATTCAAAGCTGCAACTAATGACACTATAAAAACCTTGTTAGCACAAAGCACCAACATCACTGTTTTGAAGGTAAAAGTCTTGCAAATACGGAAATTAAAGAGTTTTAAAAATAACAAATTCATGCAATGAGTAAACTGTATGTGCCTTTGATTATGATCAATAGGAAAAATTTTCCTTGTTTTAATACTATAATTATTAACTCTATTATAATACTTTAATACCATATTAACTTGACTATATTAATACTCCATATTAACTCTTTGTTTTAATACTATATATTAACAGCAGAAATAGTTGTATGAGCAGAATACCTCAGCCTTCTGGTACTGCTGCAGCTGACCTCTGACCGCGTCCAGTTCATCCTGGAGCCCTTTGCAGAGCGTATTCCACTTTACATTGTGATTTAGAAGCTGCAAAATAAACAAAAAATCAACAGGCATAATTCTCACATTCTGACTTTTAAAGTACAAGAAATAAGAAACATCTACTCGTTTCTCCAAATCAATCTCAATTACGCTCACTTTAAAATCTCTATCCCAAGTTCTTTGCCACAGAAGCTCCAAATTGTGTAGATTTTCATAATTTTGTGAATTTTTACATTAAATTTTTAATCCTAAATTCTCAAATCACTGTTTTTATATAATCACTCCAAGAAAGTGCTCACCTAAACAACAGTCTTAAATGACAAAGATGATCTTCATAAAAGTGCAGGACTTAGGACTTACTTCCTTCACTCTGTCTTGAAGTTCGTCAACTTTTCTTCTCAAAGTGAATGTTTCTTGTTCATCGAATTCTCTCTCTGCCAGGTTAGACTGTGGTTTGATATTTTCCCAAGATGATGATGAGGGGTATCTGTCTTTCAAATCTTTCATTGTGGACTGAAGATTTTCAACCTCATGTTGAAGATGATCTCTTTGTTGCCTATTACAGAATTCTGAGACTTAAAGAACAGCAGCAGCAGCAGCAGCAGCAACAACAACAACAACAACAACAACAACAACAACAACAACAACAACAACAACAAGACAAGTTCAAAACAGTCATTGACAACCAGAAAAATTAATTAATTAATTGTTTACAGAAATAAAATAGATTTCAAAACACTGAAAAATAGTATTGACGAAGAAAGACAAAAATGACAGAAAATGAATGAAGAGACCTTAAGACATGAAGGTAGAAACATTAACAACACAAATCATTTAGTCTATCCTACCCTGCATACCCCAATGCAATCCAAAGCAACTACTCCATAATTAACGAGTGTACAGCTTTCCTTCAGAAGATAACTGCCCAAATAACTTCCCATTTATATCACAATGACCCCCCCCCCAATGCTCTATCTCAAATTCACATGGAAATATGAAGGTGTGTTCCCATAGATTTATCACATGACAGCAAATTATAGGCAATATGTTCCAGAGGATGAAGTTAACTGAACTGAACAAATACCATAAAATCTCAAGTATAATGTGCACAGAAGCATAATGCACACGCTTCCTGGAGTGCATATCAGAGGTAAGATCAATTTTAACCCATTAACGGACAGCGCCGTTTATAAATGGCGTGCATCAATCATTTGCCTACGGCCAGCGCCGTTTATAAACGGCGCGCCACTTCAGCGTCTGTTCCGCAATGGGATTCGCCGTATATAAACTTTCTAATGTAATAATTCGATATAGTTGTTATCCATTCGGTAGATGGTAGCTCTTTTTAGCGATTGTGACCACTATAAGCTAGGAAAATAGGTTTTATTTGACAGAGGGTCGGATTTTGGCTTTGCAAAAGTGTCATTTCTAGGTTCTAAAAATCCTAACTACCCCAAATGTGGTCCAATCTTCAAAATTTTTAAAACTAATCTGTTCCAATTACACCCCTCTACAAATGTGCCGCTCACATAAGGGGGTCACCACTGAAAATTTTGTGCTATTGAGCTTTGAAAATTTTTGGAGAGAGGGGGTCCGATTTTAGGCTGTAGAGTGGACCCTACACCCAAAATTTATTTTTTGGCACAGATGGTTAGAAAGAACAATAAAAATGATAAAACAACGGTGCAAACCTCATTTTTTAACTTCTATATAGCCTGAAATATACTGAAATGTAATTTTTTTCAGCTTGCAAAATTTGCAAAAACATTTTTTTCTCTGAGCAATGAGTTCTAGGGTTCAAAAGTGATAACTACCCCAATTTGGGTCCGATCTTCAAAATTTTTGAACTATTCTGTTTCAATTACACCCTTCTATAACTTTGCTGCTCACAAAAGTTTGGTCACTGCTGAAAACGTTTTGCTATTGAGCTTTGAATGAAATTTTGAGGAGGGGACCGATTTTAGGCTGTAGAGTGGACCCTACCCCCAAAATTTTTTTGCATGGATGGTTCGAAAGACCAATAAAAATGCTAAACAACAGTGCAAACCTCATTTATTTAGCTTCAATATAGCCTGAGATGTAGTAAATTTACAGTGTTTATGTTCACAGTTCATATGAATGCTTTTTCCCTAAATTAATTACCCCGAATGGTGACGACTTTTAAAATTTTATTAAACCTTTATTAAACGTTATAATGCGCACTTTAAATAAATGAATAACGTTTTATTCTACCACTGGTAAGCTTAATCTCCATGTTGCAAATAAAGAGATTCACTGCGAGGAGGTTTGTGTTTACTGTAGGCCTGCGCTAATTCTACCACCGAAATACATGATTTGCAAACGTTACACGTCACATAATGCTTATTACTTGCTTACAGAACTGTGGATGTTACATATCAATTTTTCGATATTCAAACGTTTTCAATTCACTGGAGGAGATTCTTGAGCCTGTGTTTGGCAAAAATGGAGGTCTTCACTAGAGTTGGCCCACTGTGACATCTTAACTAACTGGGAATCCATAAGTAACCTGTAAGACTGATTAATAATTATTTCAGGCTGCAGGACACCAAATTTTAATGAAATTCTTTGGTTATTCTTTATTTATCTATTCTATTCTTTGTTTAGTTATTCTGTTAAAGTCTGAATAAAAATTACTAGACCCAATTTGGAGTCAGTCAGTGACACTCTCTCTGTCTCTCTTTACTGTAATGAATGAGAGAACGTGTCCATGGTATCATCTTAAACAGAGATTCCACTGTTAGACTGTAATTAATTATTAATTATAGACAGAGTCTCTCTCACCTGGCTTTGTTTAACTGAACTAATTGCCAGCAGTAAAGTCTGTCTCTCTCCCCTGATTTCTCTCATCCTCTCTCTCCCTCTCTCTCTCTCTCTCTCTCTCTCTCTCTCTCTCTCTCTCTCTCTCTCTCTCTCTCTCTCTCTCTCTCTCTCTACTTTGTACCAACAATAGACTAAGCTGTAAAGAAAGTCATTAATGTGGTTCCACATGGTCACCCCTTTCACCCTCTGTCCCTCTCCTTACAAATTGTCTCTCTCTGTCTCCCTCATTAATGCCACCTGCTTTGCCGTTCAAATGTATGTTAAACACTAAGAAAAGTGCCAGTAAAATAAAGTCTTTAGGGAAAATTTAGTATTATATGAGTATAATATGCATCCTTAACTTTATGGAAAAATCAGACTTAAAAAAGTTTGCACTATGCTCGAGATTTTACGGTACTTACTGGACTTTCTCGAGTTCTTTATTTGAGTTTTCGCATTCTTTCTTCAAAAGCTCAATCTCTTCCCGCTTCTCCTTCTCCAAAACCTGCAGAAGTCAAAGAAAGGAGTTAATTACTTAAATAACACTACCTTTATAAAAATCAACTTCAGGTCAGAATACACTCAAATTAATGAATGACAAATGAAATCGTGAGTCCTCTTCTATCGCAATCACTCAAAACAGTGGAAGTGAAATTAGGCGCGGTGTTACTCGCCTCAAAGAACTCAGTCGGATGCTCAAGGGGTCTGGTGTCGGTTGCATTCAACAGAAGCTGCGTTACACTGTCGCTGCGTCGAACGTTGGCAGACGCTTCAGTGTTTCCAGATGCCTGAAATTCACTAAAACCAATTAGTACAGCAACATACAAGAGCCAGGGAAATGATTTTCACAATTCAGAAATACTCAGATGAATGTCTGGAGCAGCCTTCCATAGTTGAAATTCTCCTTGAATTACCAAGGTAAATCAACTGGTCAAGTGACTGCATTGGTATCCAGTGCCTAAATTAGGTCTAGATGCAAATTCTTAAGTACTAGCTTTGAATTGTTAGATACTTGTTACCTTATGATGATAAGGAAAGTAACTCAGGAATAATTAATTAAGAAGGTGTTGCAAACTCATCCAACATTAGATTTAAGAAGTTCTGTTGAAACGCTTGTATTTGAAGCTGTTGATAGTACAATTCTTACAAATTTTCAGTCAAGTGCTGCTGTTGCATAGTGTTTGAATTGGTTAGCTGACAATATACCAGTTAATCATAATACCCATCTAAAGTAACTCTAATGAGTGCTTGTCGAGCAGAGGTGCTATATAAATTCTATGTTACAATGCATTAAATCCATAGCCATTCAACACAAAAAACTCATCCAAATGTACTAAATGCTTGTTTTGTTTCTCTTATTTTACACATTCCTGTGTTTAACATTTCCATCTTCCATTCATAGACAAACTCAAATGGAGCTGTAGAGTTTCCAGAATTCATCCAGAAATTTTCAACAACTATGTCAACTCAGAGATTATAATCATTGACTAATTTGAATAATGCCTGGATTTCATAATAATAATAATAATAATAATAATAATAATAATAATAATAATAATAATAAAAATAAAACACTATAGAGTATCATGACATTCTGAGTGCCTCAAAAGTTCATTTGCCATTCTCTGGATGAGTTGTCAACCTTGATTCAATTCTAAAGAACAGCAATTGTGCATCTCATGATTTCACATGTCCACCACTGAAGAACTGCACAGTGAACTTTAATAATGTGATCTGCACAGTGTTTTCTGAGTAGAAGTAGAAGAGGCGCTATACAAATGCCACATTACATTTAGGCTGATCATCTACTGTATTATTATTATCATCATCATCAACAAAGTGCTATATAAATTGAACATTTGCATCTTACATCTACACAAAAATTAATTGATTAGACTAATTTAGGCAAAACCTAGGTTTATCATTATTGATATAACTAAAAGTTGTTGACTGAAAATACAGAAAGGCTATTTATTTTAATAAGCAATTCAGAAAGAATGAGGTTTATGCCTCAATTTGAAAATAATCAAATGCAAACCTCAAGTGATGCAAGTTTGGTTTTCAACTCTTCATTTTCTTTTAAAGCTCTACGATAAAGTGATTCTGAATTCAAAATGAAATAAATATTACAACACAGCATAATTGTCAACAGACATGTCAATGTATATATACTGCCTTTGTGTTTAGAAAGGCTTACATGCTGCTAAAACAGTGCTCTGACTTTTATACAATCTTTGCAGTTTAAATTAATTCATCTTAAACATTTGAAATAAGACAATGCATGTTGCAGAGACTTTAGTATGCTCATGAAATGGAGGTGCCAAAGGCATTGAGAAAACAAAGTCAGCAATGAATAAACTGCAGAGGAGCGAATCTTTAAAATATTCTGTCTTAATCCATTGAATGCATACAAGCATCAGGACTGCTGCTTAGCTAACTGGCAAGATCCTTTTCAAAAAGTAATCTTTGACAAAATGCTTTTGCTGAAAATGCCACTTCTCAAGTTCATTCCAATATTGAAAACACAGGTCTCTTAAATTTGCTTTGTCCAAGCACTTCATTCCATCTGCTGCTCACATGTGCAAAGATTGAACTGATGCAAGGGATTCAATTAAAGGATACTGAGTGAATGATGAGCACTGTTGCAAGGTGTAGAGTTACAGTTGGTTAGCTTTGGTTGTGGCAAAACAGGTCATTGCTCAATGAGGGCAATAAGCAATCAAAACTGAGTCACAGCAATGAAAGACAACCGAGGCAAAGAGGAAGAGAAACGGGGAAAATGGGAGAGGAAGTGGAGTTCCTCTCCTCTTTTGTGTACTACTGTAGTTCTTTTAGACAAAGTCTTTAGTCAGCAAAAACACATTTGTGCAACTTATATTCATTTAACTAGTCTGACTGCATGAAATAAGGATTCCAAAAATTCAAAGGAAAAATCACAATTCACAGTACGCTGCTCTAATAATGCTGCAAACAATAGACTCCATTATATATCATTTTCCTGTAGAAGTTCAGTTTGTGAAATGAATAAAAAAGTAGCTATAAAAGCATTTTAAACTTAAATATTCTATTTGTATACAATAGTATTTATTTTAGGATTTTTAAACTATGGCCTGTGAAGAGAAATTGCTACAAAAAATTTGGCCCCATATGGAAAAAGTATGTGGACCACTGTTGATATTGGTGTCCAATTAAAGATGAAGACCTCATAACACTAATTGAATAATTAAATCTAATTTGTCTTAATTCAATAAAGACTCAATTTATTCACACAAATTATTAATACTAATAACAGGCCATTAATTTTCACACTAAAAGTACTCACCAATTAAGTTTAACTTGTCAATTTTTCCCAAGGTAAGTCTAAAGCTTTCATCGTCGCTGATGGGAGACCTGTGGTGTTTTTTTCCCGACATTCTTTTATAAGTTTTATTTTGAACCAATTCTCAAAATCATTCAGAGCACATAGGAACGTGGCTTCAATGCTTTGTAAGAATTCTAAATGAAAATGTATCAAATACATCCAGAATTATTCTGCTTTTATTTAAGTTTTCAGAGATCAAAGCAGAATCTACAACACAAAATTGTACCAAACTGGCTCATTTCTTTATTTATAAGCCTCAGTTGATTGAGAAATGATTCAGTGATTGAAATGCTGGCTTCTGACCAACTTTAAATGAGTGCAATCATTAGATAATTGCCAAAGCATGACACAATGGAATTGACGTTTTTGATTATAAGATCAAGCAACAATTTATGTTACATAATGTCATAGACAGTTGTCTATTTTTAAAAAAGTCAACTTATAAACTTCTCATAGAATGAAAAATATTTTTGGTGATAAAATATCTTGAAGGAGAAACCATAATGTTTCCATTGAAGGAGTACTCTTCAACATTCAGCAAGTTATTCAATTAAACTGGACGTTGTCTCAAAGTGAAATTTTAAATCAGCAGTCAAGCACATAATCTTGTAATTAGCTACTAAGCCTATGCAATAATTCTGTTTAAATCTTACAATTTCTGTTTGAATCTAGTGCTTTACATAGCATTAAAACAAATCGTGGTAGAATATGGTTTTGGAAATGGAGCACAATGCATCATTAAAATTTCAGAGGATAACAAATTGGGGAATCTAGTTCTAATCTAATCTTGAACTTCTATAGTGCCACCTCAAGCTGCATAGATGCATCAGCCGATGGCATATTAAAACACAATAGCACAAGATCCGGGTCAAATCCAGGATATCTGACAGGACAACCAGGTGGATGGTGGACGATGGTGGATGAGCCACGTGATAAAGAAGAGTTTTTAATCTTGTCCTAATAATTGGCAGTGAATTTGCAGCACACAGAATATCTACAGACAAATATAACTGATCAAATTTTTATTTGCAACTGATGGTATGAATATGAATTTCTTCGTTGACCTGTCAATGTGGCTACAATTTTCTTGTCAAGGACCGCTTATAAAGAACTTAGCACCAGATTTCTACACGGCAGCAAGTCCTTTCTATCATCCGCTATTACGAGACAGTTTTAACATTCACCGTATAGCCTTTAAACGTTGCTTTTCATTTAGGGCGTTAAATGACCCTCAGCGGCTCTGGTCTGTAATAATAATAATAATCAAGTGATTTTTAACCCCGTGGTTTAGGGATCGGTCTAAACCTTTGCTTTGGAACTCCCTGCGGCGTGTGAAATCTCCTGAACTGTTCACTGAACCTTAAAACATATTTATTTAATATCTTTGATTTTGGACATTTAAAGTGCTCTTGACTTTTAGCGCTATATAAATTGTCAGAGAATAATAATAATAATAATTTTTAACATTGCCGCTTTCGGACCTTCAGACATCAGAAAATAATAATAAAATGTGACTTTAAGTGTTTAGGAAGCTGGTGAGAGGTAATATCAAACCACTGAGCTCAAAGCCAGTGTTTAATCTAAACTCCTGGACTTTGGGGAACAAAAGCCGGGGAAATTCTGGGGGGGCCGTTGTTAGTCCATGTAGTATTCCAATCATGGGGGAAAATGGCATTTGTTGTTTAAACACTGTATAAAGCATTAAGATTTTGGTCCCAACTATATTACAGCGCTATATGAATTGTCCTGGAATAATAATAATAATAATAATAATAATAATAACAACAACAACAACAACAACAATAAGGAATCAGAAAAATACAAAATCCTGTAAAAGAAGCTGGTGAGAGGTAATATCAGAGCTCAGAAGAGGATATCTTGATTCACTGATGGGCAGTGATAGGAGAGCGGGAGCACACACTTCTGTTCCTAATACTTTGCAATCACAGATGAAAGTGTAGACATTTCCAATGCCCTGGATGGTTTACATCTAGGACAGGACAGTTGGCGATAAGATGACCAACCAACGATCCAACATCCTATCCCCCCGCTGAACGACGCTAAAAAGGCTTTACGCTGTGGCCGTCTCTTTCGCTGTCACCCGATCCATCTGGTCGGGAAAGGTCAACGGTTATTGTCATCGAAAGCACAAATATTTCCAACGAAAACTTACCTTTCGTGATGATTAGAAGGAAACGCAAATGCACATAACGAAAAAAAATCCCCTCAGGGAATCTGGAAAACCCATCTCTTCACTTGACCATAGACCTTTTTAATCTATGCACTTGACCACGTGCTCAGTTATTTAAACCATTGACATCTATAAATAGCTATTTATAGATAGTTAGTTAGTTAGTTAATATGCCAACTTATATAGCGCTATAGTCACAGCAGACCAAGATCAAGAGCGCTTTACAGATTGCAACCCAAATGAGATGTTAAACAAGTGCGTCTTAAGTCTGGTAGCAAACATATCTAGACTAGTCGCATTAGTCACAATGTCGGGCAGCGATTCCAGAGGATTCAGAAAGACCTCTCCCAAATTTCACTGTCTGTTAGATGGAGGGGGTACACCCAATTGGACCCGATTACAGGAACGAAGCTGCCTCCGACAGTCAGTATATAATTCAGCCAAGTCTGGGCAGGCGGGATCATTGAGGGCCCGGAATGTCAGGCAGCATCTCTTGTAGATGATGCGCTTGGGATGCGCAGCCAATGCAGCTTGTCCTTGAAAAGGGGGTGACGTGCTCACCCCATCTGGCACCGTAGATCATGCGGGCAGAAGCATTGAGGATCATCTGCAGACGGCTCAATTGGGCATCTGGTAGGCCAAGGAGGATGCTGTTGCAGTTCGATCCTCGTAATGACAACGGCACGCATAATAAAGGTGCCGACGTATCGCCCTGATCCTCCGAAGCTGATAGAAGGAACTCCGAGTGACATTGCTGATGTGACCATCGAGCGAAAGCGATTCGTCTAACAGAACCCCAAGGAGGCGCACTTCAGCCGACGGTACGATTTCAGTCCCATCAATGACAAATGGTACACGGCTGAGCAAGTGCCTCCTCCTGGGAGTTTTTCGGTTTTGTCAGGATTCAGTGCTAGACGATTGACTTCAGTCCAATGTCTGATCTTAGTAATACAGGCGATGACACGATCGCGTAGTAGGTCAATATCTTCAGGGAGGCATGAGGCGTATATCTGCACATCATCAGCATTTATGTTTTTACAATGATTTTTCTGCGACATAAAGGACAAACAGAAGTGGACCTTCCCTGCGGTACTTGAGGACAGGGCGCGCAGCAGACACAGAACGATTCCAACGGACTGACTTTCTTTGAGATAGTCATGTATCCAGGAGAGGACTTTGCCATTGATTCCAAAGGTCAGCTCAAGATGGTAGATGGTACTATAGATGTCAATGATTTAAACCCATAGACTTCAATATGTGTCACAATAAATCTATGATTCAGAATTTCAGACACATTGACAAATTGACAATTTGACATCTATATATATAATTCTCGATGTCTGTCCGTCTGTCGCGTCTGTCCGTCCGCAACACGGCGGGTATTGTTTAGTCATTGACAACCAAATATTGCTTAATCAAACCGGAGCGTTTAACGAAGCTTCTTAATTGCAGCTTAAACCCCGTCCCCTTCCCTCACCCCATCCCTCTCCTAATCGCCCAGGCCCCAACCTATTCCCGCCCCGGCCCCAAACCCCTTTTCCCCCTTCCCCTTCCCCATCCCCTTCCCTCCCCATCCCCTCCCAATCGCCTCGGCCCAACCCATTCCGACTCCGGCCCCAAACCACCCTGTTCCCCTTCCCTCTCCCCAACCCTTTTTCCTCTCCCCATCCCTCTCCCAATCGCCCAACCCATTCCAGCCCTGGCCCCAAACCCCCGTTCCCTTCCGTCTCCCCATCCCTTTTCCTCTCCCATCCCTCTCCCAATCGCCCCTGCCCCAACCCATTCCCGACCTCGGCCCCAAACCCCCGTTCCCCTTCTCTTTCCCCATCCCCTTCCCTCTCCCCTCTTTCCCCAATCGCCCAAGCCCTGTTTCCAAACCTACACAACGCTGCTCCGAAAACCCGTACAACCCACTTTCCTCCTCCCAAACCTCCCTTCCTCTTCCAATGCCCTGTCCATCGTTATTATATATATATATATATATATATATATATATATATATATATATATATATATATTCCTTCCTAGCCTCAATACCTATTTTTTTAATTTTACCCCAAGTGAAATTTTCAGACGCCGTCACCGTACTGGGGATTTTTCAATTTTTGGAAAAGCGTTCTTCAGAAATGATTGATGTAACGTTTTAAATTTGCTATATCTCAGGCTATATAGGAGCTAAAAAGATGAGGTTTGCACCATTGTTTAGATTGTTTATTCCTCTTTCTAACCGTTCGTGCAAAACAAAAAAAATTGGGGGTAGAGTCCACTTTACGGCCTAAAATATCACCCTCTTCCCCCGAAAATTTTTTAAAGCCCCTAGCAAAATATTTTCAGCGGTAACCCCACTTTGGTCAGCGGAAAAGTTGTGAAGGGATGTCAGAGGAACAAAATAAACCAAAAAGTTTGAAAATCGGTTGACATTTGGAAAAGGTCTATCAATTCTAACTCGATGACCCCAATGTTTGAACATAAGTATTATCGGTGAATTTCGCGAAAGTTTTGAATTATGAGAAAGTTTCCTAATTTTTTAAAATTTGCTATATCTCAGGCTGTATAAGAGCTAAGAAGATGAGGTTTGCACCATTGTTTAGCTTCTTTATTCCTCTTTCTAACCCTCCGTGCAAAACAAAAAAGTCGAGCGTTCACGAGCTTTCCGACAATCAAGTGAGAATGAGGAGCAGGCTGTTGCTTGGCGTGCAAAAGCAGCACAGCAAACAAGAGAATCAAGCACTGCATGTCGTTCGACACTGCCAAATCATTACACTTACGTTGACTATCAATTTTCAGAAAATTCATGCGAATGGGCATTAACTCGGTTGAAGGAAACCTGGAAAAGGCGGCCAGTTAGGGAAATTAATTGCGCAAAATCCTATTGCATTTGCAAAAAATCGGGTGGTAAAACAGCCAATCTTCCCCGTCATTTTTGACGGGTAAACACCTAGTCTATTAATAGACGTCAATGTTCAGACCATAGATTTATTATATATATATATATATATATATATATATATATATATATATATATATATATATATATATATATATGATATTAAAGTCTATGATTCAGACAACATGCTGCCACCTGGCGAATGGCATATAATTAAAGTCTATGGAGAGCGAACTCAATACTGTAGGAGTGTACTCAATGCAGGTGCTACCCGGCTACCGTGTTACCATAGATCTTTATCTTATCTTTATCTTGATCTTCTTGACGACTTCTATAGCGCCGTTCGCACGACGAAGGTCGAAGTCAAAGGCGCTTTGACATACTTTGGCATGCCGATGGGGAACGTCGGATAACAGAGACAGCGCAAAGTCAGCCCTGATGGAAACGACGGAAATCGCCGCCCAAACGCCCACGACAGCAATCCCGTAGAAAGCGGCCTTCCTCTGTAGAACCGTCCGCACCAGGCACGTCAAAGGAACAAAACACGGGATAAGATGTTGAAAATTCCGCGGATGTTGTGAGAACTGTCCGCGAGGCGAGCCACACGGAGAATTTCTGAGATGCGGACTCCCGTGAGTAAACCGTCGTCGATCTGGGTGAATCCGACTTTGGATGGAATTCCAGGTTACAATTAGAACGGATGTCGCAGCATTCCCGCACGGGTAATAGATAGATGTTGCAAACTTTTTTTCGTTTTTTCTCTCCAACAAAAAACGCGTTTCTTACGTTATTTATTTTTTTACATTTTATATTTTATTGCGTTTTCAAACGGCTTTTGCAATATGGTATTTCCAGTGATGTGACGTCTCGAGCACTGTCTCGTCTCGAGACAGTCTTGATACAGTATTTTCAATGTCTCGGTCTTGGTCTCGTCATTACTGTCTTGGTCTTGAGATTCAAGACCGAGACAGTGGGGTTTTCCACTGTTTTGCCAGAAACAAGATGAAACATATCCGACAAATCATCCACAACAAAGAATGCCCGCAAATTCAATCGTAAAAATTTAATTGTCGGTTGCAGTCTGCCAGTCAGTTTAGTTGAGCATCCAAATTTTCGTAATTTTATGGCTGATGTTGATAAAAAAAATTCGCGAATCCTGTTCTGTCTGTTTTCTTGGTGTTTAAAATTACTGTCTTGGTCTTGAGCTCTCGTGTCTTGGTCTTGGTCTTGGTCTTGACACCTAATATGTCTTGGTCTTGGTCTTGAGGGTTATAGTGTCTTGGTCTTGGTCTCGGTCTTGCCACCTACTGTCTTGGTCACATCCCTCGGTATTTCCATTATTTCTAGATCATGGGTAGGACAAGCGGTGAATCGAAATTTTCAAATATTAATTAAGGTGCTACACAATTTAGATTACGCGGAGTTTAGCGCCAAAACGCGGCAACATTGAAACGTCGAAATAGGCCTACCTCCTACGTTGAGCTGAAATCTCTTATTTTTGTTGTAAATTGTACGAAATTTATACGAAAAGGTGCGTTTACTGCGGTATATTTAAAATATTTTCGGCAGTCAGTGGCGGCCCCACAGGAGGGGCCCGAGGGCCCGTGCCCCCTATTGAGTGTCTGGCCCCCCAGTGGCCCCCTGTTGGGACCCTATACTTAATACTACATACCTAACAACAAGTGGTTGGCCCCCATGATTAAAAGTTGCCACCCCAACGGCCTTCCATTTGCCAAATCCTGGAGCCGCCACTGTCAATGTTAATATTTATTCAAAAAAGCTGTTAACAAATTGTCACAATAAATTAATAGGCCTACATTTAGCGTTTTCTGCGTTGCTAATGAGTGTTTCTCGTTGTCTTGCTCTTCTTCGTTCACTGAAGGCTTTTTCAGCGTTTTTCGCGTTTTTTATTTCTTTTTATACGTTTGCAACACCTACAGTATGGGTGCTACTGATAGGCCTCAATCAAGAGCCAACAGAGTCTGCCGTTGACAGTTCATTTGGAAATTAGCCTACGCATTGAACATTTGGTCTGATTCTTGCAGAGTGCTTCTGAAGTGCAAAAGCAGAAGCACAGAATTTGCTATTATACATGTATATTCAACTGGAAGACTTAATTACACCCCAGACCCTGGATTGTCGTTTTTTCAGAACGCCTAAAGATGAAATAAATTAGTGACACTAACAGACGTGGGCCTAACCCTCCCTCGCACTGCTAAAGGGATGGTCAGGCCTGAGGAGAGGAGGGGTGCAGCCGGAACACTGTTCCGGGGCCCATGGAGCTCAAGGGGCCCGAGCCCGGTGATTAATGCCATAAAAAGACTGAGAGGGAAAAGGTCATCAATACTTTTTCACACTTGTACCTGTGTGTACTTGTAACGAGGACGCTGAAATTCTGTGGAATTCTGCTTTGAAAAAGACTGACAAGTAAAAGAAACGCCATCAACTTTTTCGCATTCGTGTCAGGTCAGGGGCCCGTGGCTATTTTCGGCACCGGGGCCCTGAAATTCTCTCGGCGGCCCTGGGGATGGTTGTCGCCCCTTCGGTTTTCACTAAACTTCTCAGAGATCTGAAGAGTTATTTTCAACGTTTTATGTAGATGTAGGCCTAAGCAGCGCATGGGATCCAGAGGAATTTTAAATTTTATTTTATTGATAAAAATTGTTTCTCAAACTCAAATCTCAATTTCCTCGTAGATTTTTCAATTTCCTCTTGGATATCTCAGTTTCCTCGTGGATATCTCAGTTTTCTCATGGATATCCTGGAATTGCTTCCCTTGAACTGAGGACAATGCTTTTGTCTGTGAAGCTATCACTTGCTGTTTTAATTGACCGACTGTTAACGAATGCCGGATGGCTTCAGGCGGATAAGTCACTGAATCCAAAAGCAATTCTCAAAGGCGACGTTCTGAAAAGACCGAAAGACAGACTGTTTAAATGCAAATGTGAGATACGAAAACGTTGCGAGAAACGAGTCGAATCGCTGAATTTAATTTAAATAGTAGATCAATGGTATTAAAATAATCGACCATTTGCGAACTAGATTACGAGGGAAGTGATTCTCTTTGCATTGAAGACCATTGCTAAGCTCTCTGAGCATTGTGATCCTCTGGAGTCGGTTGCCATAGCAACAGAGTCTTTGACAATCGCGACTCAAAACTTTAACGAGGAAATAATTATTATAGCGCTACATGTAGACCTACACGCTGAATCTTGCTCATCATAAATGCAGCGTTTAAAATTATGTTTTTGAAATATGACAAGTGGCGTAACGAGGGGGCGGGGCGGGGGCGGGGAGGGGCACTTTGTTGACAGCCCCTGGGCCCTAGGCGAGGGGCCCCCGAAGAGGTCTGGGTTAGGGTTAACCGGACTTAACCCTAAACCCTAACCCTATAGAAGCGATGTGGTGACGACCTTTTTTGCTTGCCAGCCCGAAACTGTGGGGTCCCATATCAAGGATGCCCCCCGGGCCCACAAAAGTCACGCTACGCCACTGAATATGACATTCTGTACATCACAAGGCCTAGGCCTAGGCCTATATTATAGGTTGCTGAAACGATTGTTATGCCACACTCAACTGGAATAGTATAGAGACTGTTGTTTGACTGTTTGTGACAATAATTAGACAGGTTGTCACGTACCACTGTTCATACAATTGTTACAGTGCGATGTTAGCCCTGAAACAACTTAATATTCTTTGGGAAGATGTCAGGAAATGGGATTTTTTTACAAAACTAATGGACAGTGGAAGAAGAGGTTCGAAGGGTCATCGATGATGACTGGAGATGCTTAAAGATGCAGCAGCAGCAGCAGCAGCCATCAAATCTGTCTAATGGAACAGGCGGTCAATTGCTTTGATCTCCTCGAAGTCTTTCTTCTTTTCCGTTCAAATGACCGATTGTCTTCATCTGGAAACGACATACGAAATATTCCAACGACCAGAGAGATCTACTTCTTCGATCAGTTTACTTACTTACGCGCCGCTGCCAGTGGGTGGGTGGGTGGGTCGGGAAGGGGGTCGGTTGGCTTCGATGGATCGACGCAGGTCCAGTCGATCAGTCACTGAAACGCATCGGACAGACATCGACGGACGGCACTCGACAACTGCATCTGTGTCTTTTAGCAAGTCACACGACGAACGCAATTCTTCTGATTGACGAAGAGATTAATAAAGACAAGAAGACATTCGACACAAACGCAGAAGAGCGCTTCACAGGACAGTCGCCAGTTCTCAGTCATATCATGATATTTGTCTGTGCAGAGTCAATCAGTGCAGGGCCTATAGTTCTAAAACTTTTTCTATCCGCGGCTCCTTTGCCAAGTCCAGGTTTTCCCAACGCTCCCCGCGTCAAATGTGCGAAAGTGCACTTCGCGAAATAGCACTTCTTTGAGTAGTATTATTGTCACCGAAAGCCCCAAAAGCAAAAAAGAAAAATTGCGATTAATTTGTAACAATTATTCACCGCTCGTCTCCCGGAAGGAAGCAGGCGGCTCGCACTTTGGTAACCACAACACCTGTCTCTGATGCAAAGCAGACGACAGCTCTCTATCTCCCTGTATGTTTCTATATCTCTCCTTCTTTCTCTGTATGTCTCTGTCTCTCTGTCTCTGTCTATCTCTGTCTCTGTCTCTCTCAATGGACGGCGTCTTAAGGAACCAGAGGCAGAGACGGTGAATATTTTGGAATCTCCCGATGGAACTGTTGCCGCTACATGCAGGAGCTTTTGGAATGACAGTGATTCACGATCTGCGACTAATGGATCCACGTGAGACATTACGAGTATATGCTCTGTGTGTGTGTGTGTATGTATGTGTATGTGTGTTTGTGCGTGGTTCCACGTGCATATACATTGGCGCAACCACGGAGGGTCGTGGGGGTTCGACCCCTATTCTGACCAGGACAGCCACTCATCTACTCATCAGGTCTTTGTCTGCAGGCGCGGCTGCTGAGGCAGCAGCAGCAGCTCGAAAAACAGCCGAATGCACAGATCTGACAACCGACAAATACATATTCGTATGCGTGTGCGTGTGCGTGTGTGTGTGTGTGTGTGTTGTTTATACTCATTTGGCCTTACATTCTCAAAGATGCTGTTATACTTTGTTCTGAATTTTGATCTATTCTCTCCTTCGTTTGATGTCTTACTTTTTCATCGCTTGTTTTTCCCGTCTAAGCCCCTATGCATTATTTTTATATTCTTTGAAAATTGAAGGACCAATGTAAAAAAAAACCTCAATAAAAGCATTTATAGACAGCCATTTGGTTTCTCTAAATTTCATCGCTGTCCAGAAAGCAAGTCAGATTAATTTCGAAACGAATTCTTGCAGATTTACCGCCCGGGGATAGCTTTACCGTCTGGGGATAGCTTCTGTCTTTCGCCATTCTCTTCCTTAATTCCCTTTATCACCCAAGACGTACGACTGCTGCTGTCTGCTGCTGCTGCTGCGACGGGGCTTTAGAATGGCTTCTCTCCAGTCTCGTCTAGGACTTAGCGACATATATTTTGACGTCGTTCGAAGTCTGTCGCTGAGTCTTAATCAAAACACGTAAATCAGTGGGACAGTATCCACCCCACCCCAACCCAACCCCCAACCCCCCACAGGACACAGGAAACTCCAACACTTAAAGGATTTCTATCGCAGACTCCAAAATATGTCGATTTTCTATGTAGCTCCTCATTTTCCAAATGGATTATACAGTACATCCATGGATGGAACCACATAGTGTCGTTATAATAAGTACTTGGATGTTCCTTATGAGTGACTCGCAAGAAATGAGCTGACATCGAAGCGCAGTTGACAAATGCAGGCTTCAGACAACCGACTCTCTAAACATTGCGGTAATCACTGGAGTAAACTTTGATGAAAAAGTTTGTCCCAACCCCCATTCCTTTCCCTCTTCCCTACGATCGTCTCTCAACAAGTGGGGTCTCGAGTCCAGAAGCCTAACGCACATGGCGGTTATTCATCAAGGCAACAGCGGTGGGCTAAATTGCATTTTGCCGCTGTGTTGGTTTTAACTCAGACACATGATGAATAGAGGGTCGATGACTGATTAGACGAGAGAGATTCAGTCCATTGTGCTAAGAGACTCTGCATGACATCATAATGGACTCTTGAAGCTGACCTAGGTAGGTATTCTGACAAACGATAAAAACCCTTGCATGATTTCGGAATGGAGAATGGAGTCTCTGATCCTCGATGCCTTCGGAATCCAGGAACACGGAAACCGTCGCGATTAATTAAGTCTTGTTCGAGTCGCGCAACTCGGTTCTGTATATAATTTACAAAAGGGAACTGAAAGGAGAAAGAGAAGGAGAGAGAGAGGGGAAGAAAGAGAGAGAGGAAGAAAGAGAGAGAGGAAGAAAGAGAGAGAGGAAGAAAGAGAGAGAGAGAAACAGGGAAAGAGAGAGAGAGAGGGGGGAGGGAAATAAGAATAGGTCGTTTTTAAGAAAGAACTTTTGCCGATGAGTTAGTTCTATGCTAAAATGTCTCGATGACTTTTGTTGTCGTGTACTTGATTCGAGCGAAGAGCAACATCATAGATGCATATTTTTGACAAGTGATCACGTGACTTCTGAATACACAAGAGGAGAGTCTTCGGCTGTTCTGAGTGTCGTCTGTTGACATTTGACCATGAGATGACATCTGTTGATCTCCAAGCAGCAGCAGCAGCAGCAGCAGCATTGCCAAATGACGGTTTGAAATTTCTGGAGAACAATAATTCTCCTCTATGCGCCAAGCGACTTCTTCTGATCAGCTTAAAACAAAGAAACGAAACAGAGAAGAAGAAGAAGAAGAAGAAGAAGAAGAAGAAGAAGAAGAAGAAGAAGAAGAAGAAGAAGAAGTTTATTAAGGAAATGAACGAAAGACAAAGAACAAACAGGACGACGACGAATCTTTACCCTTTGCGATCAACAATTAGATCTTAGATTAAAACTGTCAAATAGTCTTCATATTTACAATCAGTCATTCAAAGCATCATCGAGGAACTAAATAATACGACGCCATGCATGACTATCTTCTATACTATAAGGCCTAATGCTTCTCTATTTCCTAAACTTATTTCCTTCCTTCCTCTTCATCTCTCTCTCTTTCTCTCTCTCTCTTCTCTCTCTCTCTCTCTCTCTCTCTCTCTCTCTCTCTCTCTCTATCTCTCTCTCTCTCTCTCTCTCTCTCTCTCTCTCTCTCTCTCTCTCTCTCTCTCTCTCTCTCTCTCTATGTCTCCTGTCCGTTTGCAAATCGACTGAATTGCAAAAAATAGTCCTATCCAAGATTCTATAAACTCACTCAGACTAAACAGTACTTATATACCCTATGCACTTCATGGATTTTATTAGATAATACTCATATATATACTGTATAAGTTTTTGTGTGTGTGTATATATATATATATATATATATATATTGTAGTGTTAGTCTTGAAGAAGACCGCTTAATTCAGTGGTTTTCAACACGCGTGCCGCAGACCAAAAGTGGTCCACGAGAGGGGGTCTAGTGGTCCGCGGCAAATTCTGGAAAACGTTAATAACAATTAGACAATAATTATATATACTTTCCATAGAGCAAGACCTTTTTGGCTGTCGGAGTACTGGCGAGGGACAAATATCACACGGGAGACCTTTTTTGCTAATCATGATTTTTCTAAAGGCTGACGGTGGAGGAGGAGGTCGTTTAGTAAGGACACTCGTTCTGAAGAGGACTCTAAATGCTGCGGCGGCAACAGTTGCATCGGGAGATTCCAAATATTCACTGTCTTCTGATCGCAGAGACAGGCAGAAACAGACAGAGACATAGACAAAGAGACAGACAGACAGAGGAAGAGATAGATAGAGAGAGACAGAGACAGCCGTCGTCTGCTTTGCATCAGATACAGGTGTTCGTGACGTCATCGACTGGAAGTGACGCATTGTTGTTGGCCATATCAGGGACGTTGACGTACGATTGGAGGGTGAGTAGTCGGTGGCGATGTGGTTCCGTCATTCCCCCTCCTCCTCCGCCCCCTCCGCCCCCGCCGCCGCCGCCACTGTCCCCCCTCTTCACGAGGCGCCAGCGGATGAGGCGACAGCGCAGGAGACGGAGGAGAGAGCGACGGAAGGAGGAATTGAGGACGGCGTAGAGGAGGATGTTGAGGGTGAAGTTGGTCACCTGCATCGTGTTGAAGATCGCCTGTCGGTCGCTCATCTCGTCGTCGTCGTCATGGTCGCGGTTGCGTAGGAACGAAAGCACCTCGGCCGGAGACACGAGGATCACGTGGATCGTTGCCATGGTGATCAGCGTCACCGTGATCTGGACGTCACGTGACGAGACGTAGTGAGACGACGACGACGGAGCGAGTCCACTTCCGGCGTCGCACCGGATCGACGTCGATTGACGGAGCTTACGGACGAGACAGGCGCTGCTGATGACGAGGAGGAAGAGGGGGAGGAAGATGACGACGGCCGAATACAGCCAGAAGTAGACGTTCCCGACGGCAGTGTCGTTCTCGAGACCAAGGACTCCGTACCAGGAGAAGTAGAAGTGATGTCCCTCGCAGTCCGAAGACTCGATGCTCTTCCACCAGAACCGGGGAATGTTGCTGAGGAGACTGAAACCGGCGATCGCGACGACGCAGCGTCTGGCGTTCGAACCGCGTATGACGTCACGCGCTCTGAACGGAGAGCAGATGGCAAAGTACCTGCCGACGGACATCGTCACGGTGATCCAGGTGCTCGAAGTGATGAAGATGCTCATCACCGCCTGTCCGTAGGCGGCGTAGACGGCGGAGAACCCGAACGACGTCGAGAAGGGAAAGTGGTCGACGATGCCGATGGGGAGGGCGCTGAGGCAGATGAGGGCGTCCGACAGGGCGAGGGCCATCAGCCCCTGACGGGCAACGCGCTTGATCCGCCCCGACTGGCCCCCGATGACGGCGAGCACCAGGAAGCTGGCTGCGTTGCCCACCAGACCCAGCACAGAGACGACGAGAAGGACTCTGGCGTAGACGACCATGTCGACCCCCCCAGCGCCGCCACCGCCGCCGCCGCCGGCGTCCCACGTCTTCCAGGTGCTGCACAGCAGGGAGTCAGTGTAGTTGGCGTCCCTCTCCTCCTCCTCCTCCTCTCCTTCCACTGGTCGTAGTCGAGGAAGCGGGTTTGGTTGTTGGCGATTAGAGGAAACTGAGATTCGTATTCGAGAATTCTCGAGCAGACGCACTCAGTGAGAAAACGCTTGACTACTGCAACGTCCTTGAAATTCAGTTCGTTCTCTTCCAAATGGTACTCGTGCGTCTCCATGGCAACGCAGTTAGACCTTCAATTAAACAGACTTCACGATTATTTCACAGGCATCAATTGATTCATCTCACCATTCTCTGAAGCGGTTTCTGTGAGGAAATTTTTTCAATAAGTAAACGTCTGCATAAAATTCTATGCGGCAACGATTATAATAATATTAATAGATAGAAGCCGATACGGCCATGTTTAGTCCATGTATAAAAGATAAAATGTATGAAAATCAAATGGAAAGAGGAGAGAGAGAGAGAGAGAGAGAGAGAGAGAGAGAGAGAGAGAGAGAGAGAGAGAAAAAGATTCAGTGAAAACGTACAATTTTTAAAGTTTGAACTTAGCGATGTGAGAAAAATATAAACTAGTTTTAGGTATTTCCTGTACGCCGTACCAGCACGTAGTCACGTACCACCACAAAACACTGGTCTACTGCTCTCCAGATATCAGTATTAACATAAAAGCGATGTCCTTGATAGGCCTATCCATTAGAAAAGTTCCTATTCAGTAACTTATCTCTGTTTATTCCCTTTTAATGTTTGAATAAAACATTTTAATTAGACCTTAAACTGTCGTCCATTTCCATTTCCAGTTGCGTCGTCTGCACTTAGCGTCTTTTAACGGCGCAATTAATTTCTTGTTTGTTTCTTCTGAGGCGATTATCGTGTTTCGTAGGCACCGAAATTCTTTGCAAACAATTCGGATATCGAGGGAATGGAGTGTTGATAGTGACTCCAGAGCAATTTCCTTCCCTCTGACCCCAGACTGACTTAGACAATTAATAAGACTAACGGTGATCCAGCTGTTAATGAGCAGGTAGTAGTCTTGCGAGTATCAAACGATTTCCTTCTAAAGCTTTTTTGATTGAAACTCAAATGCAGTGAATTCAACCGACGGCAAAAGACCCAGTGTAGGGCCTCTACGTGCAGCCGATCATCTTCTTCTTCTTTGGCGAAGTTTTTTTTATTCACAACAAAACCAAGACCACGAAATCGGAAAGTAGGAGTAACTTTTCCATTTCGTGAAATTCGCAATTAGTCTGATGCAACTGCACAGACAGTAAGCACGGAAGAAGAAGGAAGACGCCCTTCGTCGAATATCACAATTCAAAAACAATAGGAAATTTCTTGCGTAGAAAATGATTTCGTGAGCAGATGAGATCGGTCAAATGCGAAAAATCTCTTCATCTATTAGGTCTCATTTCAAGTTTCAATCAGGTGGAGAGATAGAGAGAGAGAGAGAGAGAGAGAGAGAGAGAGAGAGAGAGAGTCATAGATCTCTCTCTCTCTCTCTCTCTCTCTCGTATTCTGTCGATGTTCTTCCCTTTTTTTTCTCTTTTTCCGTCACTAAATAGAGCGTCGCTGGAGCCATAGGCCTACACAGCAGAGGCGTAGCCAAGGGAGATGTGGGGGTTAAACCCTCTTGGTTGCCCGACCGAAATTTTTCATTGTGTTTCACACATTTTATATTTACGGACGCGGTTTTGAAAGTTAAAGCCCTCTTCGGTGCCCAACCCCAAATATTTCAGTTTTGAGCAAGTGCAAATAAGTAGGGTGACGATATTCTGCTTGTCAGCTCCGGTGAAGAAAAGAAAAGAAAGAGAATATCACAGGAACTAAGATGACAACGTTTTTTGCTTGTCAAGATTTTGCGAAGTTGAAAATCATAACCCCCTTCCGGAAATCCTGGCTACGCCACTGCTATACAGCATTTCCAACGCAAATCAATTGTGCGTTTTAGAGCGATTCTGTGCTGCTGCTGTTTTCAATCGATCGTTTTGATATTAATGTCTTCCATCTCTTGCGAAGGAATTTAATCCCCATGCATCATTCTAGATCAAGAAGTTTAGACTTAACCACATTAAAGGAATGGTAATAAAAAATTCCTTCAGCGCTATTAGCTGTCATCCGTTAATCTATAGGCTATAGACGATATGGAATTCTTCTACGAACCTCGATTGGACCAAATGCCTATAAGACTATCATCAATAGACGCGGAGTTCGTTTCCTTCGTCTGACTTCCAACGAACAACCGAGTATTTTCAAATATTATAGACTCTGAAGACGTAAAACGCAAATGTTGGACTTTCCTTTATTGTCTGTCTCGCTGTTTTCCACTCTGACTGACCTCTACAACGATCTGGTATGGATTTGAAGTACCATCGATTGATACCCTCGAGTATTATAAATGGCGCTAAAGAAATGTATATCGTTGTTGTTGCTGTTGTGTGTGCCTCTGTTGTCAGTTGTTCCTTTCCTCTTTTTCGATTTACGATAATTATTTGAATTGTGTTACAATTATTTACTGCAAGCGTTTTAATCGCAGCTGCGACCATAAAGCGGTCTAAAGAAGGACGATCCGTGACTAAACGAAGTTCGCGTCTTGTAATGAAGTCACGTGACAGAAACTTTGCAACGCTTCGTCGAATGCGCTCATTAAAGCAGTTGGTGTCTTTTCGTTATTTTTGTCTATTTCTTAAAAATTCCATTCGTGAAATTCTGTTTCCTGAAGCGGCTGACGTCACAAAATGCATCTTATAGACGATCAAATCCAGAAAAAGTATCGGAGAAGTTCAAAGAAAGAGGTACAGAAGTCAAATCACAGTTTTTCCAGAAATTTTTCAAATATGTCCAAATACCGTCAAAGCAGAAAGCACGAAGACTAAAAAGAGAACGAAAACGAGGCGGCGCATATTACAGGCAGAACTTCATAGAAAGTATGGGCGATGTCTCTTTGGCGCATAAGAACTGACGCGGGTGGAAGATGGCAGAGTGGGTTACGTGCTTGAGCGTCAGGCTGACGGAGCGGGTTCAAGCCCCGTTAGTGCTATTTGACATCGAAGAAATCATGCTAAGTTTAAGCTTATTTGATATAAGGTGCATGTGCATTGGTCAGTTATTGTCAGCATAGGGTTTAAATGGAGGACAAAACGTGGGTGCATAACGTTGACGCAATGTTGAATAGTTGTTGTATGGATATTGTTGAAGTTTCTCTGCTATTTCGAGGTCTACATTATAAGACGCTGTCTCCGGAATCATCGTTGGAGATGTCAGACAGACGATGAAGATGTCCGCAGAAACTCTTTCTTCGAGTGAACTGCAAATGACAGAAAAACGATTACCATTTGTCACTTTCTGTGGCGTTATCTCTCTCTCCATCGGCGAACTCTTATGAAGAGTTTTGTTTTATATGATGTCGAAAATGCATCGACGTCTGCATAGAGCGAAGTAGACGACGACGACGACGACTGCAGATGTAGACGCAGCTGTAGAGCGAGGTAGACGACTGCAGATGTAGGCGCAGCTACTCGTAAATCAAAGGGTGCGAAGTGCCAGAGGACGTCCCATCGACATAAAACGCCATTATATATCGCTTCACAAGAACAGAGAGAGAGCAATCATTCTGTGATATACAATCATCACCCTCACCACTCAAATACTCAATGTCCCCATTGGGTCAAAAACTTCGTCTATCTCTCTCCCGCTCTCTCTCTCTCTGTCTCTGCATCTGCATCTCTCTCTGTCTGTCTGTCTGCATCTGTCTGTCTGTCTGTCTCTCTCTCTGTCTCTGTCTCTGTCTCTCTGTCTGTCTCTGTCTGTCTCTGTCTCTGTCTCTGTCTCTCTCTCTCTCTCTCTCTCTCTCTCTCTCTCTCTCTCTCTCTCTCTCTCTCTTGTATGACGATTTAGTGCTGTCTGAAATCGGATAAACGAGTCAGTTTCTTGAAGAACTTATCTATCGTTGTATGTTTATTATGATACTTAAGAATGAAAGAGAAAAGAACGAAGGAAGGAAACTAAGAAGTCACCGAATAAGAATAAAAAGTGCACACTGCACAGAGGCGCTTCGATGCAAAACTCCTCTTTGATTAATTATTATATGTTATACAAATTCATAGTTATTATATCTAAGAGACTTCAGGCACATAGTATCAAACTAAGTTTAAACCAAATATCCGCTGATATGGATGGGGAGGAGGAGGAGGAGGAGGAGGAGGAAAAGGAGGAGGAGGAGGAGGAGGAATAGACGAAAGATTTGGAAAGAGTCAAAGTTGATCTACCTTTTCTCCTGGAGGCACAATTAGCGTTATAAGTCTCTGTTAAGAAACGCATTTCTCTGCGGTCGGATGTTAAGCAATTGAATTCACTTGACCAGCATGAGAGACTCAGAAGAAGATGCCAGTTGCTGCTGCTGCTGCTGCTGCTGCTGCTGCTGCTGCTGCTGCTGCTGCTGCTGCTGCTGCTGCTGCTGCTGCTGCTGCTGCTGCTGCTGCTGCTGCTGCTGCTGCTGCTGCTGCTGCTGCTGCTGCTGCTGCTGCTGCTGAGTCCTGACGCCGTCTTTATTCGGTGTTTCGGTTGCAGTTGACGAGAGTATTTTGGAAGTTACAGTCTGCACACGTGACCATTTGCTTAGATAATTGTTCTCTCAGAGATTAATTATGCGTTCTGCGCATTTTCACGATACTTTGGAATTCGCTTTTGCTCAACCGGTCAGCGTAAAGAGTTTCTGTGTTAGGAGTTCAAGGCCTAGACCTTGGGTGTATTGCCTAGGCCTGTACCTTCTTAGGCCTTAGGCCTTAGGCCTTAGGCCTTAGGCCTTAGGCCTATAGGTGCGTTTGAGTTAGCAGTCGGCGTCTGTTTGCTTCATAGAGTCTTTTGCCTTTGATGTTGCCGCCGCCGCCGCCGAATGAGCGTGTCCAGATGGTTTGTTGTATTCGCTGTAAAACCATCTGATGGTTATACTCAGCGATGACCTTCTACGCCCTTTAGGCTCTGGTATGAATGCTGAGATTGCCTGTGCCTATGCCGCTCATACTGTACATTGTACCAATGCATAAAGTATACAAGTATATATGGCGTATGGTCATCTGCATCTCTCACTGTTCACGACGATATCAATAAGGTCTGTTTGCTGCGACCGTATCAGACACCCAGCCCCCTCCCCCCCCCACACACACAGGGACTGCCCAGCACATGGCAGCAGCAGCTGCTGCTGCTGCTGCTGTTGCTGCTGCTGAGGACAGGCCATGGTCTCTGCAGCATCGCAGTATATCGACATAAACATCCCAAATGCAGGAAATTTAAAGTAGGGATCAAACGGACAGCGGCAACACATATAGACACACAGAATTTTCTATGCAGGACGCAGATTCTGCGAAAACTCACAGTTATAAAAAAGATACACTGTAATAGTTGAGCATACACATACACACATGTGTATAGGCTCCTATATGTATATATACAGTATATATATATATATAATTATATATAATTATATATATATATATGCTGTATATATGGAGATCCGCCAAATATCGATAAAGTTTCCTGCAGAGAGTATTTCTCTGATAACGCGTTCGTTTGTTTCGTCGTTTATTCTTCTTCTCTGAGTTGAAAAGCAAATAAATAAATAATAATAAACTAGTTTTCTGCATTTACATAATTCCATCGCAATCGACGACCTCGTCTTGTATTTGGTCGCCGCAGTCACATTAACATGCATCTCGTCGACTGATCCGGACATTTCGCTGCGTTGATTTCACACTCTTCAACTTAGATGCAAAAAACAAAATAGAAACATCTTTCCCTATATTGTCTCTTTCAGTGGCGGCTCCGCATGCGGTGTACGGGGGCTGTGCCCCTATTGAATGTCTGGCCCCCATTGACCCCTGTTGGGACCCTATACTTACTAGTATACATACCTATCAACAAACTCTTGGCCCCGTGCTTAGAAGTTGCCACCCCAACGGCCCCCTACTTTCAAATCCTGGAGCCGCCACTGACCGTCTCTCTCAATTTAGATCTCAACACAAAAACTGAACAAAAGTCTCTCCACAGACAGAGACTGGAGGTCGACCGAATGACTCTGGGGCAGGCTCTTCAGTCTTCAAGACCAACCATCGATCTTCACAGATGATGACAAAACACGGCCGCGTCCAACTATTTCTCAATGCAGTTGACAACAACGACAAAAGCCGGACATCGTCCTCGTCTGATCGGAAACGAGGCAAGCCGATGACGTCAATGGGCTGCCGAGATGACGAGTGGCTTCTGTGGCGCCTCTCTAAAGAGTATGTTCCCCTTTAATAAAGCGCCGAAGAGAGAGAGGGCTTTAGCCCAACGCCAACCGAATAAAAGGCGCGGTGACGGAAAATCCACCCGAATACAATTTGGTACAACAGATTATAAAAATGTGAAAGAACAGAGGAGCTCTCTCTCTCTCTCTCTCTCTCTCTCTCTCTCTCTCTCTCTCTCTCTCTCTCTCTCTCTCTCTCTCTCTCAATTAAACGCCGTTGTAGTATTATTATGCGACGAAATGTTTCTCTGCTTCGAAGTTTTAATCAAAATCATCGATTATATCTTCTTTTGAAATGGTTTTCTTTCGTCGATTTTTTTTGTCTCTTTTCAGTCGAGATCTCTTCTACGTCAGCGCTCTTCAATTTCACATCAGAAGGCTTCGTTGGGGATCTCTGTATCTCTCTCTCTCTCTCTCTCTCTCTCTCTCTCTCTCTCTCTAAACGACGGCGTTGTTGTTGCAGACAATGATGATGATGATGACTACGACGACGAAAATGATGTCTACAACATACTAAAGAAGAGTCGACGACGACCTACAACTGTTGATCGGATAAAATCTGTTGATCGGATAAAATCTTAACCGTGTAAAACTGTTTTAATGGACGGTTCTTCTATTCACAGAACACGCGTCTTCCTGCTTCTTCTTCTTCTTCTTCTTCTTCTTCTTCTTCTTCTTCTTCTTCTTCTTCTTCTTCTTCTTCTCTAGAGAACCTCAGTCGTGTTTCTATGGCAACCGGTTTGGTAGGTAAATCGCTCAAATCAGATTGGCGCCAATAAAATGAGACTTTGTGTTTTGGGGAAAAGCGATATTTTAATTTGATTTGGTCTTTTCTATTCACTCGACGTCTGTCTAACTCAGCGCATTTGCTAGATGGATCGCTGTAACGCTCTGTCTCTCTCTCTCTCTTTCTCTCTCTCTCTCTCTCTCTCTCTCTCTCTCTCTCTCTCTCTCTCTCTGTCTCTCTGTCTCTTCTCTCTCTCTCTCTCTCTCTTCTCTCTCTCTCTCTCTCTCTCTCTCTCTCTCTCTCTCTCTCTCTCTCTCTCTCTCTTCTTCTTCTTCTCTCTCCACTCTTTCTCTCTTCTTCTTCTTCTTCTTCTCTCTCTCCACTCTCTCTCTCTCTCTCAGTCCGTTTTCTTCTCTGTTATTTAACATTTGGCTTTATGTCTAACTTCTAGGCAGAGAGACTTATTTTCTCCACAAGTTCCTTCTCAGTTATAAACAGATTTTGTTGCTAAACGATTTCAATTGTTGTCGTCATTAAAAACGAATCAATTGGAACGAACCGTCTTCTTCGACTGATAAATCATCAGCCGCCGAAGCAAGTAAGTAAGCAAGTCAGTCGCTCGGTCTCACAGGTCAAGTTGTTATATCTGCCGTAGCCAATGTAAACAGCGGTTCACTTTATCAATTCTTATCGCTCTGATAATTATTAGACACATTGGAGATTAAGGAGGAAAGGGCGTCTGGCTGAGGGGAGACGAATACTGAATCGCACTCTACATACATTTCCTCTCTGAGATTTAAACAGAACGACGACATACAGGCGCTACATAAATTCCTTTTGAGCACATAACAACCAAGTCAACTTCTGTGTCTTTCGTAAGCTGACATTAGAGGCTTAACTCCACATTTACGATCATTCGTCTCTCTCTCTCTCTCTCTCTCTCTCTCTATATATATATATATATATATATATATATATATATATATATATATATATATATATATATCCACTGGAGGACGCCGCCAATTGGCAGAAGGCGCAGCAGCAGCAGCCCTAAATCAGTTCCATTATGAGCAAAGAATCTCTGCAAGTGAGAAGATAGAAACCGAGCGCTGGAAGCAAGAGAGAGAGAGAGAGAGAGAGGCAGACAGAGAGAGAGACAGACAGACAGACAGAGAGACAGAGACAGAGGCAGACACAGAGAGAGAGACACACACAAATAGAAATAAGACATAATGGGCGGTTGAAGATAAAACCGAAAAGACCGAAGAACCTTTTTCGCAACGGCATTTGGCAAATGGCAATGCAGAAGGAAGCAGAGAAGAGGAAATCTATTGCTCTGTTGTAATTCCATCAGTGGCGGCTCCACCGGAACCCAGGGGGGGGCCGTGCCCCCCTATTGAGAGCCTGGCCCCCCAGTGGCCCCCCCAGTTGGGACCCTATACTCAATGCTACATACATTAAACAACAAATGGTTGGCCCCCATGATTAGAAGTTGCCACCCCAACGGCCCCCCACTTGCCAAATCCTAGAGCCGCCACTGAATTCCATTGAACAGAAACCACACACTAGCTCCTCATATTCCCAATTTCCCACACGATAAGTAAATCTAAAAACAGGTTCCACCATACACCATCTCTCTCTCTCTCTCTCTCTCTCTCTCTCTCTCTCTCTTCTCTCTACGCACACACGCATAGATACTCGGTCCTACGTGCATGGATGGAAATATAGGCCTACAAAGGAAATCCTCTGCTGTCGTAACTCAGTTGTTTCCATTTCATTCAATGTGATCATTTCTCTGTGTGTGTGTGTCTCTCTCTGTCTGTATCTCTGTCCCTCTCTCTCTCTCTCTCTCTCTCTCTCTCTCAGTCTCTGTCTGTCTCCCTCTGTCTGGCCTTCTAATGCAGATTCGTTGTCATTTCCATTTCCACTCCCAAGACCTCTGCTTAAATCTCCGTCTCTTCTGCCTTCGGAGCGTCTCCGTGTGTCTGCGTGTTGCCACCATTTTCACGATCACAGACAGCGGGAGGAGGAAGGGAAGAGGAGGAGGAGGAGGAGGAGGAGGAGGAGAAGGAGGAGGGTATATGTTCATTGTTGGTGCTCTGTGTGTTGAGATTCGCCGAAAGTCAATTCGTGACTTTAATTTCAAAGTAAATGCCTCCAATAGGAATGGTCAGAATCAGAGACTCTTAAAAAGGCGATTTAGCTTCTCAGGTCAACGGATTCCAGATTCTAAGCAAAATAATCAAATAAAAGTCGACAAAAGTTTCTTTGTTAGCGTTTGCAAAACATTCTTTTATTTTGTATAAAATTACAAAGTTTCATTTTCCTGCGAATCTCTTCAGTTTTCTGCTCTTGGGTTGTCTTTAGAAGACCACAGCTGAGAAAAGAACTCTCTAATGGGGGAAACTTGTCCGGTAATTCTTTACGAGATGAGATGATCCTAGTTAGACGCAGCTACCTGTTTATTTGTATTGCGTATTAACAAAGCCTGTTTTGCCGAGAAGTTTTGAAAGAAAATTGGCAAAAAACAACTGAAGTTTGAGGTTAAAAGGAGAAGTCGAAAGAAAGAAAAAGAGGCTGATCTCAAACGAGGGTGTTTATAGATCGGGTGACGAAGACAAAAACGGAGACAAGAAGGAGATGACAGTGTTTTGTCAAGACTCCGGGTCTTTGGGGGAGAGAAATTGACTTGGGAGGAGGAGGAGGAGGAGGAGACACAGTTCAATGCAAAAATATTTTTCAGTACTGGGACTTGGGGGCGAATTTTGAGGTTTTGGGGAATCTCTCCTAACAGGCCTGCATGATAAAACACTGGGAGAAGACAAGGGGGAGAAGAAGAAGAAGAAGAAGAAGAAGAAGAAGAAGAAGAAGAAGAAGAAGAAGGAAAGAAGATAAAGAGGAGGAGAAAGAAGATGAAGCAGAAGAGGAGGAGGAGGAGGAGGAGGAGGAGGAGGAGGAGGAGGAAGACCGATGTCCAATCAACTGGAAAACGACCGATGAATTAACGACGCTCCGTTGAGATTCTCTTCCGTCGTCAGAAGGAGCCTCTTCTGTTATAAGTCAACCGAACGCACAATAATAGCCGAGAGCAGAGGAGGTCAAACTAATGACTCCGAAAATAATTCTACGACAAAACAAGAAGAGGAGGAGGAGGAGGAGGAGGAGGAGGAGGAGGACGCAGCAGCAGCAGCAGCACTGGGGTCAGTAGCAGTAGCAGAGACCTACTTTCCTACTTCTACGGTGCTAATCTTCTACTGCCCATGCACTAATCCTGTGAACGTTTGATGAGCGTAATCGTAATGTAAGAGACTGTTTCTGTGATTGGTCGAAGTGGAGCAGTGAGAGAGTTGTCATGCAACGAACGCAGTCATTCTCATCAATCGTCGTCTTGTGTGACGATTGCAAAAGCACGAAAGAAGAAAATCCATTGTCATTACGTCTTCTGTCACGGACGCTCATCTATTGCTGTGTTCCTATGATCCCCCCTCCTCCCCGATTGATCGAGAGGTTGACGCCGTTGTTTCAAAGGATTAACATTACGTCCATCGCATATCATGACGGAAACCAGGCCAAGAGTCAAAATAATAATAGTAATAATAATAAATACAGTATAAATAAACAACAACAATAATAATAATAAACAATGAAAAGGTTTAAAGTGGTTCAATAGGGTTTGCCCTGTGTGAGAACCACTGTTGAGTCCATTATGTGTCGAGTCTCCATTGGCGACCAAAGTCAAAAGAACAGAGGCGTCGCTAGGGTGGGGTGCGGGGGGGCGGGGGTGGGTGCGGGCCGCATCGGGTGACACCAATTCCGACATCACCTGACACCAAAAGGTAGGTGTCTGCATACAAATTAAATAGGTTAAGCGAGTCCATTTGTACGTATGAGCTGGTAAAAGAGGACTCAAAAGGGGATCATGGTGTAATTTGTCTGTGTGTGTGGGGGTGGGGTGGGAGGGGAGACGGGCAACTCTAATTACCTGAAAAAGAGTGGCTGTAGAGTAGACCCTGCGAGAGTTAATCGAGAACCCTTTCTCGTCTGAGCTGAAAACGAGGAGTCGAAGAAACTCGATCGCAGAATTCCTTCTCTTCGAAATGGATTTGATATTCCGTTGTTTTCCACGGAGGATCGCTAACGAGCTGATAATTGGAACAGCACGTGCCACGTGGAAACATACAGACAGAGACAGGCAGACAGACAGACAGACAGACAGACAGACTGGTAGGCATTCATCCAAACAGATTCTCTATTAGATTGATGGCTTCCATGACTTTTCTTGCTTTTTCTTTTCTGACTAAATTGGTCTTTGGAGACAGAACTTTTGACCTCTGACGTCATCATCGGTTGATGAATTTCAATGAGCGGTCAGTGTTAGGCAGTGCATGACGCCTCTCCTCAGTTGCACTCTTCCGCCGAGTGCAAAATCAGTGCCACACTGCACTCGCAGCAGCAGCAGCAGCAGCAGCAGCAGCAGCAGCAGTTGTTGCATCGATTTTCGATTAAAGTTCTCCGAACGAAGTCGATCGACCAGAAAACGAAGATAATCGAATAAAACGGTAATTAATCGAAACGGACAAAACTAAGTGGTAGGTGATGAGAGTGAATTTGAAGAAATTCCTAAAGACAGTTTGCGATAGAAATTGAAGACCACGTGACTAGAAACAGACACACAGAGAGAGAGACTCTGCTTCTAAAATAGACAGGTGGCGCCACTTAAAAAAAAGACAAACAGCAGAGGATACTCAGCTGCTATGCTTAGGGAAATGTCAGCAGACGAATAGGCGAAAGGGAGAGAATTAGACAGACAGACAGACAGACAGACAGACAGAGAACGGGTAAGGATAGGGAGGAGGGACAGGGAGGAAGGGAGGATGAATGAAGCGTATACGTCTATATAGACTAGAGTTGTGTTATCTCTGAGTGTTCTGCAGAAACATTTTGTGGTTTATTTCTTTATTTCTCAGAAGCATTAAGAGCTTTAGGCGAGCGTTAGCCAATCACGAAACACGGATAAGATATATACGGCATAGAGAGAGAGCAATGCTGCCGAAGGATCAATTTATGTAGCGCCTCATTTGCGCATTGGATCGTATAAACGTCCGGAGAATTATTTTCAGGGCGGTGAATTTGCTCCCAGCTCTCCAGCACAAGAGACCCGTAACGGAGTTCAGTCTCCGATGGGTCAACAGGGGTCAACAGGGGTCAACAGGGGTCAAGGGGTCAAGCAGCACCGTGGGGTGAAACAGCGGATGACCTACGTGTCGTCGCTATAGAAGCCAGAGAGTCACAATTGACGACGACGACGACGACGACGACGACGACGACGTCGCTAGAATTCGTCGTAAAATCTTTCCTTTTATTCGGTCTTTTTCAATCCACGGACAAAAACATTTTGACGGCGCAGGCAGTGTTTAATCTGGACTCTGGACTCCGGGTGGGGGAAACTGTCGAGGCCGGGGGAAGTCAGCTAGGGGCTGCTGTCAGTTGATGTAGTATGCCAGGATTTAAAATTGTTGGGGGAAAAGGGCAATTTTCTCCCGGAAACGGCCTAGATTAAACCCTGGGCGCAGGGACTTGGAACTTAAGGAAGGAGAAAGACTAGAAAGTCTATAAGGATGACGAGGAGGAGAAAGAGAATGATGAGGAACAGATGGGACACCGTTTGAAATTCCTTTTTGGCGCTGTTTGAGTTCGATTTATATTATTAGACATTAGAAACTTTTCTCTTATCCACTTTTAACTAACCCCCGAATATAAACTATAATTTTATAGATGAGACTACTTTTACTGAAACAATTTTCTGCAAGTATTTATAGACAAGAATCAGAGCACCGACTTTTTCAAGACCTGATGAACTGTGGTAAAGAGCGTCCTTGCCATAATAATAATAATAATAATAATAATAATAATAATAATAATAATAATAATAATAATAATAATAATAATAATAATAATAATAATAATAATAATAATAATAATAATAATAATAATAATAATAATAATAATAATAATAATAATAATAATAATAATAATAATAATAATAATAATAATAGATTTTATTTGTTGATTTTATTTGTTGATTTATTAATTAATTATTTATAAAAGGATTTTAATTCTTTTATCAGGAATCGGTATAGATCAGTTGCTAAGGCACCTTGGTAACAGATTTTGGCGGTTTATATATTTATATAATAATAATTTAATAATAATTAATATAATAATAATAATAATAATAATAATAATAATAATAATAATAATAATAATAATAATAATAATAATTTAAAGTGGTTCAGTATGGAATGCCCTGTGTGAGAACCACTGTTGTTCCCGTCCAATCTAATATCCTAAACTACTGAGGTTTATTTTGAACTCGTTTACAGTTGTAGCCGTCACTATCCCCTCATCCAGTTCATTCCATCTGTCCACAACTCTTGATGATGACATTTCGACTAATAATCTCCTTTTAAGAGTCTTACTCCGACTCCGGTCCATTGGACGATTGACCAGCTGCAAAACTCTTTCTACCGTCGATCGAAATCACCCTTAATATTGCATGTTGGGCACACACACACACACACACACACACACACACACACACACACACACACAGAGTGTAATGCTGTTGAGTATCGCGATGTGATGCCTTATAAACGAAATAGAATTCGATTCGGAAAATGCTAAAAATCGAACTATGACCTTCTTGGCGTATTTCTAAACAGGTTGTTGTCTGTCTTTCGTTTGCCTAATTATCTATTTCTGGCAAATTCGTTTTCCTGCAATTCAGTAACAGCTTCTAAATTGCGCCGAACACTTTAGCGACATCGTTAAAAGTGAGAATTCATCCGAACGCGATGTCATATGGACACCCTGATTAAAAGATTGATCTTTTAGATAAAAATCGATAACTCTGTCGATTCCTTGAAGTTTTAAACTGATAAGGGTTCACAAAAACTATTCTAAGAGAGAAAAGACAGTTTGCCGCATAATTGGTCTATCTTATTCGGCGCGTATACGATCATTGCGATTTGTTAGAGTCGTCGTCGTCGTTAAGCGGATGGAATTATTATTTAGCTAATGCCAATTAATTTCGGTCGAATAAGAGTTTCTTGTGAGAACGATAGAGCAATCATTTCTTTTAATTATAGAATAATTTGCCTATATAAATACAGCTAATATAATGTAATCAAATACGTATTGACTTTGTAAAAATATGTTGAATTCGTCACCAAGATTCGATCCCCCGACCTCTACAGCTACAGAGCAGTGGTCAAACTGCTGTGCTGGTCAGAGCAGAGATTCCAATTGCTGTCATTAGTTGTCTATTCAATTAGAAGTCAACAGAATGTGGCTGTTGTGTCGTGAAACGTCATTCTTCCGCTTAATTATGGTTGACTTCGTTATATACTGAGGATATGTGTACCAGAGCTGCATATAAGATAGAGCGTTCATTTGTTGTTTACCATTCTCAGGTAGCCTGAGCCCTGAGGTAGGCTATACAGTGTAAGAGAGTTTGCACAAAGAATTCTAACGACAAAATAGAGGAAACATTCGACGAATAATTGTAAATCATCAAATAAAGATTTTATCAAGATAATAATTTATTCCATTTGACAATCTCTCAATCTCTATCTACGATCTAAAACAGAAAACAAGATTGACCAAACAACCTCCACATTATTATTATTATTATTATTATTATTATTATTATTAGTAGTATAGTATAGTATTATTATTATTATTATTATTATTATTATTATTATTATTATTATTATTATTATTATTATTATTGTTGTTGTTGATGTTGTTGTTGATGATGTTGTTGATGTTGTTGTTGTTGAATGGCTCTCACTCTTTTTGTCTAACCAAAGGTCAAACGAGAACTCAAGAAATGAATCGTTTTCCCACAGAGACCTATATATGCCCTAGACACTTTTGGCAAATACAGTCGAGATATTTTCAGTATTAGAAGATAGTTTTCCCAAGGCGAATATCGTCCTAAATCAGTGGCGTCGCTAGGGTTGGTGTCATCCAGTGCGGTAAAATCGTGGTGTCACCCATCTTCTGAATCTTCTTCTTAATTTTTCCTTCTCAGATGCCTTGACAAGCAAAAAAGGTCATCGTTACATTTTTTATTTTTCATTCTCAGATACCGTGAGTCCGTGACAAGCCAAAAAGGTCATCCTTGTTTGGGCGTCACCCCTCTAGGTGGTGTCACCCGGTGCGGTCCGCACCCCCGCACCTCCCCTCTTGACGCCACTGTCCTAAATTCATCTGCGTATATATTGGGTCATGAGCTACGCTTCAACTACGGTAGTCTAGACGGACTAAATTACTACGAGCCGAATGGCCTAAAAGGCCTAGAATCGGAAGACTTTTGAACGGAAGAATTTATGTGGAGACTCTCTCTCTCTCTCTCTCTCTCTCTCTCTCTCTCTCGTCTCTTGAGAAGTTGTACAAATGTCTGCGGTCGGTGACTATAGCTTAGAGCGGATCAGAGACGTTGATAAGTAAATTGATCTCATCCTCCTGAATCGGTGGTTTCTTACCTTTGAAGCAGTTTACCTGGATTATCGTAACGGCGTCTGCAGTCGATCCACTGCTCTGGACTGAGTGGTTGATCGTCTACTCTGCTGTGGAAAGCGCTTTCGAAGAGAAGATCAAAACTGACCGAATACGAACAATCGTTCTTTTATTCCGCGGAATATTCTCCTTCGACCGAACGACGAAAAGAAACTCAGGCACGAGTAAAAAGTCCTGAAGACGACACTCCCCGTCAAAGGATCATCTTCATCATCATCAGCAGCAGCAGCAGCAGCAGCGGGCAGCCTAATGCTGCCAGCGTGTCAGTTGTCTTGCTTCAGCTGAGCCTATAGCTGTGAGGAGATATGGGCATCGGTCATTGCGACCAATGCAAAGGGCCGCCGCCGCCGCCGCTGCTGCTGCTGCTGCTGCTGCTGCTGCTGCAGAGGGAAACGAGATGCCCTGTTCGTCATTTATGTCTGGAGATCCACTTCCTAAGAGCAGTGCATTCGCTCTCTTATTTCTTCGATTGAAGACTATTTTGACCCAGCGAGAGAATCAACAAATACGTAGAAATACCTTCTCCATGCATATTACAAGCGAGAACAGTTTCATATGATTTAAGGACAAGACCTCATTTAGGAGGACCAAGACCTGGTCTTTTGCGATTGGTCACGCATTCTCCCCCTTCCCCCCCGCCCCATAGACTATGGGGGTGGCATATATGGTCATTCATACGAGGGTCTTTTTTGGCTGAGTATTCGATTTCAGCGCCCCCCCCCCATTCTGCACAGATTCTGTTGCGGCGCCGCATAAATCGCGCTTCGTTATTGCATCTGTGGTGGTGGTGATTGTTGTCCCATTGTGTCTGTTTGGTCTCTTTGGGTGTCTGTGTGGTTGTACCTTCGGATGTCTGTGTCTTTTTTGTTGATGCTAAAGTAGCAACAAGAGTTTCATCTCGTCACAGTCTAATGGCGTCGTCTCTCTCTCTGACCTCTGACGGAGGAAGTCCTTGTGTCTCGGTGGATGCAAAGGCCAAAAGGCCAAAGGCCATAAGGCCAAAGGCCATAAGGCCATAAGGCCAAAGGCCATGAGGCCAAAGGTCAAAAGGCCAAAGGTCAAAAGGCCAAAGGGGTGGAAATCGCCGAAAAACTTCCTGAGGGTTTCTGTTGACAGCGAATTCCAGACTCCGATGACGACGACCACTTCTGTTGTGTCTTCGGGTGAGTGGTCATTCCAGTTTCGTCATTCTGTCTCGTCGATCTTTTGACCTATTTCTCACCTGGAGGGTGACAGTAGCGTCATTTCACACTTTTCTTTGGGGCGAGATAAGTTTTTGGCCAATTTTCGCTAAATTTTGTCAACTTTTTGGCAATTTTCGAGCCAATTTTGGCAAATTTGTAAATTTTTGACATTTTGGCAAATTTTTTTGCATTTTTTGGCACATTTCACAGTTATTTAATTATTTAATACATTATACATTATTTTTTCATTTTACCTTATTTTTTAATTTCCTTGGGGGCTACGGCCCCTGCCTCCCCAAATGACGCCCCTGGAGGATGCTCCTGTGCACCTGGGTGTGCTGTTATTTGTTATTCCGAGATTCCGAATATCTGTCCCAAGATAACAAACCAAATGACGTCACAGCAACACCCGGATGTTTCCAAATCACTGCAAATGAGAGAGAGAGAGAGAGAGAGAGAGGAGAGAGAGAGGAGAGAGAGAGAGAGAGAGAGGAGAGAGAGAGGAGAGAGAGAGAGAGGAGAGGCCAGAAAGAGAGAGAGAGGAGAGAGGGAGGGAGAGGCTGGCCAGAAAAAAACTGCCCTTATGTTTTGCAGTTTTCGAGCATCGTTCCATCTGACACAAAACAATATCAGGTCCTATAATTCTATTATTCAAAATCATCTGTACGCCCCCACATACCCCCATTTGCCCCCTGATGATCCTGCATTCTGAACAGACAGACAAACAAAAACAGTGAGAAACAGAGAGAGAGAGAGAGAGAGAAGAGAAATTATAGATCAGACAGACATCTCAGACAGACAGAAAGAAATCATCGATTACATTTGTCTGTATTAATCTCTGCTTCCATTCTCCTCTTTTACCCTCCCTCTGCCTCTTCCTCTCCTTCTATCTTCTGTCCCTCTCCCTAACTCTTGTCAGAAGTGTGTCGTGCGTCGTAAAATACAAAAATCTAATAATAAATACTGGTTATTAGTTCACAAATCACAAACATTGACGCGGCTACAACCCTCATCCGCCCCCAATGCTCTTCCCCACCCCCACCCCCACCCCCACCCCCACCCCACCCCCATTCACTTTGCTCCCCAAATATGAAGAAGAGAGACCGGCGGCGACTGAGGTGGACGATTTCCTGCAATTTAATTCTCATCTGAGCCTAAAACAATAATGTCTCATCTGTTCCGTTGCTAAGGCAACGTGTGCGTCTGTGTGTGTGTGCGTGTGTGTGTGCATGTGTGCCATATTGCATGTGTCTAAGTGACGTTGTCAGTGTTCTCACCTATCTGTTTCTCTGTCTCTGTCTCTCTCTCTCTCTGTCTCTCTCTCTCTCTCTCTCTGTCTCTCTCTCTCTCTCTCTCTCTCTCTCTCTCTCTCTCTCTCTCTCTCTCTCTCTCTCTCTCTCTCTCTCTCTCTCTCTCTCTCTCTCTCTCTCTCTCTCATATTTCATGTAGATTATATAAAATTTCATTAGCTGTGTTTTTTCGTCCCACGTGATTTGTTCGTTTTGTTGTGTTGATTGTTGGCCTCCTGTATATCCCTTTGCCTGTCAGTCCGTATGTCTATGTGTCTTATTGTGTCTATGTGTCTGCTGCAAACGAATGGATTGACAGTCGCCTAAATTGAGCTCCTGTGCTATGAGGCGATGACGTCTTCTTTAGACCTTATAGGCCTATTTTAGGTCTTAGGCCTTTAAGAAATTAAGAAATCCAGTGTCCAGTCTACTCTAAGGAATCAATCTAAGAGAAACAGATGAACATCGCAGAACTTAGTTGCTCTCCGACTGAAGACAGGAATCCCAGAGATATGAGTTACATGAATGTCAGGATGTTGTGTGTGTGTCTTCTTCGTCTCTGTTTTGGTTGTTTTTCTCTGTCTGCGTCGTTTACGCTTTTCCTTCTAATTTTTCCTCATTTACGTCATCGGCCACTTCGTTTCCAAGGCAGCGTTCGTGACGTCAGCTTTGTGCCTCCGTTCTTGGAGGTCGCTTCGTGAATTGGAATTGGTCACGTGAGAAGTGAGAGCGAAGTTGGAGAGAGAGAGAGAGAGAGAGAGAGAGAGAGAGAGAGAGAGAGAGAGGCGCCCTGTTATCAGCCACCGCGTCTCGAGCTCTCTAATTAGGAGATTTCAGTCGTAATATCTCCTTTCCTGCGTCGTCACTTTCGGTCATTTTCTCTCGTCTGAAGTACATGTCTTAAAAATTACACTCACATTCACTTCAAACATCTCTCCATTTCCCTCTTCAAAGTAATATATAAGATATTCCAAGCCGCAGACAGAAGACAGGCAAGACTCAACTAGTTGCTCAACATTTTCATAGCTGACGTTTACTGCATATGGGGTTGTTGATTATTTTTTTGGTGGGCCTAAGATGAACAGAGCGACTCTCAGTCAACGGAATGACAATCAGAGTGAATCGGTGACGATATTAACTGAAACAAAGTGCAGTGGTAACATCAATTTGTCGCTGCACTTTTTCTGCGCACTGAATTCACGCAAGAACAACGGAGAGGTGGACGACTGCATGTGGATAGAAATTCCGCTCAGGTTGTAAGGTCTTCCAGCGTCTCTTTATTCGCGCTCTGTAGTCTGGATTTTTGTCAAATCAAATTTCTCTTCCGAACAAAATCAGAACAAAGACTTCGCCGAAATCAGAAACGCAAACGACTCAAATGCAGTCGATGAAGCAAAAGCGAGAAAACGAAAAGCATTAAAACAAATTAAGAAACGAAAAGAAAAATGACGCTTGGCCTCATGTGGTCGAGAGAGAGAGAGAGAGAGAGAGAGAGAGAGAGAGAGAGAGAGAGAGAGAGAGAGCATTTGACATCAAATGTCTTTTGTGCTGTGAGGGATTATATCTGTTCAGTTGAGAGGAGAATTCCTTTTGGCCATGATTTGGATTTAGAAGGTCTGTGTTTGACATCGGATCCTATTCGCCGATTTCTTCTTCCGAAGTGTCTGTCGCCAGATATCATCTTACTAATCGCTCATTGGCTGATGACGCTGCTGCTGCTGCTGTCATTCTGCCGTTCACCTGCTGTCAGCTGCTGTCGATGTAGATGGAGCCAGTCAGAGAGTTCTGTATTTTAGAAACGACTCTTTGGCGCAAAATGCAGAAGTGGTCATTTGTTGGTCATTTGTTGGTCATTAGATGTAGAATGTTTTCGGGGTCATCACATGACCGTTGTCACGTGATTGGCCGATGTATTAAGCGTTGGTCCAATGATCCAATGGAAAGAGCGGCGGATGAGTCGAACGAAGGACGGACTCTCTCTCTCTCTCTCTCTCTCTCTCTCTCTCTCTCTCTCTCTCTCTCTCTCTTCGCTTGCTTTGTCGTTCTGTGAATAAATTTCAAAGCCATTTCGATATTGGCGAGATTTCTGTTTGCGATCGATCAAAATGTCCGATTGCTAATGCGTCAGTGTCATCGGGCCCCACACATTGGGGCAAAAGGAGGCACTTGCCCCCCCCCCTGGAAAATGCAAATCTATTTTTGTAGCTAACTATCTGTTGGCTTTTAACCCAGATTTTCACACTAAAACACAAACTGAGAAACTGAGAAACTTAGCTTTAGCTAGGAACTGTGCACTTTAATATCTTGATATCTTTATTAACCGTCACCATTTTGCTTTGCCCCTCTGGAAAAAAAATTATGTGGGCGCCTCTGGTCAGTGTGAACATTAAAGTATATTCAAGTCTCCGGTTTGTCACACTCGTATTAGAGAGAGAGAGAGAGAGAGAGAGAGAGAGAGAGAGAGAGAGAGAGAGAGAGAGAGAGAGAGAGAGAGACAGAGAGAGAGAGAGAGAGACAGAGAGAGAGAGAGAGAGAGATGAAGGATATATTAATAAAAGTGGTCACTGATGGATCTGGTGTTCTTTATGTCTTTTTCTTTACCCTTTCTCAGGGACGTCATTTGGGGGGTCAGGGGGCCGTTGCTCTCCTGATTTTTAAGAAACAATTTTTTTCGCGAATGTTTGTGCTTTTCAGTTTTTAAAATGCAAATTGACTTGAAAAGACTGTCAAGCAAAAAAGGTCATCGACTCCTGGAGGAGTAATTAAGTAATTAGAAGTAGTTAATCAAAGGCTGAAGACAAGACTGACAAGCAAAAAAAGGTCGTCAACTTTTTGGCAAAGATGCCAGGTGGAAAGTGTCTTGCCCTCCTGGAAAACAGTGAAATGACGTATCTGTCCTTTTCCCGATGACTGCATGCTTTACTCTCCAACAATTTCCCAGACGACGTCAGCTTCTGCATTTGTTGTTTTGCTTCCCGTGGAATCGATCCTTTCCACTAATTCATCTATACAGCGTCCTGTCCAGTTCATTATGCTGCAACACACAACGCCATGACACGCCTGAGTCACCAGAGTCACAGTGAAAAGCTCCAATTTCCACCAACAGCACTTACCTTCCCTTTGTCTCCCATGCATGAACTTACCTGAGTCTACCTGAGATGCTTACCTATGAGCTGGCATAAACGAACGATGACGTCATATCTGCATGGCACAAACACATACATGCATTTACCTGCATCTCACCTGCAATCGTCTTAGCCGTCCTACCTGCGTCCCTTCGAGTGTCTCACCTGTGGCATCATCCATCGCAGTTATTCAGCGATTCTCAGCTGCAGGATCTACACATACAGTCTGATTCCCATATGCAGTCGAGAAACTTCTATTCACTGCTGCTGCTGCTGCTGCTGCTGCTGCTGCTGCTGCTGCTATCAGTGTGCGCGTAGCTGTGGTGTGCTGCCATCTTGTAGTCGTCGTAGATGCGTCGTGACGTCAGCGTACTCTGCATTCGATGACGTCAGAAGTCACAAGTGCGGTTACCTGATATAGCGCACGAAGCGATTGCGTCTGATAGGACAGGTAGACTACCTTCCTACTCTACGTAGACCGTTGGTTAGTATATGACCTGACAGTTACGCTCACCTGTCGACCCACTACGTCACTGATTCACCTGAAAATAAGATTCAGTTGCGTTTGATGTTATCATCGGTGAATCTTCGTCGTCCACGAAACACGCACAGTCTCTTCTTGCATCATTCGCTGATCATCGCTGTGCGTGTGTGCGTGCGTGCAACTGTCGTCTTATGTATTATTATTATATATTATTATTGTGTAGAGACAGCATCCGATGCCAGTTAATGTCTTCGCAGAGTCTGCAATGGTTGCAGTGGAAGATGTTCCTCTGATAAGTGGACCGATGTGTTTTGTGACTGAGGCCAGCAGCGCCATTGTAAGGGACTTCGACGGAAACGAAGCAAGTCATTCTTCCTTATTCAACCGACGTCTCTTAATATCTTTTGTAAACAGTCTCAATGCATTGAAAAACAAGAATTGTCCACTTAAACAAATTCAATAATAATAATAATAATAATAATAATAATAATAATAATAATAATAATAATAATAATAATAATAATAATAATAATAATAATAATAAATATTACGTGATATATATAATATAACGACTAGAATCACAAAATAATAGCAGATTGGAAATAGATGACGACGAATTGGTCTTACAGATAAGTTCCGCGAATGATCTGGAAGACTTTCAGCGCCATCTGAATCGTCTTTCGATTTATTCCGCGGATGAATCTCTCTTGTGCTCTGTGTCTTTGGGAAAATGATTCTCGATTCTTCGAACAGCAAAACGGTTAGTGAACTGAATTTGCTTCGATTTAAATCTGATAATAATGCTGAAGCGCTTGGAGTATCATGCAGATCGCCGAGGTTAAACAGTGTGGAGCGCGGTTAGTACTCGGATGGGAGACCATCATAGGGCCTAAACGTAATTTAGGTGGTCAAGTTAGTCGCTCACAACTGAAGCGGAGAAGGTGAAGCTACCTGCCGAAGAGAAAAGAAATGGTCGACTCAACTGCTTCACTGAGAAGCAAGATTAAAACGACCAATTCCAAAAGCAAAACTAAGTTTACCTGCCTCTGAAAACGAAACTGAAGTCCACTAACGATTACCTGGAAAAGATTAGAAGAGCTCGTTCGACGAATCACGATTAATCATAAATGATAATCATAAATAATCATAAATGATAATCATAAATGATAATCATAAATGATAATCATAAATGATAATCATAAATAATAATCATAAATGATAATCATAAATGATAATCATAAATGATAATCATAAATAATAATCATAAATGATAATCATAAATGATAATCATAAATAATAATCATAAATGATAATCATAAATTATAATCATAAATAATAATCATAAATAATAATCATAGATAAACATCTAAAATGTCTCTTCTGCATAATCTAAAATGTCTCTTCTGCATAATCGGGGATTTCGCTCGTGAACATTTCTGATTTATTCGTAAATTGCGTGAAATGGTTTAGAAATCGAAGGGAATTCTGTCTCCAGGATACGCACTCACTCTCTACCTGAGTCCTGTTCCTCTTATCTACAGTATACTTAGACTGTCGTTATCTTTAGTCTTCTTCTTATTAGATCGCATCTCTCTCCAGAGGGATCGTTGTTTGCCCCATTTGATCCTCTTTAATCCTTTAATTCACTCATTTCGTGCATTTTCGTTGTTTTCCAGCGATGAACGCCACTCAGTCGATTGAAAGCGGCGATGGAGAAGCAGCAGCAGCAGCAGCAGCAGCAGCAGCAGCAGGGGTGGGGACTCTGCTCTTTCGAGTTTTCGGGATCGCACTCGGGTCGACAGTCGTCGCTCTCAACGGCGTCTTTGCTGTGACGATGAAGAGGCTGAAGAGGAAGAGTTCGATGAGAGATTCCACTCGGATGCTCTGTCTCAGCAGCAGCTCAGCTGCTCTGCTCGCAGGAGCCATGCTCACCTGCTACTCGGCTGCACTGCCCTATCTACCTGACGTCCAATCATCCGTGACCACGCCCTGCCACCTGGCGGCGTCTCTTCACCTCAGCCTCGTTCTCGTTGACTCTTTGCACTTTGGTCTTCTTTCCGTTGATCACAATTACGTCATCACCAGCGTCGGCTGTTCCGCGTCCCTCCCTCGCTTCGGCGCTGCCGTGCTGGGCATCTGGCTGTACGCCCTCTTTGTGGCCTTCATGGCCTTAGTCTTCGACCTTCTGAATTACGATCGACCTTTGACCTGTTCCAGTTGCGACGTCCTTGACCTCGACCCGTACTTCTGTCTGTTGATCGCCATTCAGGTGACAGTTGGCGCCATTTGCAGCGCCGTCGTCTTCGCCAATATGCGCCGAATTCTTTACCTGCATCAGCGCCAAATACAGGTGACAAACACTCTCACCTACGCGTCACTCCTCCTCGACATCGGCCTCGCCACCGTCCCGCTCATCTGTCACGTGGCCCTAGTGACGTCATGGCTTCCATTCGTCGTGACCCGGGCCATGACCTCGGCGGGGTCGATGACCGTTCGATTGACCTTCCTCGTAGGTCACGTGTCCTACCTGAAGCTGATCTTTTACGTCATCAGAGAAGAGGGGGTGAGGAGCGAATTCCTCGGAGGAATCAGATGGAGACAACAACAGACGCAACAGGAGGACAACAGATCAAGACAACGAAGACAACCATAGACAACAACAACAACAACAACGACTCATCGAGCGCCTCTTATTAAGACCATCGACTCACCTCACTCTTCTTCTTCTCCTTCTCCTTCTCTTCTTCTTCTTCTTCTCTTCTTCTTCTTCTTTTTTCTTCTCTTCTTCTTCTTCTTCTTTTTCTTCTTCTTCTTCTTCTTCTTCTTCTTCTTCTTCTCTTCTTCTTTTTCTTCTTTTTCTTCTTCTTTTCTTCTTCTTCTTCTTCTTTTCTTCTTCTTCTTCTTCTTCTTTCTTCTTTCTTTCTTTCTTCTTCTTCTTTCTTCTTCTTTCTTCTTCTTCTTCTTCTTCTTCTTCTTCTTCTTCTTCTTCTTCTTTTTCTTCTTCTTCTTCTTCTTCTTCTTCTTCTTCTTCTTCTTCGCTGTTCTTATCGCATGGAATGACTATTCAGAGAACGCTGTCTCACTTCTTATGATACGAAGTGAACGACATTCCAATGCATTATAAATCCTCCAATAATCAATGGATCGATCAAATTTAGTCAATTAACAATCGAAGCGCTCTCTTAAAACAGGAAATCGATTAGGCATTTCGTCGCAGATGTCACGTGATGTCATGTCACGTGATTCATGACATGTCCGTCAATTGTCAGTCGATTCATTCGACGGACTTTGATGAGATTCAGCAAAAGCACGAATGACAATGTACGTACTGCATCATTTCAGTGCATTGGCGTAGCCACGGGAGGGGGCAGCCCGCCTCTCCCCCCCCATATTCTGTCCGGGACCGGTCGCGAGATTCTCGCAAAAGCGATGAATAGTTGGGGAGGAGGAGGAGGAGGAGGAGGAGGGAGGAGGGGAGGATGGGTGGAGGAGAACGCACGAAAGCTCAGAGCGCCTCAGACGGACAAAATTTTCTTTCTCGTTTGGCCTAAATAATTTTTCCGACCGAAAATGTCGATGCTCCCCCCCCATTCTGTTATCCTGGTTGTGCCACTGAAGTGAAGAATAATGTTCACGTGACACATTTACTCTTTCCCGGGCATTATTTTGTAGATGGAACATAATGTGGCGTATTTCTTCTGGGTGAAAAATCGTGGAAATTTCTTTGTTATACAAAATCCTCATTTCAGCCAAAAGAAGAAGAAAATGCAGCATGTTATGTTCTATCGGATCACGTGTTAGAATACGCTTTGCAAGATCTCAGGATCTCTCCTCTAACCCAGCAAATTGTCATTTCTACTCGGGCTTTTATCCTGCCTCGAATAGAGAAGATTTATTTGGACAAAGTACCGGTATTAGCAATTAGAGAGTCTCATTCAAAATAGAGATCAACTGAAGAAAAACATCACATAAAATAGAAGCATTCAAAGTTCAGCCCCTCATTCCCAAGTAATAAATCACAAAGAAAATAGACAACTGTTGGACAGTCGAACACTTATAAAATCACTTTTACAGTTCTCGCATTCGCCTATAGACACAATTCACTCAAGTATAGAACTGTTTCTAGTTTAATTCGAGAGTTTTGTGGTGTTCAGTTAGAAATTCCCTATAATTTGAACCACCCGCGAAACTTACAGCCAGGGCTTCTGCTGGAGCGGTTGTACACAGGTCACGAATGAGAAATCAGAAACGACAGAAATCGAGGCAGAAATAGCAACACACTGGAATGATTGGAGAAAAGTATCGCTTCAGAACAGACAAACAATCCAACATCACACAGTGTTTGATTCGAGGATCATCATCATCATCATCATCATCATCATCATCATCATCATCATCATCATCATTCGCCAATATTGATCAGAGGAGGCAAGAACAGGTTCAGAATCGTCTAGAATATAATTATTATTCATCTGTTTTCGGATTAAGATACTTCTGACTGAGGCAGGCAGCTGAGAGCTCTTGGCCTATGTAGCCCCATCACTGCAACCGGTTGATTAACACTATAGGCCCCGTCTCACATCGCAACAGCCCTCTCCACTCCAGCAGAATCACGTATACGTTTTTGCTGTGAAACAGTTACGAAGGTTGGTGTTCGAAAAGAGGGCGCTGCTCTCTTTTTCGGCGCGATCTCTTCTTATCCAGCGTGTTTTTTTGACGGCAGAGTTTATCGAGTCTTTTCTTAAATCGATTGTCTTTGAGTTGCCTTTCTTTGCGCATGCTTTGGGTTCCTCTAAGTTCTCTCCTTCGGAAACTGAAGGACTTCGACTGTCTTCGGTTTCCAATCGAAGTATTTAGTCTTTGATCCGATTAGAAAGACAGAGTGATCGCCACGGTTGAACCTTCGAATGACCAAAAAACAAATCAAATAGAAAACAGACTCTCTGAGGATTTATCCAATGACAACCATTAGTTCACGTCACTAAGGCCATGCGTGGCCGGACAAAATGTCAGCGGACAAAATGTCAGCGGACAAAATGTCAGCGGACAAAATGTAACGGTTTAGGGTTAGAGTTAGAGTTACATTTTTTGTCCGCGGACATTTTGTCCTAGCACCAGGCCATGAGAAACGACAGTGCATTTGAACTGACAGAAATACCTTAGACACGTTGTCACTCGTCGATCAATCATCGTCATCCTCAATTAATCTGTTCGACTCACTTTGAGTGTCAGCGTTTGCAATTTAATCCAGTTAACTTCGATTTCGTGCAGAGAATGGACACGCCATGTTCACTGCATTCAGACGACATCAAATTGGACAACGCCAGACTGTTTCTCGTGAGAAATCTCTCTCACAGCTTCTGAGTATTCGTGATTACGGTTGATTGAAAAACTACGCAGAATAGAGACGAGTACTTCGGGTACTTGCCTGACTAGGCCTCGGTGAGTACCTCGGGCTCTGTGCTTAGGAGAATGAAAGAGATTGAAACATCGACAGAGAGAGTACAACAAATCTTCGTCCGTCGAAGTCTTCTGTTCATAGAAGACGGAAAACGATCCTCTGAAACATAACAACAACAAAAACAACAACAACTGCTGTAGGAAGACAAGAGAATGGAGAGGAGGAAGAAGAAGAAGAATGGAAGACGAGGAGGAGGAATGAAGATGATTATGATGATTATGATTATGAAGATGATGATGATGATTATGAAGATGATTATGATTATGAAGATGATGATGATGATTATGAAGATGATGATGATGATTATGAAGATGATTATGATTATGAAGATGATGATGATGATTATGAAGATGATGATGATGATTATGATGATTATGATTATGATTATGATGATATAAGTGTTTGATCTTGTTCTTGGTGTCTGTTTACTTTGTAATGGTGTCGATTGGATATAAAGAGTTGTCTTTGTCGAGGCATCTTTGTAGTTCCGTTTGATTCAGAGATCCTGACTTCGAGATCATCTCCTTCAGATTTCCTTCGTATTTCTCTGCCTCCAGAGCATCTGCATTGCTCAGTTCCAACTGCTTTCCTCTGCAGACACAAAAACACTTTGCAAATTAAATTCTTCACAAGAAAATAAAATGTTTTACTAAAAGATCATCGATATTTGATTAAATGGTCGAATGCAGACAATTGTGAAAAGAGAAATTCAAGAAACATCTTCGAAGATCATTTTCAACGCTTCGATAATTATCGATCGGAGATGAACCGAAGCGGATTCTATCTACGACATCATATTGTGTCTCTCAATTCCCTTTAAAACCAAAGCCAAAGACAGCTTTCATCTTTAAAAAAAAATACAAGAAACAATTTAGCATTTCAGTCCAGTCTCCAGATGCTAAGACGCCAGAATCAATTAACACGAATAGTAAGTATTCAGGCAGAGGACTTAAGCGGCTGCCTATATAGACATCGCTGATGGCAATTGAAACGCCATCGTCATCATCATCATCATCATCAGCAGCAGCAGCAGCAGCAGCAGCCGTTTAGAGTAAGCGATCGTACTGTGGTGCTGTTGTTGGTCGTGGTCTTCTGAAGAGTTCCTTCAGAAGATCTGTCATCCGTCCGTTGTATTGGTCACGTCTAACACGAGAAATGTCTGGAATGACCATCTCAAAGTCATCCATTCCGTCTCTATTCCAGCCCTCCCACGACCTGACAAAGAACATTCGACGCACAGCAACTGCCTAAAGTCATCCATTCGCTTTGTTATACGCTAACGTAGCCTACATAGACAGTTGGCGCTCGGTTATCTGCTGTGACACGGTTAGGACAGGATGAAGATTTTTAAGAAAGGGACAATGCGATGAAATGCTTTCTGTTGTTTATATCTGTTATTTTGTATAAAATCTACTTCTTTTAAAAGTTTCTTTTCTTTTCTGAAAATGCTTCGTGAATTTGAAGTTTTACTTTTATAAAGTCAAACTTCAAATTCACGAAAAGACCTCTTTGGCTTGTAATTCTTCCTTTAAAGCCAATATTGAGACTATATGGCGGTCGAACCTTCGCGTGCAGCAGTCGGCCATCCGCTTCTGCATCTGACGCTCGTAGAAGGATTTCTTCAGAAGGAAACCGAGTCCAGGAAACATCTCGACACGGTAGGCCAAAGTCCCGGCCCCTGCGCGGCCTTCGTAAGCTACAATCAACCATCATCAGTCACGACTCAAAGACACTTTAGACGCAAACCTAAAGCAAAGCACTGCGCTGCTATGCTATGCTATGCTCTGCTAGATGCATTGTGCACTGAGGCCACATTGGAGTCTCTGTTGCTGTTTAAACAGGTGAGGGTTCGCTCGTTAGATGGAAGGGTGGAAAAAGCTTTGAACTCATTGTCTAGATTTTACGGCAGGACAGAGATTTCATTAGAGAGCTGTTAAATAAATAAGTGAGAATGTCATGATGAGTGACCATTGTCATTCCACGCTGATATTCCGGCCAAAGTGTCATCCGCTTCAACTGACGAAAGACACTGGCGAAAGAAATTCAGAAAATCGGACGAAGGATAAACTTCCTCCTCCAAAAATATCGCAAATCTCTGCAAAAACAGAAAAAGAGAAAACGACGAATAAGATAATTCAACGATTCTCGTTTCCATATTCCATCTTATTCAAAATCAGAGATGGACTCTTTAGAAAACGACAATTTGTCATCAATTTCTTCTCTTTTGGTTTCTTTAATAAAACTCTTTCTTCGTCCATCCGTTGAGATTCCTTTGCCCAAATGGATGTCCATTCTGCTCTTCTGTTCTTTGGCCTACTTTTCAAAAGTTTTTCAAACCCACTTTAGAAGTGGAGTTTGTTTTAATTTTAATGCGAAAAGCTCTTTTAGGTAAATTCTAATCAGTCTTCTTTTTTCTCGTCATCACCTTCCTCCTCCTCCTCCTCCTCCTCAAACATTCGCTTCTTCTTCCTCTTCTTCTTCTTCTTCTTCTTCTTCTTCTTCCTCCTCCTTCTTCTTCTTCTTCTTCTTCTTCTTCTTAACATGAGTTGAATGAGAATGTACTCACTGCGTTTGGGAAGAATGTCCACGAAGCTTCGATGGCTTTCTTCATTAGTTCTGAAAAAGAGAAAAACGTCAAAACAGAAGACGTCAGCCTATGAACCAATCGCAGATTCACGAACAATTTTCCAGTAGGACGATGCAGAGGAGCTGAAGATCATCAGCCGATGACGAATAGACGCAAATAGCGACTGATAGATTCGAACTATTAACGCATTCGTAATCAAAACCATGAAATCATGGACATCAGCTGTCACTACTGACATTTGAATCTAACGCCGTCAGCTCATAGACAGTTTTCAATCTCATGTTCACCTGTACTTGAAATCAGTCTTCCTACCTGTACTCACCTGTGTACTTGACGCTGGTCTCTAATTTGCGACTGGTCATGTTGAAGACGGTCGCCAGCTCACCTGCCTCTTCGAATTTCTCATCGTACAAAACCTTGACACGACAGTTTAATAATAAAAGTTCTTTTTTGATTTATAGCAGAATAATGAAGAATGCAATGCTGGAAAGTCGGTGAAACTGGCTAAGTTCTATCCGGCCAATCAACATTTAATGGCGTAGATTTTTACGATGGAGCCAAGAACAATAAATGTTGCAGCAGAATATCTGCTTGAAATTCGACCTGTTTACGATGAGACCCTTTTGCAGACTACGACACGTTATATAGAGGGAGATATTGACTCTTTGCGAATTCTGAATGAGTAGAACTCTAAGATAGAGAGCAATATTCTAAGACGAAAGAAGACAAATAAGATTTTGGTCGAAAAAATTCAGCGACGGATTTCAAATGAAAGAGAATTCATCGGACATCAAAGCAGGAAAGAACGCTCAACAAGAACGAAGATCTCAGAGTTTTCGCATTCAGTTGATTTAGGCAAATTCAAACAAAGAACCTTCGTCTCTTCGCTTTTTCATTTGGTGAAAAGATCAACTGGACGAGATTTAGAATTTCAATTATTTTAATGACAAATATCTTATCTTATTCTTTCCTAGTGACAATTAACCCAAAATAACAGAATCTGAATAAAATCGAGACATTCATAGTCAGCTGATATATTTCTGTTGAAAGTCAGAGTAGAAATGATCCAACTGACCGCGATCATCTCTGTCCTGATTCCTGGATTGGAAAGCAATCCCTCCAGCTGTATTCTCAGCGAGTTATATTCAAGACCTTTTGAAACAATTAAAAACCACTATCATGTGCCTATAATAATATATACTGCATGCATACAATGAGATTGATCGAAAAGACTCCATCTATAGAATAAATCGTCAAATGTGAAAACCAAAATAGACGTAATATTTCAGAATAGACTTCTTCGTTTGCTAAGACCGCCGTTCCTTCTCTCGGGCGGAATGATGGAAGAGTGGAGTGGAGTGGAGCATGCATCTGACCTGTGATTACGATGATTGGAACGGTGAATATGGGGTCCTCGGAGAGGGAATTGTCGTGCAGTGGCTTTGCAGTCAGCGCTTTGTCGATGTTTTCCTCTGAAAACAAAAATCCTTCTATGGATTAAACTCTTTCAAAACGCTTTATGACACCATTGAGCTACATTAATTATTAAGCTGTCAACTGGAGAGATTTCACCCGCCAAAGGCGATCGAAGCAAACGCTCCTGTTAGGCTATAATTAATTAGAGCAGACGACGAAAGTTTAAATGATGAAAGCGATCATCGGATCATTTCACTCTTAACTGCCCAGGCGCAATTCAATGAAAGATCGTTAACCCCAGTAGCCGAGACCAAGAAACAAGAAGGCGTCATCAGTCAAAATCCTATATCTCCAGACGCCAACTGGAGGGTCTTCCCTTAATTAACCCTATGACACTGCCACTAATAGCAGCAGCAGCAGCAGCAGCAGAGATAGATTCCACATATAAAGCTAATTAACTGTTGCATGCATAGGTTGTAAGTGAGCGATTTCACCCGTAGACAGTGGCCTCATAGATAGCATCATCATCAGAAGCTGAATATTCGTGAAGTTTTTATTCTGACGTCATATCGTGATCTTCGAATTGACGATGACGTCATACTCACTGCTGCAGAATTCCGCGTATCCGTCGTGATGACGACAGAAGTTTCTTCTGACGTCATTCCTCAACTGAACTTTCCTCATCGAAAGTGCTTTCACTGTTCAACGACAAACAAACCTCAAGAGCGGTTCTAACAAAGACTAACACCTGATCTACTCAATCACTAACCACGGGACATTGTGATGACGACGACGACGACGACGACGACCACGACGACGACGGTCGTGGTTAGATGAACGCAGAGCAATTTATATAACAGCTGACGGTGGTTGTCTCACAGGGTGAACCCCAGTGAACCACTCTAAACCTTGTTAGTATTTACTTATGAGATGAACGCTTTGCGTCAATATGTCCATCGATTCAGACCATCGGAGATCATCTTAAACTTGGAAATTTTCTCTGAGAAAGAAGACGGAATGAGGCGGGTCGTTTGTCAGGCGAGAGACTTACTTTTCAGTGGAACGCATATTCTGAGGTCGATTGGTTTTGGCCAATTGAAGATCTGGCGATCGGCGTCTGCGTCTGAATATTCAAACTGACCAAACGACAACACAGAGAAACAAATGCACGCATAGACCTCGCATAGCATCCATCCGTCCACCATGGACCATAGCAAAAGCAAATCATTTCGCAGAAAATACACAAACAGCCGTTCAGAAACAACCCATCACAGAGTTTTAGATCAAAAATTTTAAAAACAGACAAATTTATTTAAGATAAAAAGAACAACAGATGTTGCTGAAGAGAGTCTTTGCAAAATCAGCGAATATCCATTGATTGTCTTATATTCGATGATAACAGAGATAACCATTCCTCCAAGGAGATAACATTATCAGAAGCCCATGGTTAATTGGACGCTTAGCAAGCATAATAACATAAGCCTCTCAGTGACTGCAGCCTAGTATAAGGCTTGAGTATAAGGCTTGAGTATAAGGCTTGAGTATAAGCCGATCAGTTGGATTGGCGATTGGCTCACTTGGCTGTGTTACCTCTTCGTAGGGAGAGAATCCGTTGAGTCCCTTCTGACCGACGAACGTCCAAGCGTCTCGAAACGAAAGACGTTCTATGAAGGAACTTCCGAGAGATTCGATCATTGCACGAACCGTGTCGTTCAATCTAGATTCAAACGAAATCAACGTTCATTCTGGCTGCTTCACGAGAGAGGCACAGGGCGATCGATGGGAGATCTCATAGGGCCACGGCCCAATAATTAATAGGAACGCCTGAAAGTAACTAAAGCGATTCCAGTGACTCTATTTCTGCCAAATATTTCACACGTAAAATAAAAATGGCATAAAAATTAAAGAAGTTGATGGATGTTCCGAAGCAAAAGAATTCTTCATTCAAGACCAGAAAAAATGCTGACGAAGATTTTTCTGTCGGCGAAGACAGAGCTGTCGAGCAGCTCGAAAGAGAGAAAGCGCTCATCATCATCATCATCATCATCATCGGCAGCAGACATTCTGAGCATGTTTCTTCTTCTTCATCTGCTAAACAGAAGTCACCCTTCCCCTCCAATGTACCCCTCCCCCCCCCAATGGAAGCAAAGGTCACCCTCACCCGGATGATGACTCATCATGAGCAACGGCCATTACGATCTCATGTTCCTTCAACGCCTTCAGAAACAACTTCAATGCATTGACACCTGAAGGAGACAAAGCAGAAACACCGTTGAGATATTCTGGAAACAGGGCAGACGCCAAATTATGACCAACCAATAGAAAGAAAACTCATTCGGATCGAAACACAAACAGGACCCAGAGAAGAAGAAGAAGAAGAAGAAGAAGAAGAAGAAGAAGAAGAAGAAGAAGAAGAAGAAGAAGAAGAAGAAGAAGAAGAAGAAGAAGAAGAAGAAGAAGAAGAAGAAGAAGAAGAAGAAGAAGAAGAAGAAGAAGAGAAGAAGAAGAAGAAGAAGAAGAAGAAGAAGAAGAAGAAGGAGAAGAAGAAGAAGAAGAAGAAGAAGAGAAGAAGAAGAAGAAGAAGAAGAAGAAGAAGAAGAAGAAGAAGAAGAAGAAGAAGAAGAAAAGAAGAAGAAGAAGAAGAAGAAGAAGGAGAAGGAGAAGAAGAAGAAGATTCTCCCAAATTCAGTCGCTTATTAAGAAATCGGTCAAGGCTCTGTTTAGCTCGTTGTGTGTGTGTGTGTGTGTGTGTGTGTGTGTGTGTGTGTGTAGGGGAGGTATGAGCCCAGCAGAGAAATAGGTCTCTGAATGCATACTTTAAAAAAAAGTCCATCAATATACGAATACAGGAAGCACTTATATCAATTAGACTTTTAATATTTCAGATATTTTAGGCAGATTTTTAGTTGGGGTGCAAAACAGGAACACGTGACGAAAGAAACTAAAAGTACTGCATAAGACTGTCATGATCTATTCGACTAATCATGAATTATTTAGCGCTACAAGAAGGTCATCAGAGTCGTATAAAAATTCATGTTTGACTTAGTACTACTATAGGTTACTTTTTTAGTAATTTGACTTTTTTCATAACTACACAATTTTCTCAGGGGGTGCAATTGCACCCCCCCCCCGGACGCCCATGCATCAGAATTCTTTCCATCTTCCTCTCCTGTGATTGGCGTCTGTTTTTCTTAGAGGCGCGTCTCACGCATTAATTAGTACGTTTATCGTCGTATACGGTAATTAAGTACCTGATCCGTAAGTGTCGTATACGGTAATTAAGTACCTGATCCGTAGGTGTCGGATACGGTAATTAAGTACCTGATCCGTAGGTGTCGTATACGGTAATTAAGTACCTGATCCGTAAGTGTCGTATACGGTAATTAAGTACCTGATCCGTAAGTGTCGTATACGGTAATTAAGTACCTGATCCGTAAGTGTCGTATACGGTAATTAAGTACCTGATCCGTAGGTGTCGTATACGGTAATTAAGTACCTGATCCGTAGGTGTCGTATACGGTAATTAAGTACCTGATCCGTAGGTGTCGTATACGGTAATTAAGTACCTGATCCGTAGGTGTCGTATACGGTAATTAAGTACCTGATCCGTAAGTGTCGTATACGGTAATTAAGTACCTAATCCGTAAGTGTCGATCGGTAATTAAGTACCTGATCCGTAAGTGTCGTATACGGTAATTAAGTACCTGATCCGTAGGTGTCGTATACGGTAATTAAGTACCTGATCCGTAGGTGTCGTATACGGTAATTAAGTACCTGATCCGTAGGTGTCGTATACGGTAATTAAGTACCTGATCCGTAGGTGTCGTATACGGTAATTAAGTACCTGATCCGTAAGTGTCGTATACGGTAATTAACCCTGAGCCGTCGTATACGGTAATGTCGGTAATTAAGTACCTGATCCGTAAGTGTCGTATACGGTAATTAAGTACCTGATCCGTAAGTGTCGTATACGGTAATTAAGTACCTGATCCGTAAGTGTCGTATACGGTAATTAAGTACCTGATCCGTAAGTGTCGTATACGGTAATTAAGTACCTGATCCGTAAAGTGTCGTATACGGTAATTAAGTACCTGATCCGTAGGTGTCGTATACGGTAATTAAGTACCTGATCCGTAGTGTCGTATACGGTAATTAAGTACCTGATCCGTAAGTGTCGTATACGGTAATTAAGTACCTGATCCGTAAGGTGTCGTATACGGTAATTAAGTACCTGATCCGTAGGTGTCGTATACGGTAATTAAGTACCTGATCCGTAGGTGTCGTATACGGTAATTAAGTACCTGATCCGTAGGTGTCGTATACGGTAATTAAGTACCTGATCCGTAAGTGTATACGGTAATTAAGTACCTGATCCGTAATGTCGTATACGGTAATTACCTGATCCGTAGGTGTCGTATACGGTAATTAAGTACCTGATCCGTAGGTGTCGTATACGGTAATTAAGTACCTGATCCGTAAGTGTCGTATACGGTAATTAAGTACCTGATCCGTAGGTGTCGTATACGGTAATTAAGTACCTGATCCGTAATATACGGTAATTAAGTACCTGATCCGTAGGTGTCGTATACGGTAATTAAGTACCTGATCCGTAGGTGTCGTATACGGTAATTAAGTACCTGATCCGTAGGTGTCGTATACGGTAATTAAGTGATCCGTGATGTCGTATACGGTGTTAAGTACCTGATCCGTAGGTGTCGTATACGGTAATTAAGTACCTGATCCGTAGGTGTCGTATACGGTAATTAAGTACCTGATCCGTAGGTGTCGTATACGGTAATTAAGTACCTGATCCGTAGGTGTCGTATACGGTAATTAAGTACCTGATCCGTAGGTGTCGTATACGGTAATTAAGTACCTGATCCGTAGGTGTCGTATACGGTAATTAAGTACCTGATCCGTAGGTGTCGTATACGGTAATTAAGTACCTGATCCGTAGGTGTCGTATACGGTAATTAAGTACCTGATCCGTAGGTGTCGTATACGGTAATTAAGTACCTGATCCGTAGGTGTCGTATACGGTAATTAAGTACCTGATCCGTAGGTGTCGTATACGGTAATTAAGTACCTGATCCGTAGGTGTCGTATACGGTAATTAAGTACCTGATCCGTAATGTCGTATACGGTAATTAAGTACCTGATCCGTAGGTGTCGTATACGGTAATTAAGTACCTGATCCGTAAGTGTCGTATACGGTAATTGTACCTGATCCGTAGGTGTCGTATACGGTAATTAAGTACCTGATCCGTAGGTGTCGTATACGGTAATTAAGTACCTGATCCGTAGGTGTCGTATACGGTAATTAAGTACCTGATCCGTAGGTGTCGAATCGAACGACGTCAGTCACTTCCTTTGTGTTTTGGTCGAAGACAACGAAGTTAAGACCTCGACCGGCATCGTTCAGACCCTTCGAAAGAACACTGAACACGCACACACACATACATACATACATACATACATACATACATACATACATACATACATACATACATACATACATACATACATACATACATACATACATACATACATACATACATACATACATACATACATACATACATACATACATACATACATACATACATACATATGTATACTGTGAGCACGATGTCTTCTAAGAAAATGCATTTCTTTCTGTTTGTAACGGCACAGGTGATAATTACCTGGGTACGAAAAGAGTGGCTGTTACTATTCAAAGGTAGTTACTGTCAGGTGGCACACTGTGTAGTAACTGTGCTGTGATGCAACTGAGTTGTGGATTCGTGTGGATTTAAGGCGCTTCATAAAAAGAAGACGCAGAGGAAAGAAGAATTCTCCGTTATTAAGAGTCGGTTTCTATGAATAATAATAAATAATTCGTCACCAGATGTCACTCTTACTATCTTCCGTTGACGCAGATCTTCGGCAGTTCCTTCGCCTGGCGACCAGTGAACAGACGAACGGCGATGGAAGACTCCGAACAGGAAGCTTTCACTCCACAGTTCAACTCCTCTTCCCCTAATTCAATCGTCCGACTCTTCTTCCTTTCAACCGCCTCCTCCTCCTCCTTCTTCTCCTCCTCCTCCTCCACCGCCTTCTCCTTCTCCTTGGCTGCCTTCTTATCCTGCTGCGGAGCGTCGTCCTTCTGTCTGTCGACGCTCTTCTTCGTTCTCTTCTCCTCCGGAACTTCTGACTTCTCCTTCGGAGTCGACGGCAGCTTCTCCACTTTCAGTGGCGGCTGATTTTCCGCCGCTGGGATGGACGGGGCCGGAGGGGCCGGAGGGGCCGGAGGGGCCGGAGGGGCCGAAGGGGCCGAAGGGGCCGGAGGGGCCGGAGGGGCCGGAGGGGCCGAAGGGGCCAGAGGGGCCAGAGGGGCACCAGAGGCAGGAGGAGCAAGAGGAGGAGCAGGAGGGGCGAAAGCCATTGACAGGCGTTCAGATGGATCGTTTCTGATGTTCTCCTTTTGCATTTCCACTCTTAATTTTCCAACTGTCAAGAAAAACAAACGCATCAATTAAGAACCGATCCCTTCGTATGCAGAGAAAGCAAAACAATGGATACGGTCACTCTCCACTTCACTCTTATTCATTATTTGTCACTTCTCTCTTCTCGTTCAATCAATCAATTATATAGAATCAATCAATTAATCATAGAATTACAGCTTCAAAAAGTCACAGAAGCAAAACCCAAGCACTAGGAGTACATCCTGGCTTCATCAGGTGCTTCAACAGGTGAATTCCAATCGACTTAATTGAAGGGCAGGTGATGAATGACGAAGTGCTGTTACCTGGTATCGTCATGCAGCCACTGACAACGGCGCTCTCGGCGAATTGCATTCTCGGTTTCCGAGGTTCAATCTGCAAAGAAAGAAAACAATTACTAACAAGATGACGTCATTGCTAGCTATCGCTCTCTGCTATTCGCTCTTTAGGCTGTCTCGATGGCATCAGCTAATCCTGTCTTAAACGAGGCAAGTCTTGTATAGACTCTCAAATGAGTGACTGAGAACTGCGCTTTTCGCGAAACTCTATTATAAGCAATGGAAAGTTCGTTTAGAAATAATGTTTAAATAGTCTTTTTGAAGAAACAACAAATGTCGAAGCACTTGCAGAGAACAATTTTATATTTTCTCTTATTAAGAGGCATTCGGTGTCAGCTGAGCAGGCGACCGAGAGACAGATTTCATTCTCAGTCGCTGCTATTCTAAGGCAACGCTGCCTTTCTGATAGCTTTTTTTTAGAAAGCTTCCACTTCATCCGCGGATTCATCCGTCAAATGCCAGTGGCAATTAATTCGTGAGAAATCGATTTTTGCGAATGCTGTGAAAGTGAAGAGACAAATAGCAAAACATTTTGACTGCACAGGAGGAGCGGTTATTTCGCTGCGGTTTTTGTTCGTTGATCGTCCGCCTAAAGTCGAACCCGACAAAAGTCAATAAGAGAGAGAGAGAGAGGATGGGGGGTGATTAAACGTCGGGTGTTTTTACCCCTTCGATCGCTCCACCTTCTCGGAGACCTCGTTGGCCTATGATGACGTAATTGTCTCTGAATTCCACTCTGTCCAGAATGGAGCTTCCGTATTCGTAAAATTCTCTTCTCGCTCTTCCAGAAAGACTAAAAACAAACACACCAGCATGAGACTCAGGGGCGCATCTATTCTAGAGGCGGGGGCACGTCGACCACGTGGCCCTCACAAACATTCTGCCCCTAATTTATCACCATTGCGATAAAACGAACAGTTGTAAAGACACGAATAAGTCGGCGATTGTAGCATTTTCTTCTCTTCACTAATTTCAGTAACGACCATCCAGTGTTTATTCTAGGCCTTCTCTAGGGAGAATTTCCCCCAAAGTTTTAAAATTCCCCCTCCAAAAGGAGGGGAATTTTTTATGTTGGCTGGGGATGGAAATCCCCAAAAAAAAAAAAAGTGTGGAGACTCAGACCTTGTCCCCCCAAACATTTCAAAATCCCCCCAATGTCAAGGTGGCTAGAATAAACACTGCGAGCATCAATGCACGTGGCAGGAGAGGGGCAGGGCGAGGAGGCAGAATGGGGAATGGAAGACGAAGCACCAATTCCTGGATCCGCCCCTGCACAAAGATTATAGATAATTAACCGAAAATATTTAAGCGAATTAAGAGGCAAAATGCGGAGTTCATTCTCGACACAAAATTAAGCAAAAGACTAAAACGACGACGACGACGACGACGACGACGACGCCGACCGACGGGAAACTGACTTGAAGCTCGCCTCGTCCTGACTTGCGACCATTATTATGTGATTGCCTTTGATGTCATTTTGAAGATAAGACAGCAAAGACGCATCTGAAAGGAAACAGCCAAATGAACACCTGTCTAATGCTAAGTCTTCTCGCTGCACGTGGCCATGCTTAGAATGCATCTATTCTGTGGCGGAGCTAGAGGCGAAAACCCAGCCACCCTCCACACACACGCACACTGAAACGCCTTAGCTACGCCCATAAATCCTGGTACCACCATTGTCTCTCTGTCTCTGTTTCTGCCTCTGTTTCTTTCTGTCTGTCTCTGTTCTGTTCTCTCTCCTCTTCTCTCTGTCTGTCTGTCTCTCTGTCTCTCTCTCTGTCTGTCTCTCTCTGTCTGTCTCTCTCTCTCTCTCTCTCTCTCTCTCTCTCTCTCTCTCTCTCTCTCTCTCTCTCTCTCTCTCTCTCTCTCTCTCTCTCTCTCTCTCAATTCATTCTGATCAGTTTCTGTCATTAGGGGACCCAGTGGGTGTTATGTTGCCTAGTAAAGCGTCTCGATCGAAGAGCAGCGCATTGCATTGGCTAGTGTTGGGGCGCTTGACCGTCGTCAACTGACCAGAGGAGTAGACATCGAAAACGCGGATATCTTCAACGGCCAAAGTGACGTCTGAAATAAAACACAACATTTCAGAATGAATCTTTGTTTTATCCAGCATCTCATGATCTCAATCTTCCCTTGCAAATGTTAACATCTTCTCTCACTATACATGCAGCAGCGACCGCATGGGTCCATCCATCGGATACGCACTCTCCGTTCCCTATCATCAGAACAACTACTGCCTATGATAATTAATTAAGAAGTGAACTGCTAAATGTCTGTTAGTTGCATATCCAATGAACTGCTTCGTTGACGTTCAGACCGTTGATGACGACCATGTTGAGTCCTCGACTGCTGAGCACCTTGTCTTCGGCTACAATGCTACAATCGACAGCAGATCATCAGTCGACCAAAGAAGCAAACAGCAGCAGCAGCAGCAGTCAAAGCAAACGAAGAGAAGAGGACGACGACAGTGAATATAGAGGAGGAGGAGGAGGAGGAGGAGGAGGAGGAGGGAGGAGGAGGAGGAGGTGAGGGAGACCTCCGACTCCTCCTTTCATCTAATCGAAGCATTTCATCGCATCTGATGTCTTTTTTGATCTAATATTTAAACAATTTAACATCTAAACCTATTACGACGGCGATGATGATGATGATGATGATGATGATGATGATGATGATGATGATGATCGTATCTTACTAGTTTTCGTTGAAGCAAATGGTTGCCAATCCGTCCTTTCCGTAACCGGATCTGACGTAATAGGAGAACTGTCCGTTGGGACATTCGACGACAGACCACAGTGCACCGTGTGAACAATCTCCTTCCCTTTTGACAAAAAACAAGAAACACACAACAGGAGAAATAATCAGGACTAATCTCTCTATCATAGGACTAATCTCTCTCTAATCTGTCTCTCTGTCTCTCCATCTCTCTGTCTGTCTGTCTGTCTGTCTGTCTGTCTGTCTGTCTCTCTCTCTCATCTCTCAGCTCTCTCTCTCTCTCTCTCTCTCTCTCTCTCTCTGTTCTCTCTCTCTCTCTCTCTCTCTCTCTCTCTCTCTCTCTCTCCTCTGACATTCGATGGTTCCGTGTGAGAAGCCCTCTTAGAGACGCCCATTGGGTCATCTCCAGGGCAGCTTATCAGCCATCGGTTGAGGATAGCCAGAGTATGAATTGAATTGAATTGAGGATAGCCATTGAAAAGAGGGTGAATTCTCTTAGATCTCTTATTTTCTCTTAGGTGTATAAAGGGATGATAGGCGTTCGTTGCTTACTCGGAGGCAAAGGATTGAGAACCTCTGCTTCTTCCTTTTCCTCTCCTTCCTCCTCCTCTTCCTCCTCCTCCTCCTCCTCCCTCCCCTCGTCCTGTGCTTCTTTTTCTTCCTGTTCCTTGTGTTCTTGTTCTTGTTCTTCTTTCTGGTCGTTATTGATGACAGCTGCAATGGTTCTTGTGGACAGTCTCTCTCTTCTTCATCTTCTTCTTCTGATCTCGATTGCAGAGTTCCTAAAGCCAACAGACAGACAGACGGAGCTGAACAGCGAATCCTTTCGATGCCGATATATATTCTGGTGATAAAGAGCAGAGACTACGACGCACCATTAATTAATTAATTAATCACATCCCGTCTCAGGCATTTCAAACCTAGCGCTGGCTGCGCTGACCCAATCGACGGGTTCGACCAAAATGGTCATATGGTGCTTTCGCTTCTGAAAACGCCCATTCGACGAGAGGCCCCAGAAGGAGGACGGGGGGCGTAGGGGGCTCCTCGCCCTTCTGATCTCTTTATCAATGTCTATCAATTAATCAAGATTAATTTCAATCAATTTCGATTGTGGCTTTTTAATTCAAGAGTGAAAAGAGGCGGCAAAAGTCGCGAGTGAATTCTAAAACATGCCTCTCAGTCAACGCTGCGTCACTTAACAATTGACAAACGACTTTCTCCTCCCCCTCCCTCCCTCCGTCCTGTCCTCTCCCCTAGACCCTCACCCTCCATCCCTCCCATCCTCTTAAAGTAAGTTAGGTCTTGACCCACATGCGTTCAACTCATGGAGATGACAGAATTTATTGCATTATAGAGGCTTGCTGTCAACAGCGTCATTCAGTCGATCAATGACTGAAGTATTTAGACTGAAACTGGCAAATAAATAAAATAAAAACCGTAAAAATAATTGCAAATGGCAAATAAAAATTAGGGTTAATTACTTAATTAAAAATTAAAATCAATTGCTTAATTACTACTTAATTTCACGATTGCAGGGACATAGAGGCACGGGGACATAGGGACATAGAGGCACGGGGACATAGGGACACAGAGGCACGGGGACATAGGGACACAGAGGTACGGGGACATAGGGACCAGTGGCGTAACGTGGGAGGGGGCGGAGGCACTTTGGAGACAGTCCCCGGGAGAGGGGAGCTCCGAAGAGTGATATTTTTAATTTTTTATTTACACGTCAATACTATAAACGATGTGACGGTGACGACCTTTTTTTGCTCGTCAGCCACTGAGGCCCCCATATCAAGGATACCCCCGGGCCCCCAAAAGTCACGCTACGCCACTGATAGGGACACAGAGGCACGGGGACATAGGGACACAGAGGCACGGGGACATAGGGACACAGTCTTTGACAGCGGTCGTGAACAGAGGCAAAACAGATGACAAGAGCAGAAGGTCATTGCCAATGTCAACCAGGTTCCATCACAGGTGACAGCCAGGTGATGCTTCCACTTCCACCGACGCTTCTTACGTCATCATGTTTCCCATAACGACACCAGCGCCACCTAGCGCCATCAACAGTAGATGCCCAACGCCCTCTAAAGACCGTCCTCCCGGCTGCGCCCTCGATTAACCGAAGCGGCGCATCTAGGGGCGCATCTAGGGCGGGCGCATCTAGGCACGTGACCGACCGACCGACCGATGACCTGCTGTAGTGCCCCACTCTTAGAATGGACGAGGCCCAGTGGCGGCTCCACCATTATGATGACTGGGGGTGCATCCCCCCACCGCGGTTCCGGATGACCGTTTTTTGGCTTGTCCACCTATTTTCCGGTGGGTTTTTTAAAAATTTAGTGAAAATACTGTGAATGACATTTTTTGCTTGTCGGGCTTAGGCCTATTTGGCGAGGTTTATTAACATTTAGTGGGCAAAACACTAACAATGACTTCTTTCTCTCTTTTCTTTTTGCCTTCTTCACTTTGCAGACCCCCCACCAACTTCCTATAATTTGTTCAACCCCCCCACCACCACCACCAAGACTTCCTGGAACCGCCACTGATGAGACCCTAAGCTATACAAAGTCCAGAGGTCCACTTCCTCTATAAATGACATCAGCTGATCAGAGAAAATTTTAAAATTTAAAAATAGACGTAAATAGCCTAAAATAAAAATATATTATATAGGCCTATAAATGTGATTCGTGTGAAGCCCTAAGCTGTAGCTTATGTATAGCTCATAGGTAAATCCGGCACTGCACGTCCTGGGGTCACTCAGGGTGACGCATGGATCAAGCGCGATTATAATTATTTAGTAATAGAGAGAAAGAGAGAGAGAGAGAGAGAGAGAGAGAGAGAGAGAGAGAGAGAGAGAGAGAGAGAGAGAGAGAGAGAGAGAGAGAGAGAGAGAGGAGAGACTTGACGGCTCTTGAGAAGTGATTTACTCGGATGATGTTTGATCCTCGGACTGAGGAAGGAGTCGATGGCGATGACGGCGATGATGATCGCAGCGCTCCAAGCGACGAAATTCCTGTAATCTGATCAAAGGAAAATATGATCTCTTTATATATATATGCTTATATGCAGCAATTGGTATTTGAAACTCTCTACATGACATGTTGTAATATATTCAATGTAAAGTAACATATCCTACAAGCATCAGTCTGTCGGACAGTCAGTAAGTAAACTTCTATAGCGCCGTTATAATCATGCATTTGGCAGCAGTGATGAATGACCGTGCGAATAAAGTAACAAAGGTTAAGTTAAAAATGCCCGACGAAGCAGAAATATCTCTAGGAGAGAAAAGTGAGACATAACTTTCGCTTACTTCCAAAATACGTTATTATGAGTCGGTGACATCTTAATATCTTCATCTTCTGTGAGAGGAAACGGAGAACAGCGGATGGAAGAAAATCCAGGAGACTGTCTCTTGGAAGCTGACTCTTCGATTAAATAGACGAGCGAAGATTCTTCAGTCTGTCTACGAGGAGGAAGAAGAAGAAGAAGAAGAAGAAGAAAGAAGATGAGAAGAAGAAGAAGAAGAAGAAGAAGAAAGACGACGAGCAGCAGTCTTCTGTCTTCAGAAAGACATCGCACAGACGTAGACTCTGTCTACGACGAAAACTCCGTTGAATCCCACTCGCTTATTCGATTCTCTTTCGTCGTCATTTCTCATCGCCCAATTCCGTCGTTTCCTCTACACTTCGCGGTGTTCGCAAAGTAGTCAAGTATCACCAGTATTCTAACGGTACGGAGTCCAATTGACTTTCAAGTACCGCAGTGTCCCACTGAAGTGCCCCTCCTCCTCCTCCTCCTCCTCCTCCTCCTCCTCCTCCTCCTCCTCCTCCTCCTCCTCCTCGTAGCACTGAGAATACGATTAGTAAGCGGCGACCGAAGACGCGTGTCGATGTTTGAAACGTCTTCGTTTGGATTTCGGCGATTGTCGTTGACTTCTGAAATGAAACGGACGATTAAAGAAAAGACAGAAGAAAAACAACGCCCTCTGTTGACAGTTAGCAATAGAAGGCGTCAACACAACGACGCACTACTTGTGAGAAAGAGAAGGACCTACTTCGGTTCAAAATCCTTTGCACAGTTCAGAACTCCAGACTATAGGCTTATAGGGGGCCTACCTGACATGTGTCTGTGCGCTGCTTCAGCAATCACTTAACTCACAGCCATTAGCTCTACGAAAGTCGACACTTTCATCGTCAGTTCCTATATGTAGTCTAGGCTCCAGCACCAGAGACAAATATTGAAGCGCTTCAACAACTTCAATCTCAGAATAAATTCTTCCAACAAGAGAGCAGTCGATTTAATGTTTCTATAGCGTGATTTAAAGCGGTTTAGGAGGATTTATTGCCTGGCGTGAAAGCCACTATGCATGGCGCTAACAGGGCTTGAACCCCCTCGGTCAGCCTACCGCTCGAGCGCGTAACCCACTCTGCCATCTTCCGCCTCTCACTTCAAATATGAAAACACAGAAACAAATTTTGAGACCTAACCTAATTATAGTCGTTCATTATTTTTACATATTCTATGGTCCTATGTGTTCGTTTTTATATACTGTATTGATTTGTACAGAAGGAAACAGTTCTTGGATTTTGCAGTAGAGTCGTGCATTGTAACTCATCATAGATCATCATAATGTCATGCTTCGTTGGATGTGCATCGAGTCAAAGGTCACGTCGTAAGAGACAGGCGCCTACTTCGTCCGGTACATTGTTAATGTCACCAAGATCAAAGAGTTCTGTATACTGTCTTAACAACTGAGAGGCAACATCTGCCAACAAGTAAGTGAAGGCAGACAATAAAAGAACGCAGAAGGTAAAAACACACAAACCTCTGCGTGAATGCATACAGAAACCTCGGCGAAAAAGATAATTAATTCTTTTTAAAAGACATTTTTGAAAAATAGAAAAATCATCGCTGAGACAAACACCGCCAACGACGACTGAAAAACTAAGTAACTGAGCAACGCACAAAAGCTGTCTTCAGATCGGTGACGAGGGTTCTAGTGGTGGGGGGGGTCTGTTAGAAACCTCGAAACTCCCCACCAGTGGGGGTGGGGTGGGGGTAGGAAGTCGGCCTATTATGCAATTCACCAACAATAGCATTTCACGCTTTATAAGATGACTTCTAACTTTCGACGAAAGTCCGACGGATATAATATAGCTTTTATATTCGGAAGGATTTCAATAACTCTCAGTCTGCGATATTATCTTCGAATGCCTTATTTCAAATACTCTTTCTATATCGTTGTTCACAGGTTCTATCAAATTTTCTCAACTCGTATCTCACTGTTATCGCAGACATTTCTACTTTTCACTATCTCATTAGTTTTTTCTCTCATTCTACTAGCTCTTACCTCCTCTACTTCTTCTTCTCATCCTCCTCCAACCTTAAGCATACCATTTATATGTATGCAGCTTTGTACAGACTAGTTTACCTAGCATATGCATGAGTCTATAGGCAAATAGAAATGCACAAACGTTAAATCACTTTTTGCGACATCCATTCAAAGAGAAAAGCAAGGCAGAGGCTGCGATGAATAAACCTAACAACCATTCAACGGCGACAATGCAAGGCGTGTTGGACAAAACATCAGTGGCACTTATATAATGGACTTAGCATCATGATTTAAAGTGGCTTAGGAGGAGGCATTACTGCCTGTTCGAAAGCCACTAGGGGCACTAACGGGGCTTGAACCCGCTCCGTCAGCCTGACGCTCCAGCACGTAACCCACTCTGCCATCTTCCGCCCCCAAACCACAGTTGTGCATTCTCTTAGACTTAGATTCTGTTGGACAGAGTACCAACGGTCTGATCCAGTGGCGTCACTTGGCGGCGGAGGGGAGGAGAACAGTACCGGGTGATACCAATTAGAACATCGCGAGGGGAGGGGAGGGTGACACAGAAACTGTTGGCGTCTGTAATTAAATAGGTTGAGCGATTCCATTTGTGTGTGTGTGTGTGAGTGTGTGTGCATGAGCTGGTACAGGAGGAGGAAGTCCATGGTGTAATATTTGTCTGTGGGGGGGGGGCGGTGACACCTTGGCTTTGCTGCTCCGCCGGGTGGCATCAGCTCTACGCCGACAGATGTCGGTGTCAGCACCATCGACTTCAGCGGAGACTTCGAAAAAAGACGAAATGACGAGAGAGCAAAATCAGAGCTCGGTCTCTGCTCCACAGGTAATCATCGGAGTAGTCACAGGTGAAAACAAAACACCTGGTCTTGTTACTACGCTCAGCGTAGCCGAGTCCTTTTTGAGGTCAAAGACTTTGTTCGGTGGGTAGAGGGGCTTGTGATTGGGGAGGGGGGGGGTGCTGGTGGTGATGTGGTTTCCTCCTCGGTTCGACCTCTTCTCAGCCTTCGATGTTTCACATTTAAACTGAGAAGAGATGCAGACAACTGAATAAGCCGAGAGACCTGAGTCTGTCGCTTTGCCTACGTAAGGAGTTCTTACCTATTGTCAGTTGGTCCTGCGTCTCTGATATTTTCCAAATTCCAACGATCATTCAGTCGCCGCAAACTCCAAATGCAACAAATAGCGAACGGATTTCCTCAGTCAATTCCAAAAACAAGATGAAAGCCCTCCAGGTAGTAGTGGGCCTAGTGCCCATGCATTGGGCCATCAAATGCCTACGAGCCTATTTGGGCCTTTAAGTCTGCGATAATAGGTAGGCTAATGGAGGAGGAGGAGGAGGAGGAGGAGGAGGAGGAGGAGGAGGAGAAGGAGGAGCCTTGATGAACGGGGCTTGGATGATCAACAGACCGTGAAGATCTGCATCAGAGGTAAACATTCAGTCGGCTGTCAGAGGCTTTCAAAGGAGTCTTAAGCGGTGTATTCGGAGATCTTGCCAAAGAAATTCAGTGCTGCGTTCCTTTGAGACACAATCTGAAGGAACAGGACATCTCATTTGCTGTCTATCGATGGTCTTCGTCATCAGCTCACCCATCGAACGCATCTCCAAGATTAACTCCCGCTGTTTCTAAGAATAAGAAACCGAAGGAAATCCTCCATTCATAATAATAATAATAGGGCCTAATATCTAACGACACCCGAGACTCAACAGGTGGCAGCAGTGTAGTGACATGCAGATCGTCTATCCAGAGTGATTTTGGATCATGCTTTGAAACAGAGTTTAATCTCTTGATTTTTCATTCGAATTCATCCAGGCTTTTGTGTTTGCGGTGTTTTGATGTCCTCTAAGTGACTTAGATTATATCTGCGTATAAACAGCACTGATGCTTAAATAGGCCTTAAAAGAGGCCTCAGTCGCCGACGGCCGTTACGTGCTTTAAGTCAATAGGCCTCAGCATAGACCCAAAGGACAGCCGTCTGTCCGAAAGGAGTTGTGTATTAGTTTGAATTTTGAGTCGATTCGTTTGAAGTGATAATTAGTAAATCCAACAGCGTTTCTGGTTCTTCCGTCGTCAAAGGGAAGACTGAAACGCCAATTTCTAATTCTGATCAAATGTTGCTTTTGAAAATTTCGATAAAATGGACGAAATTCCACCTCCATTGATCACGTCCGAGCTGAGAATGTGCTTATCATGAAATGGCTTTCACACAGACTGACAGCCTCCTAAACCACTTTAAATCACGTTATTAACTTATTACTATTGTTGTTGTTGTTATTATTATTATTATTATTATTATTATTAACGTGCCCAAACAGAAGATATTATTATTATTATTATTATTATTATTATTATTATTATTATTATTGTGAAAAGTCCTGTTTCAACAGGTTTTGTTGTTGGAACAGACATCTGTTTTAGTTGAAGCTGACCTTTCGGGTCGTCCTTTGAAGGTCGGAAAGTCTTGCTGATGACGTCATCACTGATTTTTTTTAATTCTAACGCAAAATAGCGACAGAACAATTCGTGTCAGCGGATTTTCTTATCCTGAACCATATGTGAGCAGGGTTGTTGAGGCGCGATGCATGGCTTTCGTGAGGCTTTTATTTAAACACTAATTAATTAAAGTTCGTATACGATGCGTGTGCAATTAGTCGGACTTTTTCTTTTGTATCTTGCGTGTTTTGCAGTATTACGAAATTGAATACAGTATCTACGTCGTCTTTGAAAAAAGCAAATCCACAGATTGGGACGCGCCAAAATTTCGAGTCCTCGACGTAACTAGGAATGATTGCTTTGAAATTCTGTTGTGAAATGATCAGAGAGGATCTGTCAACCGGAAGGATTAGACCTAGAGAAATTATTTCGACGCCCAAATGGCCACCGGTGGAGATGCTCTCGAAGTACCGGGGTAAGTTTACAAGATCCTTTGGAGTGAAAACCGGGAATTTTGGGAGTTAGGGTTTGCTTTAGAGTTGAGGCTGCGGAGATCGGTTCGATGGTTTTCTCCTCGTACTGGTCGGAAATGTCAGATCGGTCATCGTGAACAATAGAAAATGAGCAATTACACAATATATGCACGTGACTGTAGTATCATTATGGCGATATTGTTGTCATTTACTGTACGTGCCCAAACAGAAGATATCAAAGCTCCGTTACAGTTGAGTGAAGACTTTTCCTTTATTGTTTAGATAATAAAACAGCAAATACAGAAATAAAGACGAATCAAAACTTCATTTTCGTTCGCGATGACTGACAATTAGAAATAATAACAGTAATTAAACTGTTAGAAGAGCAGCCAAGGAACATCGGAAATGTTATTATTATTATTATTATTATTATTATTATTATTATTATTATTATTATTACCCTGATCAACAGACTCAAACTGAAGGGGCTGAATGAGTAGACTCCTCATCAGTCTTCAGACACATTCGAATGATGTCTTTCGTTACCGGAACTGGCGCTATAGAAGTTCTTTGTTATCCCAGCTCAGTTTCTGCATAAGCAGCAGCAGCAGCAGCAGCATCAATTGATGGACGGAATGACCTAACAGGAGACTGATCAATGTAAGCGATCGTCCTCTCAGACAGGACATCAATTCAAACGATAAACAGCTTATTAAGAGGAGGAGGAGACGTCAACACAGATACAATACACATGCACAATGAAAGATAACCATAACTTACGCCCATACTAATTGCCCAATAACTTGATTTCCGACATTTAGATAGCTCTCTGTCTCTGTCTGCCTCTCTGTCTCTGTCTCTGTCTCTCTGTCTGTCCGTCTGTCTGTGTCCCTGGTCTCTCTTTCTCTCTCGATTTCTAGAACGCTTTAACTATACAGTCCATGACGGCGTCTACTTACCTAAAAGTCTTGGTTAAGTTCTACAATCATTTCGTGTCCTAAGAACAAAAACATTCACTGGTCTTTTTCGTCTTCTAAGCGAAGATTCATAAAAAAATCAAATCAACCGAGATTCAAAACAACAATTAAGCAAAAGCGGCCTCTCTCTCTCTCTCTCTCCCTCTCTCCCCCTCTGTCTCTCGTGTGGATTCTTGGTTCAGACGATGTGTTTCTTCAGGTGAAGCGCTAGGTGATCGCTGCGAGAGAATGCTCGTTCGCACAGGTGACAGGTGAATGGTTTGTCACCTGTGTGTTTTCTGTAATGTCGGGTCAGTTCGTCTGATCTGGCGAACTTCCAGCCACATCCTTCCCAGTTGCACTGATACGGTTTCTCTCCGGTGTGAGTTCGCATGTGCGCCTTCAGATGCGAACTCTTGCTGTACGCTTTATGGCAATCGGCGTAAGAACAACGATGCAACGACGCACTGACAACCGCCGTGCTGCTGCTGCTGCTGCTGCTGCTGTTCGCCCGTCGAACGCTCATTTGCCGCCGCCGGCGTTTAGCGCCGCCGCTGCTGCTGCTGCTGCTGCCGTCTGGTGGGGGTGTCTGAAACGAAGTCGTATCAAGGGATGCAACAGTGCAACGCTCTGGCAACGAATGTCGTTGCTGCTGCTGCTGCTGATGATGATGATTGTGATGATGACGATGATGATGATGATCATCATCATAGAGTGTAGTTGTGGTCATGAGGGCTTCTTCTTCTTCTTCTTCTTCTTGTCGTGTGTTGTCCATTTGAGTCTTAACCTTCGTTTCCTGTCGAGAGATGATCTGTGACAGGAGTTCGACGATGTCTGGCATGAATTCGTAGTAGACTGCCTTCAGGTCGTCTTCCGTCAGATCGACTTCCTCCCCCGGCGACAGAAGCGCAGCCGCCACTGCGTCGACCAGCGCCAGGCCATTCGCCTCCTCCTCCGCCCCTCCACCGGCCTTCACCTTCTCCTCCTCCTCCTCCTCCTCCTCCTCCTCCTCCTCCTCCTCCTCCTCCTCCTCTGGGCCTGGTCTTGCCCTGTCCGGCGCCTGGCAGTCGCTGCTGTTGTCCTGCAGGACGCCGGCGGCGGCGGTGGTGGTGATGATGGCGTTGAGGTCGAGTCTTTGTTCGTAAGTTTTGTCGGAAATTGAGTCGACGACCGAAGAAGAAGAAGAAGAAGAGTTGAACGATCGAAGGAGAGGTTCGTGTTTTGCATTCGAAGTGCCTGACAACAGTTGATAGCGATGGCATTCATCTGCTGACAATGTCTGTCCTCGGTCAGAAGAGACGTCCGTCATCTGACAGAAATCGCTGCTGACAGTCGGCCATCTAAGCGTCAGGTCATCAAAGAATGACGCGCTGTCAATCGACTGAGACACCTGACAAAGGACAAACAGAAACTCAAATATATATATATATATATATATATATATATATATATATATATATATATATATATATATATATATATATAGCCTCACCTGTGCATATGTATTTTCCTTAAGATGTTCCTAAACACAGGACGGAAGCATTTGCAAAGGAATGCTTCAAAGGCCTCCGCTTCTCCTCGGAAATCTTTCCACAAAACATCCTCCCAATATTTCCTTCTTGCTGACAACCAAAAACAGTAATCACGTGGTTTTTCCATTTGTGATTACTGTATCTGAACAGTGGTTCCCAGTGTCCCACTGGGCTAAAAATGGGGCCCTGTCAATCGATGGCTTCAAAGGTCCATTGGTAAGAGTTACAGAAATCCCTCTCGAGTTCATTAATCAGTCGTCCAGCTGTGACACCATTCATTATACAAACTATTACTATGACCAGTTACTTAACCCCTTAACCGTGTATTTAACTGTAACTCAATGTAAAATGGATGGATATATCTGGGATCCCCAGTTAAGGGGTTAAACAGTGATACATGAGCTTTTATCCGTCCCATCGGTGTAGCCATCAGACTTCAAACCTGGTCACATTTTGAGACCCGGTGACCCAGTGACCCGAAAACAGTGACCCAGTGACCTAGTGAATATTTTAATATTTATCAAGGACATCAAGTAAACGTTGTCGTCACACCATAGAATTTTTCATTACATTTTATTACATTCCATAGAGTAATAATACCAAAATGCCTCAGTGATAAAATCAATTACTTGTAGCTGTGGACCTAACTAACATCAAGCGGACAGTCTCTTCAGCCTTTCCGGGATTGATGAACCTGAATGCTTAGCATCTGAAGAGGCTTTTATTTAATACCGGGTCTATAACCCGGTTAATAAAGATGACCCTGTGACCCGCTGGACAAAGGTGACCAGGATGACCCATTGACCCAGTGACCCGGTTCCAAGTCTGGTAGCCACTAGAGGTCCGGGGGCTATAGAGTGTCGTGAGATTTGAGTAGAATTTTTCGTGAAGGGGTAGGGACAGTGGGGTGATTGTCAACGGGGTCAATGTACGACCCAGACCCCGCCTTGTGTGTTTATTTCACCGTGATCCGTCAAGCCCCCAGACGGGACTGAAAATGGACATCGGTCTGCAGAAACTCTGCAGCCTCTTCTATTCCGGAAGCCCCGTTACGGCGCTCGAATTAGGCCTATACCGTCGATGGGCCGTCGATAATTATTAGTCCCAGGCCGACCAACGCGTCTCTGCATCGAACTCTTCAGTCTCAGCTCTTAACCCCTTAACCGTGTATTTAACTGTAACTCAATGTAAAATGGACGGATATATCCGGGGTCCCCAGTTAAGAGGTTAATTCTTAAGTCGTAGTGAGAGCTTTTCTCAACCATTATTATTTTGATAATCAAATGTCGCCATTTGCTAACATCTCTACGGAATGTCTTCTCGCCCCCCTCCCACCCACCACAGAGAGTTAACTTCGAATAACCGAGGAGTGTTCTGTTGAGTTGCCCTGTGTTAATTTCAATGAATTCAGCGACGATTGGGGGGGGGGCGGGGGAGGGGCGATCCAAAGTTTTTTCGTGATCTTTGAAATGCCGTTTCCTCGTCGTCATTAGATTTATTTCTGGGAAATTCTACAGAATCGACCGAAACACTTTTACCCTCAAAGTATTAAGAGGAAACGACAAACACAAATCGAGCGTCGCTAATACAATGCAATGCAATACAACACAGCAAAGGCTGTATTTTGCCGACCTTATAATTATTAGAGATGGGATCGATTAACTAACCTGGAACGAAGAAGCAAAGTTAATATCGGACGCAATCGATTCGCTCAACTGAGAGTAGAAGCTGAAAGCCATAATCTCTACAACCGACGCAACTGACTGTCTTTCTCTCTCCGCTTTTGTCTTTAATATAATCTCCTGAGAAGTCTTTCATCGGAATCGATCAAAAGCTCTTGGTCAACAACCGACCCTCTCTCCAACAATAATCACGCTCTCTGTGAGAAGAAACCGCTCTCAAACAGACCCAATAACTCCCACGCTCTCTGTCTCTGTCTGTCTCTCTATCTGTCTCTGTCTGTCTCTCTCTGTCTGGCTCTGTCTGTCTCTCTCTCTACCCCTCGTGTAACAGGATCCTGTCGTAGAAGACTGAATGGAATTGGCGAGGTTTTTTCTCGAATTCTGGCGGCAAACAGCGTCAAACTTCTGTAAACGCTCATTCATCCGTTCTTCGGCAACCAATCAGAAGCAACGCCGCTGCTGAATATTCATACGGTTATATTTAGCTGCTATATAAAGAGCGAGTCGTCGGTGCGTCCAGTTTCAGTCGTCGATGTCTTAGGAGGAGGAGGAGGAGGAGGAGGAGGAAGAAGAGGAGGAGGAGGAGGAAGAAGAGGAGGATTGAACGCAAAGACCTTGACCTTAGTGATGCGGGTCATCAGGTGCAGAACTTTTAATGGCCTTTCTCGTCGTCTGTGAATCCATCGTAAAGCGATTGCAAAAGAGCAGAAGATATTCAGGAGAAACTCTTCACTTCTTTCCTTCAAATTCTCCGCTTCAATTGCTTTAAAGTTCGACCGTAAGCTTAAGCCAATACGGCCATTGACTTAGTAGGCCTAAGGCACCCGAGTGCATTCTTACTAAGGCGCTATAGAAGTATTCATTGAGTAAGCTACAGTCGGGTTGTGTTTGAGGATAAGTTGATAGGAAGGATGAGCCATTGTTGTTAGAATTCAACCTCATTATTATGTGCGGAGATCCATTCACTGAAGAAGTAAGTAAGTAAATAAAATCTCGTAAATTTGTAGATCGCTTTGGAGAGTAGTACGATAAGAACGCATGCTGTGCAGAGGTACTCTACTTTCGAGTTTTGACGGAAGATTACAAGCAGATTCCATGTCTCCATGACAACATGTCTCCATGACAACATGGGTCTGTGGCTCGTTGCTAGCAGAGGAAATGGGAAGAAGCTAAATCAGGGTTTAGACATTATCTTAAACGTCGACAGAGTTTTTGCTGTAGAATCGACTCAGCTGCCGATGAGTAGAACGGAGCGACCGATGCCGTGAAACACCGAAGGCGCTAACCCTTCATTCACCCATGCAGGGTCAATGACCCTAAGAAGCGACCTCAACTCTTTGACCGTTTATGCAGCTAATTGCAGAGAACCCAATGAAGAAAATGAATGGGCAAAAGCAGTTGAATAACAACAACAACAACAACAACAACAACTACTACTACTACTACTACTACTACTACTACTACTACTACTACTACTACTACTACTGGTATCGTCATGTTGCGTGACATTGCTTATGTGTCTATTGTGAGACTAAGAGTTCGTGATTTCAATAAATATTCAAGACATGACATGTACTTGAGAACTCTCGATGCGTTTATTATTTAGAAATGTTCTAGTGCGTCGTAGTTTGCCTCCTGTCTTGCCCCTCTGAGCCCCCTCCCCCTCCCCCTCACTCCGACAACTGACAGACATGTCCTCTTCAACGTGCATTGTTCTGAGTGCAATGCACAGCGCATGCAGCGTGGAAGACATCCGCTGCATGGTCAGTTGCATTGACGATCGAAGATTCTCAGTTGACGACGACAGAAGAATCGATGCCACAAAACAGTTCTCTTCCGTCGCCGCAAATAGACTTCGCTCGACTCTCTGCAGTGCATTGAAGTCTGCATTTAGGCATTTGGGCCTCTTGTCTTGCGTTCTCCTGTTAACGACGCAGGTCACAACCATTGCCAAGATCTAAACAGGGTCAACAAACTACGACTCAACTAACTGTGCTTCAGAAAACTAGAAGCAATGTCACTATCTTTCTGCTACAGAGCAGGGACGTAGCTAGGCATGGGCTTAAGGGGGGATCAAGCCCCCAAGCATGAAGATAGCCCCCAATGAATTCCAGCCCAAATGGCGCTACGGGCTCAAAAGGAAGGGAGGGAGTGAATCTTGGGCTCCAGCCCCCCGAGCCTAAAATCCTGGCTACATCCCTGCTACAGAGGCGAAGCTAGGGGCGGGGGAGTACATATGTCCCCGGGCACAGAGGTGGGGTGCTAAAATCAGTTTAAGGTAGCAAAAAAGACAAAAAAGCATAACTATAGTTGTACAGGTCGTTGGCGCGCTCGCATAACTAACAAACACTCGAAGTGACGACTTTTTTGCAGCAGGATTTTGATTTTCTGGAAGTTGAGGAGGGCGTCACCAGTATTCTCTGACCTCGGGCGCCGTTCTCCCTAGCTCCGCCTCTGTTCTGCTAGCGTTGCCTTTGTGACCCTCGTGCCTACGTTAATGAATATTACAAAACAAAGATTGCAATGCATATCATTTTAGCACAAAATCCACGGATGATGGCAAGATGGACAGCCCGTTGACAAGGTCCTCTCGTGTAGGAAAGATGTGGACCTTAGTTCAGTAGGAGATTTTATTTAGCGCCAATTATTTAAAGATGCTAATCGATTGTCGTAGCTCAAAAAAAGACTAAACGCACTAGGGCCTAATTCTGTCGCTAGCAAAGTAGCAACAGGCCTATTGCGACCTCTACACTGAGACGCATTGCTAGAATATTTGACAGCGCTTCTAGATGTCTCGATGACTTCTCTTTAATTACTCATTAATGTAATGGCAAAATAAGGGCTTGTCGCGGTTGAGGCGCTACAGAAGAAGAAGAAGAAGAAGAAGAAGAAGAAGAAGAAGAAGAAGAAGAAGAAGAAGAAGAAGAAGAAGAAGAAGAAGAAGAAGAAGAAGAAGAAGCGTGGAGTAGGATATGTTGGTGGTATCGATTGGGTTCAATGCAATAGTGTACGATACTACTGATAACTCTTCATTTTGTTGCTTAAATTCGATAGCTTACATGAATAAGTAGTATTTAGTGGAGGATGGAATTTCCACACAGCGTATGCATTAGGCGGCCTAAAGGAATCCGTTGTCTCCGTTTCATCGTTAAACTCTTAGACAAAAGCAGATCAGTTGAGATAACGCTTCCTCCAACGTCCACTTCTTTTGCCCGCGTACGGTAATTCGCTCAAATTTCTTCTACTCGTAGTTTACACACTCTAATAAATCGCTTTTACACACACACACACACACACACACACACACACACACACACACACACACACACACACACACACACACACACCGCAGCGCAGAGCACAAGTGCCAACAGCTAGTTGGACTAAAGAGGAGGAGGAGGAGGAGGAGGAGGCGTTGGTTTTCAGCTGAATTTTTTCAATTTTCAAGGCCATCATCTGACGAGGGGGATTGGGGGTTACTCGGTCCTTTGATTTCGTATTTGTTGCTGTGCGGTCAAAATCATAATCACACAACACGATGTGCTATTTTAGACGTCAAAAGACCTTGCGTTCAACAGTGGAGAGAGAGAGAGAGAGAGAGAGAGAGAGAGAGAGAGAGAGAGAGAGAGAGAGAGAGAGAGAGAGAGAGAGAGAGAGGCCGTGAGAATGTCCTCCGCCAAGTCAATGCACTCGGGCGTGCTTTGACGGTCGCCGCTGGGTCCTCCTCCTCCTCCTCCTCCTCCTCCTCCTCCTCCTTCTTCTCCTCCTCCTCCTCCTCCGGAGTGTGAACGCTGTTACTCCGTAAACTCAAGTGCTGCTGAGGTATCAAGCGAAGCCGGCCAAGTGCCTTCTATTGGTGTACTTTAATTTTAACGTCTGCTGTTCGCCGCCATAATTATTATTCTGGCGTACTGCGCTATAAATAGTCAGAGCGCTACAGAAGAGGTGCTGATGATGATTTTGATGTCCTTGACAAATATTTGGACCGATGTCACTCATGGAATATCTGATGCTCCCTTCGCCATTACAATATTAGTTCCATAGCATAGGGAGGATTAACATTATTGATTGTTGCTGCAAAGTGATTTCAGCGCACTTAAGAGCGGCTCCAAGAACTGGTGACCGTTAATTACGGCGCCTGAAATCGATCGGTTACACGAATAAATAAATTTTAAATGCGGGTTTGAATTTGCACAAAACCTAAGCATTACTGGAATTATGGGGGTTGTGAAGGTTGAAGAGTTGTAGAAGCAGGGCAGGTGATAGCTAACGTTTGCGATAGCGATTGATATCGATGCACTGATAGACAGACGGTAATGGTAACCGCTCATTATATGGTGCTTAAAATCGATCGCTTTACGAATAAATAAATTTCAAAAGTGGGTTTGAATTTGCACAAAGCCTTTGCATTATTAACATTATTTCAACACATAAATGCATATCGTTATGCGATATGGGGGTGGGGTGTGGGTTGTCGCGGCTAGGAGGCCGTGGGTGGACTGTGTTTGCGATAGCAATTGGGGGAACGAAGCACGAATGAACGTCAGTGGTAACCGGTGTTCAAATCTGGTGCTCAAAGTCGATCCTTTAATAAAGGAATAAATAGGCTGAAAATGTGTGCGTCGAGTAGACTACTTCAGGTACCCCAGGGCCGCCCATACCACTTGCTGCTCCTGGAAGCAGTTTCCCCTTCCCTGTGCTACTCTAACGTGATACCAAAACTCAGGGGGAATTTTCTCCCCATAGCTTTTAAAGGAAGCATTTGCTCAGAGCAGGCGCGTGACTTTCTGGGGCCCCCTGCAATTTTTACGAGCGCAACTTTTTTGAAATATCTTGACGAGCAACAACAAAAAGGCCATCAGTGTATATTTTGCCTCTTCAAATGACCTGACGAGCAAAAAAAACAAAACAAATACTACTACTTAAGAATAAGAAAAATGAAAACTCTTAAATATCCGAGGCCGGCGGGGCCCCTGCGGCCGGCAGGCTCTGCAGGCCCCACGCGCCGGCTCTGCATTTGCTTCCTTTCCCCCATCTGTGGGCGCCCCCAGCTGAGGTACCCTACTGTATATTGGTCGAATTGAAGGGAACCTTAATTGGAGACAGGAATCCTCGTAGTCAGTGGATGGATATCCTCTTCGTGGCAATGTGTGCTGCTGCATCCATGGAGTTATTATTAGAGGAGTTGCTATTTTTAGCCTACGCAGCCAGGTTAGAAATGACGTAATGCCGTCTCCTCTAATAATAACTCCATGGCTGCATCTGATCGAGAAATGTCCAATTATTATAAGCGTATAAATGTAAAACAAGAGAAAACTAAAATGCAAATAATAGGCTTACCCTAGGGCCTAGGCTCAACGCCCACAGCCTAGGTTCCGGTGCTGACCCCCGCTTGTGGCCATCAGACCGTAGGGGTGGCTAAGCCATTCATCGGCGGACGGTGGTCAGTCATTCCACTGAATCTATGGTCACTTTCGTAATGTTGCCATTGCTACTCATTTTGATGTCACTACCGCCCTCTAGCGATTAAGGCTGAGTCGACCTTCGGGGCTCCTACGGGACTGAACCCGTTCCGTCAACGTGCCTGTCCAACTAAGATTAACACCACTCTTCTATCTTCCCGCCTCTTCTAAATCTGGGGATAGTCATAATCCTGTAATAAATTCTAAAGCCTATTATTTGCATTATAGTTTTCTCTTGTTTGTCTGTTGCCTTGGTGCACTTACAACAGTCTATCAAAAGGCCCGTATTTACTCCTAGTTGCCTAATACCCCGTAGTCAGAGGCATTTTTAACCAGTGCGGTCCCCGGGCATCTGGCGGCCCGCGGGGTCCTAGACGTGAAGATCAATGTTGACAAGCAAAAAAGGGTAATCTCCAACGTTTTTGAATGCCGACAAGGAAAAAAAGAAAAAAGAAAAGGCAACCCTACGTAAGAAAAGTAGTTTGTGCGCGGCGCCCCGGGCCCGAATTTTTACATGTAAAGACGCCCTTGCTCGTAGTAGGAAATCCCCCAGGCTATTATGCTGACCAGAGGCGTAGCTACCATATAGCAAAATAAGCAAGGCATTGGGGCACAGAAGAACTGGGGCCCTGTATGACCACCAATGTAAAAAAGAATGTAAATAATAACAAAAGTAAATAATTAAAAACACATTAAAATCAGTCTTAATCAGATAAATTTGGTTAAGTATTAAATATGACAGCGCTACAGAAACAAAGCCGTTTTACAGTTTCCGGTGACAGACGATGCGTTATTAACTTATTAATTATTAAGTGTTAAAATTTTTTAAGCCTTAGTGCACTGTTCGTCATGTTGTGACTTTTTAAGTTGAAGGGGCCCATTAATAATTTTTGCATTAGGGTCTAAAAATCCTAGCTACGCCACTGATGCTGACCAGTACTCCCGTGCAAACAATGGGGAGAATGAGAACACTACGGAGGAACAAAAGCTTAACTATTGCCGCCATGCAAGCAAGCAGAAAGTGAAGAAGATGCTGATGAACTGAAACCACACTGCGTTGTGGCCAATTAAAGTACCGGTATATGGTCTGTAAACTCGGGCGAAGTTGATCTGCATTAAGTGATGGTGTCCTTTTCTGGGACCTGGCTACGTCACTGATCATGAACTGATAGAATTTCTAGACAATGGCTCTACAGAAGCCCCACACTAGATCATTTTAGTTATATACTATGCAGCATCTTTATGTAATGAACAGCATTTATTATGCTTAAATAACAACACAACATCAGTGGTCGTACAATCTTTATAATATTCTTACATCGTAATCATCATTATGAACAGCTGAAACCAGTTGCACGCTCAACAGTGCCTCCAAATTGTGACACATCATGAAACCACCATACACAGACACTGTAGGCCTATATACACCACGAAGTATTTACCCAACCTGAATGGAATCGTAACAGAAACAATATTACAAGGCGACAAATTGTACACCAGGTTCACTCAAACAGTTCTGCGCTACAACGGCACTGGTACTATGGCACTGCAATGCACTCTGGTCACACAATCGCCTGGATCAGCATCATCATCATCATCACCGCCACCACCGACCGCAAAGCTTTTAAAGCAGTTCGGCAAAACAGAAAAACAAGATTCTAAAGTAAAAGCCACTTTGCACAATCAGAAATCTTGACGACGATCTGTCTTTTCAGCCGATGAGAATCAGTCGAAAACGCAGACACAGCGACTAGCAGCAGTGGTCTCCTCCCAAAGAGAAGAAAGACAAAGGAACTCTTTGCACTTCGACCTACTCAGGTTCCCTCTTTCTTCACCCGCAGTTTGAACCACGTCTCCTGACCAAGAGCTTTTGCAAAATGGTCGTCCACTGACCCAGGCTGAGGCATCACAAAGTCCGTCTGGACATTCTGTGACTTGAGTTTGGTCCAAGTCTGACCCAAAGATTTAGCAAAATGGTCGTCAACTGCACCTGAAATCATAAAGGACAATTAAAACCTCAGCAACTGGAGACATCACAACACGCATATCCCACAATCCCACAACACAGTCATTCTGTTTCTTGCCTAATGCAATGGTTTTCCAAATAGATATTTCCTTTGTTGGAAAGCACATCTCTAATGATTGTCTGTAGAAATCAACTTCTCTTTAATTTGAATCAATGTTCCTCATAGCGATATACTGTAACTGAGAAAACAGAGAAGTTGGTTTCTATGGAGATAATTAGCATTCCATGGTTACAGTCAACCAAGAGATTGACAAATGGCAATTATTGTGTCAAAGCAATTTTTTCTAAGAGTTTTTAACACCTACGATAACTAAAGAAATCTGCGAATTCAAAGGTATTCCAAACTTTTAAGTAACTAAGACTACCATTGGTTATGTAATCACAGAAACATAATCTTGCTATTCAAATCAAAGGCAGTGCTTTTTAAGCCCATTACCAGATACGGCGCTGTTGCCTCTGTTGCCTTCAGACACGACGTCATTTGTAGGCGATGTTTGAACGGCACCGTTTCTCCGCGCTGGCACATGATCCAACGCCGACAGCACGGGTTCAGTGCTGCCACCGATCGAACTGCTGTTCTTGCCCTTTGCAATGCATTTTGGGTAGTCTTTGCCAAGCGATCGCTCGAAATGCTCTTCAATGCCTTTGTCACATTCAACAGTGACGACTACAAACACAAGAAATGACTTCTTCTGATTATGCCGACCGTTGGCAAAAGAACCTCCCACAGAACACACAGCACTCTTAAGAGGTCTCCTGAAAACCTTACGACCACCTGTGCAATGACACCTTCAATTTCATACTCTACACCAACTCTACCCTTAGCCAATAATCAACCTCTGTTGGCGCCATTTAAAATACTTAGAAAAATAATGAAAAGCAACATGAAAAGATCTGTTTGCAGAGGAACTACAAGAAACGGAGGGCCAAAGAAAAGCAAAAACGAAAATAACAAGACAAAGTGGATCAACAGAGAGAGAGAGAGAGAGAGAGAGAGAGAGAGAGAGAGAGAGAGAGAGAGAGAGAGAGAGAGAGAGAGAGAGAGAGAGAGAGAGAGAGAGAATACATAGGAACATCTAAAACCTCTAAAGCTGTTAAGTCTAAGCAGGCATCTCATGAATATGCATGAGCTGTAGCAGTGAATCAGAAACCACCCAAGTGGTTAACCTGTCAAATGACTCATCAGACAAAGACCACAAACACCCTCCACAGGTCTTGCAAAGTCACTTGATAAACCGAAACTTCCCAATGAATTGAAAACATTGAGCAACACTGTAGCAGCAGCAGCAGCAGCAGCAGCAGCAGCAGCAGCAGAGGCTGGCAGACACCAGAGCCTATAAAACATGTTTTTATTGGCAGAAGCTGCGCCAGCGTTTGACACGGATCCATTTGTCTCTGCTTAGACAGACATAAACCTACAAGTAGACTCCGTCAGACATCCTTTGACCAAGGACTGTGAAGTCTTGAATACGGCCAAAGATCTAAGATCGTCTCGTCTGCCTCTTCTTACTAACCATTCATCACAACACACCAACAGACACCAACTGCAAGAAGAGAAAAACCGCTTCTATCTAAAGACAGATACAGGCGCGCGCACACACACACAGAGGAAGGCAGGCAGTCAGACAGCGGGGGAGAGAGACAGCGGGAGAGAGACAGGGAGACAGAGGGAGAGACTGCCAGCCACACATAAAGAAGTGAATCTATGAATAGAGGATCTAATCTCATAAGTTAGATCAAAATCCAAACTTTCAATCAAAGATACAAAGAGACAAGGAGACAAGTAGTAAGTAGAATTTTTCCTGTAAGTCACAAACAGATGGAGCAAAATAAACACAAAAACTTAAATTTAAAATGCAGGTCTAGATTTTGATGCACTGAAGAAAGAAAAACAAAAAAATAACTTTATTTCAATTTGAGCAAATCAAGCAGGCATTTGAAAATGGTAAAACACAGAAAAACAGCAGAATGTAACATGTAACCACTGTGCTACAACCACAGTCCCTGAATATTATGACCACAAACGCTGAAATTCAGGAGCAAGTTGAATCTAATTTTGTCCAGAAGACAACAAAAAACAAAGATTAGATCCTGTCTTCTCTGTCTTCATCAGGAAATGAAGTGAAGCAAAAGTACTAAGTCTACTGAGGCCAGGCTGTCCCAACTGAGTCACGTTTCTTACGTCATCTTCCATCTTGTGCAGGCAATTTCAAACAGCAATTGGGTCAACTTTGCCTCTTCAATATCACTTTAATCTTGAGGGCTCAGTTAGTGTTGGATAATTTGTGGTTTTGAACTTTATAATTATAATTGAGATTTGATTCAAATGTGAACTTAAATAAATGACTTCATTCAATAATGAATTCAACTAACTTTGAGAAACCTCCAGATTCACAATTGAGATTTTAACATTTATCAATCAACTACTTTAAAAGGAGGACAACAAAGAAAATGGAAGAGATGTAAACAAATCAGGCGGTGAAAATATGGGACAGCACCCTTAGACGGTTCTCAGGACTCGGGCTTTTCCAGTAATGTTGCTTCCAAAACCATCAGCAACTTATAAGTTAGGACGAAGTCAAAATGAAAATGAAATAATCTGAGAAAGATGTCTTCATTGAATTCAGGCAAAAATATCCTGGTTAGGTGAGTTCCTGTGTATTACCAATGTGTTGCCTTTGGTTGATTGAATTTTCATTGATTAGAGTCAAATTAAAGTCTAAGTTATCAAAGTCGACACAAGAAACAGATGATTACACAGGAAGTAATAACAGTGATCTCCCTTAGTTACAGACATTCCACAAGAAACAGTCAAAACATAAAGACAACGGATACAAAGTTTGACTCAGTTTTAACTCAGTCGAGAAGGTGTGAATTTTCTAGAAACCAAAAACAAGAACTAAAATCCTAGAACTGAACACAAAGTTTCAGTTGGATTTTAAAGACATTGCCTCAAAGAAAGAACTAACTCTTAAAAACAACCTCTAAAGGTCTCTACAGACATCAGCTCATAACTATTCAATCTATGGGAAGAAAAGTAATTGAGTCTATTACTGGGAATTAGAGATAGTTTATGTGCATGGTTTTGCTCCCTCAGTGTTCAATTGTTTTCGTTATTCACTTTCAAAAGAAAGCTGCTAAACCTCTGATAGTTCATGGCAAAAACCATAACTTAAGCAAATTATTCAAATATAGCATTCAGACAATCACATTGAATGCACCAATGTGCTTCATACATAGAACATACTAAAAGGTTGACTGCAATGGTGGATAAGTGAGCATGGTACCTAACATACAAATACTTCCAACTAGACCCCTAGACTCAAACCCAGGTTGACCGGTTGACTCTATGCAATGTTGAAGCTCCACCAACAGAGCTGCAATGTCAGAAAGTCAAAGAGGAGAAAGCAGAGAAGACACATGTCAGCCTTTTTCTACAAATGATCATAGACTCATTCTCCCACCCAAAAAAACTAAGACACTGAGCCAAAGATACTGAGACACAGACACTGAGACAAACAAAGACACTGTGAGTATCAAAAACAGAACTCTACTTAACACTCGTGACCTACTTAATAAGAAAGCAAGATACAGAAAGAGAACAGATGGAAAAACACACAAGACAAACGACAGTCATAAATTCAAATTTTGCTTCAAGGACCTTTCAATGCATGCACCAATGAAGGCAGTTTTATCAGTTAAAAGTATCTTCTTAAAAATTCTGACCATTGACAAAATGTCATAATGGCAGGTAAAAGACATAATAATAAGCTGGTTAAAGATAACTGCAACTAAATTCACGCTGAGTGAGAAGGAGTTACTGCACCTGATGTGATTTTCCGAGGACTGTTACTCTGCTGTCTGTTCTTGGCACTGGCCCTTGAGTCCTGGGCTACAGACCAGATGTGGTGCTCCGTTTGGGGTCTGGAGGTCTTGCCCAAGTCAGAAGGAGGAGGCTGATTGGCAGAGGACGGGTCTCTTCCTCCTTCACAGGCCCATCCTGACAGCTTGGCTGACGCCGTCTGGGCGCTGGTGATGCCAGCCCAGCCGCCTCCTCCTCCTCCTCCTCCTCCTCCTGCACAGTGGGTGTCACGGGCGACTGGTTGCGACCGAAGACTGGACTTTGATGAAGGTGACAGGGTGAGATTCAGTGGAGCGTTGCTGCTTTCAGCTTCAAGTGGAGGAGGTGAGACTGGCTGCTGAATACCACCAAGAACAACACCTGGATGCACCTGTGATGACTTTGCCATGTGATGGTCAAGGTCAAGGATAAAACGAGGTTCCTCTTCGCTGTTCGTCATGTCATGGCCAGCGTCGTGAGGAGGCTGCGGGGGGTAAAAGTTACGGAGGGGAACGAAACTGGAGAACAAACTGAAGAACAACAAAAAGAACATTCACAACATCTTTAAACAAACTATCATGCAAAGTACAAACTATAGCCCCCTATCCCCCACTATTACAAGCTATAACCCCCCTATCCCCCACTATATTGCTAATATAATGAATGATGTTTAACTTCAAAGTTACACTCACTCACTTCATAATGAAATGTCAAACATCATTACCAGCAATCTTCAGAAGCCATTTATCAACGTTTACTAATGATGGCAATCACGATGCCTGTTGTCGACATTTTTTGCCAAAAATGCCACAAAAAACTATACAAGCTCTTCAATCGACTGAGACAAAAGTTTTTAATCTAAATGAAATAAGTCTCTGACAAGACGTCATTTAGACTTGGAAAGTTGTTACGAAGACGCAGAAACTGCAGTCGTACGTTTGAGTTCCAGCGCATTTGTGGCTGCTGGTGACGTCAGCGAGGGGCGCAAGTGGATTCCCTTCGCGGTCAAGTCGGCGGCATTTCGAAAGACTGAAGTCACTCGACGACGGTTCACAGCTGGCCAAACTTCGCTTCAAACTGTTCTTCTCTAAAACACGATTCACCAGAAGACGATCAAGAACAAGAAGATCAAGAACAAGAACATCGGACACTAAGTCAATTGCACGGATCAACAAACAAAAATAGAAATGGTCAAACACATCAATGAATATACGCTTAAACATAACTTAACAAAATTACATACACATACAATACATAAATATATACACCTGCATATATGACAGCTATTCAGCAATCAATTCACCCATTATTAGATACATTTCTAAAAGTTTCTGCAGGACCCACCCCCCAAATAATAGTGGGGGGTCGCTAGTATAATAGTGGGGTCACCCCCCAAATAATAGTGGGGAGCTCCTGAACAGGTCCCCAAGCTCCCACTTGGGAGCTTGGGGACCCGTTCAGGGAGCTCACCATGCCCCCAACCCAGTCACGAGGGACCAATAAAAATAAGTGACATAACATTATCCCAATCACATAGAAACAGGTAACATTAGCAATGGGCAGCCATAAGCACCCCCTCCCCATTAAGGCTGGGCCAGTCATTGCAGACCGTACCGGGTGACGCCACAACATCACAAGGGGGCATTTAGGAGGGGAATATAAGGGGGCGACACCATAGGGAAAGAATAGAAACTTGACAGAGTTGGTACAGGAGGGCTCAATGAGGTCCGTTGGGTAATTTCTTTTGTTGGGGGAGGGGGTAGCATGCCTCCACCGCACCGGGTGACAGTAACTCTAGTTATGCTTCTGCTTCTATGTTTAATGAAACACTGCATTCTGACAACTACCGTACTTCTGCTCAATGCATAAAATCATCAGCTACAGACAACATTAGGCCTAATTGGCCATAAAAGACCATTTCTATTGTAAAAGGCATTAACTGATGGCACTCCAGTGCACGGCAAAAACCAGCCTGATAATCAGTCAAGTGGAAGAGATCTGATTCATTGAAAATGTTAAAGTATTCAATTCATAGGAAGAGGAAGAGGCAGAGGAAGAGGCAGAGGGAGAGGAAGTGAGTTCCATTTGAGCGATTGGTATCTAGAGTGCTGGGAAGAAGAGAGATAACAGAAGATCAAGCATTATATTCAGAATTCTTCACTCCTTGAATAATGTAACATGCAAATGACAATGGCTGACCACAAATTACACCAATTACATTGTCATCAATCTGTCTGCAACCTTGACATAATGACCATTTGATTGATATATTTTACAGAAATTCTGTATTTAAATGGAATGGCGTTCCACAGGAGATGTTAACTCTTAACTTTGCTCAGGGTCTATTTTTTCACGTCCATAACAGAATTGTTTTCCAGACAGACTGATAAGTTTCTCAACAACCAAAAACAGGTTTCACCATCAAAGCCAGCATTTGGTCAGTGTATGGACAGCAATCAAAAGAGAATCTTGAAAGAATCGACCAAAGTGTAACATCAGCATCCAATCCAGGTGAACATCAGTGAAAATTATTACACGAGAGAAGTTGTCAGTGATTTTGATTACATAATTAAAATAATTCTAAGGCAACGTTGAACAAGTCAGGACAACTGCATCTAAGAGTCTAAGAGTTCTTAAATGTTTAGTTTCTTTGGTGATCTCCTCTGTTCTTGGCAGCTTCCTCTGACTGCAGTTTAACAATCTATCCTTTAAACTTTGTTTACAAACGAGCCACGGCTGGCTTCTGTTTCAGTTCTTATTTTCTGCCTTCATTTTCATATTTGACTTTTGTCATTCAGCATCTCACAAAAAACGGCGATATTCCTTAACTCTGATGCACCATTTGTACGTCACAGTCACATTTTACGCAAATCTTTACAAATACCACAAATTCCTGAACACATGATAATTATCAACAGAAGTGCGATTACACAAACTCTCTTACAAAAGCAATTGTCTCCTCTCAACAGAGATGCAAGCCCTAAACGCTGTACAATCACGTACAATTTCAATGCAACAAGAGTTTAACCACAAATATTCTCCTCAAAAGCGTTTTAAAATACTCTCTCGAGTATAGAAGGAACCTATACGCACAGGCACAATAGAATAATTCCGTAGTAATTAAAACTGCAGAAATGCATACAAGAGAATAACAGCAATGCATATGAATACTTACTGCACATGAAACATCGACATCCATACAGTGAGGCCATCATCAGAGCGCTATACATAAACGGAGAACATGGAAGAAGAACGTTTGGAAAATGAAGACTTGAAAGAAGTCCAAGGTTATCCATAATGAGATGCCAAACAAATGGACGAAATTTGGCCAAAGAAAAGTCTCACTGCAGTTGAATTGAGCGCCAAAAGAGAAGAAAAATGGCACTTTTGCCTTCGACAGGCGGGGAGTTTGTTTCCAGTCACCAAGTGAAAGAAACTGTGAACCTCTTTGTTTGAATGAAAGAAAACTGACCACAAGAGATCGAAAATAAAGTTGGGTGAAACACCTTCAAGGTTCTCCAGAACCACCCCAGTGGCGGGGTGGGAGTGACAGCCTGCCTCCCCTCCTAAAGTCGGCAAAATACTGTTTTGAAGCCACAGAATTAGTCAATTGGTTGACAGTCAAGAGTTGGCGTTCCTCCTTCCTTCCTTCCTCCTGTCGAAGGCTTTTCTTGAAGTCAAACGAAAAACGACGAAAATCACAGACGAGACTCCAACTGCGTTTGCCCCATGCAACGGGTCTCTATGGAGGCTCAGTCGGTCGGTCGGTGGGAGAGGCCAAAGACTGCCTGAAAACAGTCTTCCTGTCTGGCAGACCGACCAGCCACACAAACAACATATCGCTTACTCTGCCAGTGGATCCATTGCTCTGGCTGTTTGTCAGCTCACCTGTCTGTGTGCGTCTGTGTGTGTCTCTACGCTTCCACTGCCAGTCAGATCAACAACAAGATGAGTCACAAGAGGAAACACTCCACTCTCCATCTCTCTCTCTCTCTCTCTCTCTCTCTCTCTCTCTCTCTCTCTCTCTCTCTCTCTCTCTCTCTCTCTCTCTCTGCCTGCTTTGCTCCGGCTCTGCTTTCAATTCCTCGTAGGCTATATCCTCTGCAGCAGCAGCAGCAGCAGTTGCATCCAGTTGGTACTGGAAGCTGACTACTTAAAAAGTCAGCCATCATTTCTTCCAAGTGTTTTTCACCTAGGATGAGGAGGAGAGGGGGGAGGGAGGGGGGAGGGAAGGCGTCTGCCTCAGACTTAGTTTCGTCCGTTAGTCTCAGAGATACCTTCTTTCCCTCTTTCCCTCTTCCTCCGCCGGTGAACGCAAGCAACTGCGTCAGCCCATCACCACAACCAGCATCCCCTCCGACCCCCCCACACCTCCCCGTTCTCGTCTTCCACATCATCCCGTCTGAGGCCACGCAGTCGGCCTCATTTGGTAGACTAAAGGCCAAAAGAATGTCTACGAAACACACAGAGACGCAAACACCACAACGAAAACGAACAAGGGAACTCTCATATACAGATACAGTGAGACAGACAAACAGAGAGATAGAGATAGAGAGAGAGAGAGAGAGAGAGAGAGAGAGAGAGAGAGAGAGAGAGAGAGAGAGAGAGATAGAGAGAGAGAGAGAGAGAGAGAGAGAGAGAGAGAGAGAGAGAGAGAGAGAGAGATAGATAGAGAGAGAGAGAGAGAGAGAGAGAGATAGAGATAGAGATAGAGAGAGAGAGAGAGAGAGAGAGAGAGAGAGAGAGAGAGAGAGAGAGAGAGAGAGAGAGAGAGAGAGAGAGAGAGAGAGAGAGACGGCCAGAGCAGCGGTGGAGTCCACTCATCGCCGAACAATGTGAGGAATGACGGCGCGCTCCTCCTCCTCCTCCTCCTCCTCCTCCTCGTGCGGCCTTCACAGGCGCTGCACTTGGCATAGCTATAAGTAAAGGGACAGAGAACGACGGAGTGATAGGTCAACACACACAAAACACAAGACAATGCATGAACAGATGCAACGAAGAAAGACAGTCAAAGGGACAGTCAAAGGGACAGTCAAAGGGACACAGCACAGCCCTTAATTCAGTGCCATTCCCACGAGAGGCGCCTCATCAGGACCCAATGCCCCAATGCCCTCCTCCGCCCCCCATCCACACACCATCACCAAGGCACGGACTCCTTCTGCTGCACTGAACGGCTCTTCATTGAGTTCATTCAGCAAATCAAATCTCAATCTGGATGAGAAAATCTGAAATTTATCAACACAGAACCCCAAAGAGAAAAATGCAAATCAGAAGCAAAGTGACACAATGCATCTGTAACAGTTTTCCTGTTACAGTTTCTCTGTCAAGACAATCTTCCCTCTTCCTCTGTTCAAAGTATTTCAGCTTCCTTGTTTTTACCATTTCCCAAAGTCTTGCCTCTGTTCCTGCTTTCTCCACTCACTCCTTTTCTTTTGAATCAATTTAATTCCTAAGATTATCTCAATTTATCTGTCTCTCTTCCCTTCCCTTTCAACTGCTCTGCATGAAGCCTCTTTCATCAACAGCAGCATCTAATTAGGCTGCCTCCCTATTTCCGTTGCTGCTGCTGCTGCTGCTGCTGCTGCTGTTGTCAGAGTAGCCTCAGTGAATGTCAATGAAAATCATTTGGATAATTGAAATAACATCTTTCACTTCACATCGTTTGCCTCTTCTCCAAAGTCATCCGAAGCCCATAGCAGTCACGATACCTCTTCCTCCTCCTCCTCCTCTTCTCCTCCTCCTCCTCTTCCTCCTCCTCTTCTTCCTCCTCTTCTTCCTCTTCCTCTTCCAGTTTTCTCTTCATGGAATCTCATCGATACTCGGAAAACGTAATCCTTTCATTATTTGGCAGAATAACAGAAGTGGAGAATGAAGAACAGACCAGGGCAGACCAGGACAAGAAACGCAAAGGAGGATGAGCATCATCGGAGGGAGGATGAGCATCATCATCGGAGGGAGGATGAGGGAGGATGAGCACAGAGGCGTAGCGAGGGTATCCGGCGTCAGGGGGCAAAGTGTACCGTTGGCGCCACCAACATTGCTGATGAGCAAAAAAGGTCGTCACATCGTTCTCTCTCTCTGCCTCTCCCCTCAACTCTCTACGGCGCCCCTCTCCCCATACTCCTGACGAGCAAAAAAGGTCGCCGCACTTATTTCTTATTTATCATGTAGTTGACTGTTTAACTTACCCCAAAAACCCTCACCTCGGCGCTCGGAGGCATATGCCCCCAACTGCACCCCTTCGCTACGCCTCTGGATGAGCATCGTCAGAGGGAGGACGAGCATCATCAGAGGGAGGATGAGCATCATCAGAGGGAGGATGAGCATCATCAGAGGGAGGATGAGCATCGGAGGAGGCAATCGACCAACAGCGTTGATGCAGAATTCGAGGAATGCCCGACCTCCTCCTCCTCCTCCTTCTCCGGCGAATACAGAAGACGCGGCCCACACGCACACACCGACAAAAGGCCGCTCAACGAAGGCGGCGACTGAGGAGGAGGAGGAGGAGGAGGAGGAGGAGGAGGAGCCGATTCCAAGGCACCGAAAGTCAAAGGGAGGAGGAGGAGGAGGTGGGAAGCGGGGTCAAGAGAAAAGCAGGAGGCATCTGGGCAGAACGACCACAGCACAAAAAGAGACTAAATCATCAGGAAGACAGAAGAGCAGCAGCAGCAACAACAACGGCTGCTGCTGCTGCTGCAGAGGTCGCTTCAATTGCTACTCTAAGCTAAGAGCCAAGCGCTGCATTTCACAGTCAAAAAACTCAGCCAAGAAAAGAGAAGCGACGACGGTGACAGGATCTGAGAAATGATGATCTCTATTAACTGATTATGACCCATAAATACACAAACATCCAGAGAAGCTCAAATAACAACGACCCTTTCCAAGGAGGCCACAGATCAGATACAAAGGAAACCAACCGCTGCCTTAGAAGAAGAAATCACACCCTAAGGAAATTCTCACTCATTGCATCAACTTCTTATGACACAATAATAGGAGAAGACATGACATCAGAAGCATCTGCAGTGTTATGCTCTAAATTTACATGCTATTCACCAGGTGGCAGCACTAGTCCAAATACAGTCACACTACACAAACAATGAATTATTCATCTCACAAAAGCAGTCTAAGTTAAAACAACAACAACAACAACAACAACAACAACAACAATAATAATAATAACAATAATAAACCTAATTCAATTTTCTGTTTTGGAGTGAATTCTGTCTTCACTTCAAAAACTCACTTGAATCTCTTAATTAACAAACTTTCTCATTTCTTAAATTCATAAAAACGTCTAAGCGTCTCACTGAATTATGATCTAACATTCTAACCCAACATCTGCAAATGGAGGTTTCGAATTATAAATCAATGTTTTTCATTACATTAACTAAAATTGCTTTTGTATTTAAAAACAAGATTTTGCAAGGAGGCTGACTGCCACAGGGAGGTCCTCCGACACTTGGCAGTCCTTTATAAACAGTCAATCAGAATTCTCTGTCTAATCATCCAATTATAAGCTTACATCCACTTTTCCATCAATCCACAATCAATGCATCGACAACTCACTCTCACTTTTCCTTCCTTCCCATAAGATATTTCCCATTTCCTCTTCCACAAACATCTTCATTATTTTCATTTCCACTCCATTTCCTTCTTTCCTTTGCTCCACCATACCATTCCTTCCTTCTTCCTTCTCTCTGACATATTTCCCTCTAAAAATATTAAAATTTCACTATTGGTTTAAGTGAATGTTAGGGCACCTTTCCAATGTAAAATTACCAATAATTGTATCAATCTATTATCTAAACTATTTGAGCTTCAAATCTCATCTTTGTTGATCACATCTGTAAAGTTTTGTTAAAGTCCAAACCATTTACAATGAAACTTACAACAATTGAAATCATTGAGAGTTTTAAAAATGATGCACAGCTCTGCCATAAAAACAGCAAAAGACCTCAACTTTCAACTAACAGACATTTTATGCAGACACACAAAAATCCTGTACCTAAAGTTCTGTCTGGGCTGAGCACCCCTCCATATCCATAGCCATAGCCATGCACCCACATATTCCATGGGCAGATAGTACTCATGGAAATGTCATGTAATACTATAACAAACACTACAACCAAATACAACATGCCTACGATATTCCAAGTAAAATGGAAGGAGAGTTGTCTACTGCAAGAAAGAACAACCATGATGCAGTTGAACCAACCTGGGTCTTCACTGTACGGCGTGTTGTGCTCCAACATGCAAGCGGCTCGAGAGAGAACGTCAAGTGGAGTCTCATTCTTCACAGCATCCATCAGAAAATCTAAACAAATCAGTTCTGAATTATTCTATTTTTTACAGAAAAGCAAGAAGTGAAGTCCATGACAGATGAGAACAAAAGCAAGAAACTTCGGGCCCAAACAACAGGTGAATGACATTGACTCGATTAAAAACAAATATCACAATTATAATGGTTTCAATATTTCATGCAATTCTTTTTAATACAAAGTCAAATTGTTTATGCACAAATAATTTATAACAAAAATGATCCGAACAAAAGTTTCAGAATGAATTACAAGGACTCCCACACGAAATCTCCTTTGTTTAAGCACTGGACACCACAGCACTTGCTATCAGATTCGAATACTTAAATCAGAGACAGCGATTGTATTGTAGTCGCTCAAAATCCTTTGGTAATCGGAAATTAGAATAAAATCGTAACTAAAATAGAAAACTCAGACGAAAACTGATTCCTTTTGCAACGTACTTACCGTACTTTGAGTGTCGAACACGAAGAACGGCGCTGTTACTGAGATCGCAACGACAGGAATGTTAATGTGTTGTTCTCGTTTAACGACAATTCAATCGACAATTCCACAACATCAGAACAACGAAGTCAACGCCCTCCAAAGGACACAAAACGTCTCTCGAATGACCAGAGGTAGACCAGAGGCTGACCGACAGTCCAGTGGACAACACAACGGCTAATATCCGCTTCTATTATTAAGAATATTCGTTTGTGTACAAATACCTCAGATCACCATCGGCCAACAATGAATGGAATGGCCAGCATGCACCTGTCACCAAAACGCATCGGGTCCAGTAAGTAGCCGCGGTCTTCATTGCAAAGACTCGAGACTGAGCCGACGCTCGACGGTGACAACAACACCCGTCGATGACCATCCATGGGATACTGTTCACAGATGACGACAACTGTCCACTTGTACGGATGCTGTTATGCATGGACATTGGACTGAACATGGCGGCGGAGTAGAATATTTCAACTACAAACCGAGCGCAGAACGCGAATTTATCGCATCAAAGTTGATTTTCGAATCCACTGAATGATAACAATACGTCAACAAAATATTAAATTACATAGCTCCACCAAGTACGAATCTAGTTTTTAAATTGAAGCTATTGCAGTAATTGAATTTGTTATTGGATGCTAAATAATAAAATTCAGATTATGTTAAGTTATCCTATGCGGTGCAGTTGTACCTTGAGGCAAATTATTGCCGTGTACCACGTGGTCACGGCTCTTGCGTGAGTGGCAGAGAAAGGGCGCGTCTTCCCAGGTCACGTGTCGCAGATACTTCGATCTCATTGGCTGCTTCAGGGTGCTTCAGTGAAAGAATTTCAAGCCCGTGAGGGGGGAGCAGAAGATTAAAATCAATTGCCGTCAAGGACCAATGCATTGTAATGTAATATCTCGTCTATTTCTTTAGCGCTAACGGTTCTGAATGCGTATAAATTGGGGTTTTCTCGAGCTATTTTCCATCATACGCCTAAGCCTTTATGTCCTGTCCCGTGTGACTTGTTAAACAGTTGTTAGTCTGTACGTAGTCCTACAAAATAATAATAATAATAATAATAATAATCATCATCATCATCGTCGTCGTCGTCGTCGTCGTCATCATCATGGCCGCCACCTTTTCAATCCACAACAAAGACGCCGCCACATCAAATTTTTCCACAGAAGAAGCGATAAAGAAATGGAGACGGACGCATAGGAAGATCAGTGGCGGTTCCAGGAATTCTTGGAGAGGATGAAAACAATTTATAGGAAGATAGGAGGAATTAAGGTGGTTGGGGGGTAGAAAGTTTTAAAAAGAAATGAGAAAAAAAGTAATTCTTAGTGTTTTTGTCCATTAAACATTTAATAGGCCTAAACCTTTCCAGAAAAGGCTGACAGGCAAAAGACGTCATTCGCAGTAACCTATCTTTCATTTGATTAAATAAAAGGTCATCCGATTACGACGTTTTAACTTCATATGTTGACAAGCAAAAAACTCCGGTGGGAGATGCATCCCCAGTCAGGGCCGCCGAGAGGGGGCAGGGGGGCAACTGCACAGGGGTCCGGCGGTCTGGGGGCCCGGGCCCATGATGAGCACATATAATTAACAATAATTAATATAAATAATAACACTAAAGTAGAGGGGACCCGGCGGGGAAGGGAGGGGGCGGCGTGAAACGGTTGACAAGCAAAAAAGTCGTCAAGAAATTTTTGCCTGCACAGGGGCCAGGAATTTCTCTCGGCGGGCCTGTCCTCAGTCATCAACATGGTGGAATCGCCCCCTCAGCCCCTGCATAGGATAAGTTTTTCTATGCACAAGTCTGTTTCTCCAGAATCTGTAATTAACTTCCTGCTTAGTTATCAGTTGGATTCAGAAGCTACTGTATGAAACTCAGACAGAGGCAGTCTCTCGAATACACGCAGATCTGACGCACCAATTAATGACACATATATTGAGTTTGGTTCGTGTGTGTTTGTGTGTGTGTGTGTTGGTGTTTGCTGGATTTACATTCTCTGGATGCGGATTAGACTGGAATTACCGTTGGATTAGGATCTGAAGTAAATCACGGAGAGTGTCTCATCCGGTGAATTAATAACTGACCGTCGGTTGAACAAGAGAAGCCCTTCGGCGACTGGAATCCCCGATGTAGCTTCTATAGCGCCCATTTGTTTCAATAAGACTCGATCTAGACTCAATTGAATGTCAAAAACGTACGTAGTTAGATCTAGGCTACTGTTTTTTAAGATCACATTTATTAAAAAACCAAGCAAATCTATTTTGGCCTAAAGCCACGACTAAGACTGATGTCAGAGTATATTTGAATAACCCCAGATCAACCCTCCCCTCCTTCCCTTTCCCCTCCTCGTAACCGATAATGAATACGGCGCAGTTGGACGCCTTATGACCCACGCATATCACAATTAGACCAAGAAGAAACTATTGTGGCTATTCAATCCAACTGCCACCAATTGTGTCCGTCTGTGGGACGCGTTGATAAATGTGAATTAGGGAGACCCAGTGCATGGTCCCAGGGCATGGTCCCAGGGCGTGGTCCCGTGGTCCCAGGGCGTGGTCCCAGGGCATGGTCCCAGGGCATGGTCCCAGTGCATGGTCCCAGGGCGTGGTTCTAGGGCGTGGTCCCAGTGCATGGTCCCAGTGCATGGTCCCAGGGCATGGTCCCAGTGCATGGTCCCAGGGCAATTGGTCGATGCAGGTTCTTTGAGTGAAGTTCGCTTTGGATTCGGATCATGCGCCGAAAACATTTCAACTATTTCCAGAATTTTGAATTTATCTCTCAGTTTCGAATGAAATATAATCAGGCCCCGCAGTTGATCAAATGACGAAGCACGCCAATGCAGTGACAGCCGGGTGCACGAGAGACTCGCTCGCTCGATCAACAGGTCTGTCGATCAGTCCTCCTCCTCCTCCGTCTCCTCATCAACGTCTTCTAAGGCGGCGGCGTTCGACTCACACATCGTCCGTTTCAATGGTGAATAGATTCAAGGCAGACGTCGATCGCCAAGAGAGAAGAATTCCACTCGGACAGTTGACCTCTAACGAGTCCCAGATATTACGAACGCGGATCCCGTCTAAGAGCTGCTTAGGTGCGGTCTCTAATTAGGGTCCGATCCGCGTTCGTAATAAATTATTTAGGTTCTATCTATAGGCCTATATATGGCGATCATATTCTTCATTCAACGACAAGTGATTTTTATTACAGGATTTCTGACCTTTGAATAATTCCCAATAATTCTAAGGCCCGTGGTTTTGCCATCATCGGCGGCTTCGTTGTGTTCTGTATTTGGACTCAGTTGTTGTTGTTGTTGTTAAGACGGCGGTTAATTGCAAGCGCTGCTGCAGCTGCATCGGGAGGAGGATGATGGTAGCATTCTCCGACGATCAGAGCGCGAGGTTACTATCTCCGTCGCTGAGTAAATCGAAGTGCTGTTTAGGTGCGGTGGCCAACATTCCGTCTGATTATTTTGACGATTCTCTGATCCGGAAGTCTCTTCGTAACGACGTAAAAGAGAACGTTGTAGACGGAATCCAGACAGAGACAGAGCAACACCAAGTACGTTCGAAACGAATAGAATCGGGACTCTCCGAGGGCCGAAGGATGGACGAGGATCGCCTGGGCGTCGGGAAAACTCATTCCCTCTTGAAGGTCAAGGACGAATTCCACGGACGCCCCTCTCCTCCTCCTCCTCCTCTCTAGATTGACGCTGTCCTTGAACCTGTTCAGTTCCTCGTCGATCGATGCCTGAGTCGTCGCCCCAGACGACCTGTAGTCCTTGCAGACGACCACCCACCGGCTGCCCCCGCCGCCGCCGCCGCCGCCGCCGCCGCCGCCGTGGGTGGTCGGTGGAGTTGCGTCTGTCCATGAGTCGTATCTGAGGACAGAGCTGAGCTTCCGATTAGTTTCATCGACCCTTCGACAGCAGAGGGCGTTCCATCTGCGCTGAAGAAGCATTTCGACGCCGACGTAAGGACTGGAGTCCCTCAGCTCAACCAACAGCTCCTCGAGTTTCGCTCTGGTGACCGGACGAAGCAACATCTGGGCGACCAGCGTCCTACCCCCTCCTCCTCCTCCTCCTCCTCCTCGGTCTCTCTGACTTCCGACAGAGCGTGAACCACTTGGAATGGAACGGCGACAGCGCCGAGGCAGAGGAAGACGAGGGCGGCCACGCGACCGTCGATCGATCGAAGGCGAAGGGAGGGAAAGAGGTCGTCTCCTTCGACGGCCAAGTAAACGACGGACGCCAAGAAGGCGACGCAGCCGGCGTTTCTCCCGGCGCTGCGCAGTACTTCGCCGGCCGCCAACAGCCGCAGGTCCCTCGGCGCCCGAAGGGTCGACGGCTTCAGCGAAGACCCGGGCCCCGTCCCTTCGCCGTCTTCGACGACAGAGACCTTGACGGGCGAATGCCGTGGATCGGCGGTCGCTTTCTCTTCGGTGAACGACGAAGGACGAGAAGAAGTCGGCGGCAGCGGCGACTGCTGGTCGTCGAAGACTGTTCGGGCGTCTTCTTGTTCGGTCGTCGTTTCTGAGTCTCGGCGGCCGTAGTAAGAGAGAATTCCTTTGCTAGAGAGTTGTCGATAGATGTCGACGGAGACGGTCGGCAGCGGAGAGATTCCGGTCGCCGCGAGGGTGACGGTGCTTCCTCCTCCTCCTCCTCCTCCTCCTCCTCCGTCCAGTTGCTCTTCCTCCTGCTTCTTCTCAAACGACTCCTCCTCCTCCGCCACCATTTTCACTTCAGCCCTAAATAAGCGACAGAACACAGCGCCTGTATTCTAAACGCACAAGAAGAGATACATCTCATTTTTTTAAATTACGGAATTCACCTCAAAAGTCAAAGCGCGACTAAAACCGATCTGAATTAGCGTCTGATGTCATATCTGCATCCTCTGAGAAATGGTTGCACACGAGAACGATGTTCACTCGCTGTATCCTATTATGAGTCAGCGTCCTCCGTCCTTCTGTCGGCCTCTGTCAGTCTGTATGTCTCTGTATTTGTTCTTCTGCGTCGTGTTCTCTTCCGTTCTAGTTTTAAGGCCGATTGAAACGCTCTTCCGACCTTCCTTGGCCAGAGGCGCTGCTGTTAGGGCCTACGTGGCCGCGGATCAGAGAGTGTAATCGTTACACAGGAAACACGCGAGTAATGTCCTTCTGTCCTCGGGGTCCCCAGTTGGCCGACGGTCAGACATTGTACTCTCGCTTCGCTTCGCTTTTAACGACGCCGAAGCCAAAATAGCCGAACGGACATATCAAACTAAATATACTATCAATAGACTTCCCGTTGCCAGAATATAGCCATCCATCGCGTGCATTTAATATAACAGTAATAATGGACACTGGTTAGATTGCTTCTTTCTTGGATCTCTGTCATTATAAAGCTCAACTCTTTTAAACAATTAACTCAACTCTTTTAAACAATTAACTCAACTCTTTTAAACAATTAACTCAACTCTTTTAAACAATTAACTCAACTCTTTTAAACAATTAACTCAACTCTTTCAAGACAATTAACAAGGGGGCCTCAACTAAATTTTGAAACAAAAAAAGGTTAACACTCAACTCTTTAATAAACAAAAAAAGGTCGCCATTAACTCAACTCTTTTAAACAATTAACTCATATTAACTCAACTCTTTTAAACAATTAAGCTTCGTTATCTTGAGCATATGGGCCCACGATATTTCAATTAAGCATTATCAACCGGTGGTCAATCTTCAACAGTGACAAAGTCCAGTCCCTTCCACTTCCATCGTCGTCTCCTTTTTTTCTTCTTCGCTTTTCCTCCACAATCCTCTTCCAGGTGCAAAATAGACTTCGCAGAGGAGCAGGTAGACAAGGCGTGAAGGCGAGGTCTCTCTCTCTCTCTCTCTCTCTCTCTCTCTCTCTCTCTCTCTTCCTTCCTTCCTTCCTTCCTTCCTTCCTCTGTCAACGCTTTCATCACATCGAGTCCGTTCCTCTTTTCTTCCTCTCATGATTGAAATGTTCGCCAAGATTCAAATGAACGAGTATTCTGGCGTCCAGACCCAGTGGCGGCTCCACCGGGGACCAGGGGCCCGTGCCCCTATTGACTGCCTGGCCCCCAATGCCCCCCAGTTGGGACCCTATACTTAATGCTACATACATTAAACAACAAATGGTTGGCCCCCATATGATTAGAAGTTGCCACCCCAACGGCCCCCCACTTGCCAAATCCTAGAGCCGCCACTGTCCAGACCCCCTGGGCCCCCCTACCGACCCCAACTGGACGGACGATTCGATCAAATCTAGACTTTCTAAAATGGTCGAAGAATCTCTGATCTGAGTTTGCGAATGGCCCAAAGGGATCTGAATCGTGAATTTGGATATCTCGAAATAGCTTTAAAACAGAAGCAACAGTAGGCCTACATTGAAGACTGGACCAACAACATGTCTACCTACCACGCAGCAGTAAAACATATCTTCACAAATAATCAGTTCTTTGTAATTCTATTCGATCGCTGTTAAACGTTAATTGCTCCACGATTGAAAAAAAAAATTTGTTTCCGATTCTTACAAACGAACTTCAAACTATACGAATCGTCAGGACTAACAGGACTAACGAAACTGCCGACGTTAGGCGCCGAAGGTAGCCTACATCGGCTTCTATCCGCAAACAGTTAGAGGCAAATTGACCGGAATAACAACCGCTTCTATTGGTCATCTATTGACAATATGACCTCTTCAGATAATGTCAACGATCGAAGCCACGGACCAAGGTTAAGCCAAGCGCCGCCGTTATGCAATAAATTAAGTGTTACTGGCGTGGACATTCTCCGGAGCAGGAGAATTCGAGTGCCTTTGCCTGCCGAAGACAGTGGAGCTAGTAGCCTACTAGCACTGCTACTAGCACTGCTACTAGCATTGCTGGTTCGAGGCATTCTTCTTAGAGAGTTCGATATGAGCACATTTGTCACACATCGAGTGAATTAACAGGACTTATTATATGACCTTCCTTTTCAAATGCTGAACAAACGAAGACGACCCGGTCTCAACTGGAACGGAGGACCAGCGGAGACCGGTCGGTCGGTCGGTCGGTCGTAGGCCAGACACCAGCAGCAGCCTCGCATCGATTATTAGGCCTATATTCTACGTAGGCTGATACATCGAGGGCCGTGAAGAGGAGGGGGGGCATTCCCTTTCCACGGCCCTCGATCGACACATATACTGTAGGTATAATGAAGTGAACGGGGAAAGGCACCGTCACATCGATTGCTGCCCTCTGCTCGGTGGAATGACGAGAGAGGAGTGGAGCAGCTGCACGGGTGAAGGGGCACTTAATGGCCCCCATGCATAGAAGTTTCCACCCCAACGGCCCCCCCCCCCACTTGCCAAATCCTGGAGCCGCCACTGGCACTGCAGAGGTCGACGCCGACGTATGCAGGTCGGTTTGAACTCTCTCTCTGTCTCTCTCTCTCTGTCTCTCTCTCTCTGTCTCTCTCTCTCTCTCTGACACTGTCAAGTGAAATAGAAAGAGAATGGTAAATAGAAGAGGAGTGTAGTTATTTATGGTGAACGTTCTCAGAAGAGCTAAAGGTGTTGAGAGTCATTCATGTGAATGGTGATGACCTGAATGACCTCGTCTTTTTCTCTCTCTCTCTCCTCTATCGACGAATGAGTGAACATGTTAAGTGTAGAACCAAATTGAAAACTCAAATGCCATATTATGAAATCATTCTGCATTATTTGATTTCAATCACAGTGAAAAAAAACGTCTTTTTTCAAAAATGAAATAAAAAAGATCAAAAGTCTTATCTATAATACAGAATAAGGAACAGAAATTAACATTAGCCACGATTTCTTAGTTCCCCATTAAAATTCATTTCGCACAGCAACACCAAAATGTTCCTCTGCCTCTGAAGTCAATCTGCTAATAATTAGAAGAGAGCGGAAATCACAGCTCTGTACATCGAGCACAGATACATCTCTTCTCATACGCACACAATGCAACGCATTAATTAGTCTGATATGTATACGGTTACGCATCCAGTCAGAATTCCCTAGAACGTCGATAGCATAGTGGAGGTGAAAATCTGCTGAAGAATGGAAGGCAGATTCTTTGTGTCAAGGCAGACAAAAGCCTTTCCAGACGGCATCTGCTTCATAATTCTACAGAAAGAAATTGCTTCATGATATTTCAGAAAACTCCATCAGATGAATAACGTGGGGGCGGGGGCATGTCCCCCAGTCATTGGGCCCCATATGGGGTCTAGCTATATATTAACTATATGCTATAACCATAGAAGTGTCTGCATTAGATTGGTTTTTTTCAGGTTGAGTCAAAAGCGTCTTCCACCCCCATGACAAAGATGCCCCTGGCCCACACAAACACACACACACACACACACAGATGAATAAACACACATGTCCACACACACACACACACACACTATACACACACTATATGCACACACACACACACACAGATTGGTTCAGTCAGGTTGAGTCAAAAGAGTCTTCCACTGAGTGTCCCACACACACACACACACACACACACACACACACACACACACACACACACACACACACACACACACTGATATGCCATAGTCCAATGGTCCACCTTGTCACTCCACAAGATGACAAACAAATCATGTACTAGACATGATGAGTCTGTGGTAGTGCCATTGTCGTGTCATGAGTACATGGCACTCGGGCACACGCACCAGACAGACTTTACAGAAGCGTCTGAGAATGTGACAGTCTGCTGGGGCATCACTGGTCTCCTGTTCAGTCGTACTATTTCTATGCGTCTGCTGTGGTCTGTGATTAAGTGTGGCAGTCGATGACGATGACCTGTGTGCCTGGTCCCCAAGAGATCCGATGAAAATGACGAATCCGTTGACGTCTTCGTTTGCCGTCAGGACCTCAGCGAACTTCTTCGGTCGTATTCCGTAGCGCTCGAGATTTGCGTCGCTCAGGACGATCACAAAACGCTCATCCACTTCCTGTTCCTTTGCGATCTCCTCCACCGCATGTTTTGTCGCCTCCAGTGTGTGATCACCGCTTATGCAGAACTGAGCGTGTGCGTGCAAAGCCTGTGAAATAATACACGGAATTAACTGTAATAATGTGCAGGTTCATTATCAAACATAACAGATAAGTGAAGCACAAGACATGAGCAGTTTTCCAAGATCCTGTTCACTGCAGCATCTTCACTGGACACTGCTCCAAAAGTAACAGCAGGATCATCACAGGACTACAGGCTCCATCCAGACACAACTACTTCACACACAGTCAAACCCAATTAATGCCATATTTAAGGACTGTAGCCTCATGTGGGTCTAGCTGTGGGTATAACAGTTCACATCTCATTTTACCACAAACGGCTAAAAATACACAGCTAACAAAAAGCATAAATCAACACCAATGGTCACTTAGACAACAAGTCAAATGCATCCACACAAAATAACCCAAAGACAAAAACATCTCCACAATAATGAAACAAAACAGTAAGATAAAGAGTGGCAAACAAACAAAGTGTTATTTCTCCAAAGATTCTCTGTGCAGAGAATTCATCCTTTGACAATTTGTCTTAGAACAAGAATGACAATGAGAAAAGAGAGAAGAGAAATGCTAATAAGACTCTACAGAAAAGTGTCTGAGAGAGATTTTAATTGAGAAGATGAGTAACTAAGAGGCTGAGCCTTGCATTGCTTTATTCAGATGGCATTCAGTTAAAGAAAGAACGCCATCTTTTGATATCAGAGATGAGTTTGGATGAACTCACGAGCACAATGTCCAGTCGCTCTTTGTTATTCTTTGGCGGTTTCTCAGAAGCGATGAAAGGGAATGAAGGTCCTTCTCCCGAATGACCAAACACTTCGTACTAATAGAGACAACACAATGAAAATTATGTACTAAAAATACAGTTGCACTGTGCTGTGGGGAGATGGGGAGAGGGGGCTCTGTCCTGCTCTGCCCCTGCCCCCAAAGTCACAGCAAAGTCATCGTTAGCTTTACAAGAACACAGAGTGAGCAGTCTCACAGTTTGTCAATTGATGGAGCCCAGTGAGTCACTGTCAAAGTGCCATATAAACTGAATATTTATTTTTATTATTATGTAAATAATTAATAAACTAAAAAGCAACAATAATTATTATCACAAAGAACTTTAGATAGAAATTTACTATAAGACCTTACTGGCAATTTCTAAAGAGAATTCAAAAGAACATCGGAAGGCAGAAACGACAGGCACAGGATGAGTTCACATGAGCCAGGACAGTGGTCCATTGTGTGCCAATTAAAATCAATGATAACTGCTTCAGTAAAGTGCTAGTAGCTAATGCATAGTCAAAGTGCTAGTAACTAATGCATAGTCAAAGTGCTAGTAGCTAATGCATAGTTCCCTTAACAAAACTGCTATTGCCAAAACCAAAAAGAAGTGGAACAAAATGAACTGAAGGGAAACTCTTCAAACTCTCCTCTGATCCAATTAATCAAAACCAATTGGCAGAAAACCATTGTTCCAAGATTACAGCAACACAGTCCATGTCCAGAAAGTTATTTTTCTGCTTAATTAAAACATAAAATATTAAAAAATAGGCCAGACACATTGAAGGCACCTTAATCTTCTGGTCGTATCCTTCGAATGCTTCCATGACCATAAGGACCGATTCAAGCTGTCTGTCGAGTCGGCCATCTTGACCGTTGAATCTGTACATGCTGCCGGAGACGTCGCACAGAATCTTAATCAGCTTCGGCTTCTGCTGAGGACTCCCGAGCTAAGTGGAAAATAGAATATAACTATCAGATTTCTAAAGAAAAAGACCTCTGCAAGTCACAATTGGTTAAAGAGTAACCGACAAGAAAAGCCATATCAACGAAATACGACGACATTCAGTCGTATTGCCACTGCCCCTTCTTAAACTTAAAACTTATTTCTGTGAGACCTCGTATTAGTGTAAAGTGCTCTAGCTTTTGGCCCTTCGTCCATGTTTCTGCGCTACATAAATTGACTTATTAACCTAACCTAACCTAACCTAACCTTATAGCCTCCGACCCTCAGCAATGAGGATGGACGATACTAACCTAACCTAAAACTGATATTTACAACAACGTCTGCTAAAGACCCTTGTAAGTGCTGCTGTTAGCATCCTCATTCAATGCACAGATGTATGCTGCAGTGGCAGTAACAGTTAACATGCTGATAATAATAATGCTGCTACGGTCGTTACCTCTGGCTCCTTCTCTCCTCTTCTTTTGTAAATTCCTTTTTCTCCCGCAAGACCTTCGATGAGTTTTGCTTCATCCAAGTCACCGTAAGTTTGATGTCGAAGCCATTGTCTCTCTTTACTCTTCGCCTAAATTTAAACAACACTAACTACCTTTCAAAAAAATAAATTTTGTTAAATTAAATAAACAAGTTCACATTTTTAATAAAAGCAGCCTCTGTAACCATTCTCTGGATTTTCTTTTCAAATCTTTTAATGTTTAAAAACCAGAATCATCATCAGCAGCCCTCAAAATATTAGAAATTACGACATTGAAGAAACACAGAGAGACCTTTAAAATGCAAGACTCACCTGGAGACTGTCGAGAATAATGCGAAGCGATTTAATCTGGCTGCGAACCGAAGATGCATAACGCTCGTACAACTCCCCATCAAATTCACTCATCTTGATCTGCTTTAATCTGGAAACAAAAGCAAAGCAATCGCCAAAAATCCTTCAGCTGTTAATTGAACGGCCTGTGATTGAACCAGCAGAGACTCATTAAACCACCATTCATTAGGATTTCCCTTATTAGTCCTTGAAATAAAGAATTAAACAAAAGCAATAAATCAGCATCTACACCTAATTAATTAAACTTTAAAATGAATTCACAAAAGTCACTAAATTAGCAGATATTTTAGTAATTGAAATGCACACTATTACCCATCTTGGGTTACCCAAAAGCAACATGATGCCACGTACCTCTCCTTCCACGCTCTCTCGGCCAATTCTCGTGCAGCACGCAGCACCTGGAAAAATAACAAAGCCATCAAGTGCAGATGAAAATGCCTTTTACAACTGCCATCACAATTTAAACTTAAGCAATCCACAGAATAAATATATTTCTGGCAAATATTGTCTGTTGACAACTGCTACTAAAAGTGGCATTTAAGATGGCAGAAAGTGTGCACTCCACAGCAACATTTTAGGCAAAACAGACTCACATAGAAAACTAGAACTGCACAGAATCAAAATGTCACTGAAATCTTACAACAAGAGAAACATATCAATGGACAGATGAAGAATAAGTTTAATATAAAATATCAAAATTCCTCAGTAATATCATTGAATAATTTAAACATATAAGTATCAGAAACTGATAATATATTTCTTTGTCATCAGAAGGGAGATGACATTTAACAAGACTCAAAGCATAAACAACAACTGCACAGCCTCATGAATATTCATAAATGCAAGTCATTCAGCATGCTCTATTGTGTGAGGGATTCATGAATATTCATGAAGACATGCCTTACCTCCTCAGGGACTTGTGCTTTGTCCCAATCAGCCACCTGGAACACAGCATTTCCTCCCCCATCCAGTCTATAGGGGCCTCCTGCTCCCCCATTCCAGCAGTGTTTATACCTCCTGAAGAAGAAGAAGAAGAAATCAACACAAATAACATCAAGTATGGCTGCCAGTACCTTAGATAAGAAGGCCACTTAACCACCATAACAACTGTATGATGAGAGAGTTGGTTAACAGATAAAAGCAACAGCCACATTCACAGAGGCCACCATTGGGTTCATAGAGTGAAGAGCAACCGCTGTATCAAAGGGAGCGATGGTGTCTCTAGTAACAGGCAACATGATGAGTCATGATGATGATGACAGTGATGATGATGATGATGATGACTAGAGCTGTACCGATTGCACATTTTGCCGATTGTTCCAATTACTGATTGTTCCGATTGTTAGACAACCGATTGTTTCGCCGATACCGATTATCTGTCGAATTCTCCAAATCGGGCGTTTTTAATGATCATGCAATCAAATTTACCATAAAAGTGTAGCGTAAATGCACATGCCTTCCGTATGCTGGTTCAATTCGAGGTTTGCCAAGAGATTCAATGCATAATGTGATCATTAATGAATAATGATTTTGCTATCAATGATTATGTCAAATTTTAAATTTCTATGTTCATTGCAATTTATAACCGATTGTTCCAATTATCCTAATAATCGGCCAGAAAACAAGTGACCGATTAATCGATGACGACTGGCGCCCAATTACCGATTGTCCTAATAATCGGTCCGATTGTGAATGTTGCCGATTAATCGGTACAGCTCTAATGATGACGATGTCTGAATAGGATTGAGAGGAGGCATACCGCTGCCACCGGCAAATGTATTGCCCCCCACATGAGGTGCACCGGTTGGGTCAATCCGACCGTGCTTCGGGTCGTCTGGGATTTTGCCTAGTTCTTTATCGTACGTCACCTTGAGTCAGACAAAAACAACAGATGCAAACATCATCACCTACAAAAACCTCTCAAAGTCATAAAGTATCAGGAAAAAAGCTCAGTGCAAAAGAAATTAGAAAATGTAGTACAAAGACATTTCTCTATCACAGCTTCACTCACTTCAGAACCGACCCAATGACCCCCTCAAAAGCGCCTCTCTTCTGAGGTATTTCATCTTCAAAGGACTTTAATTGAAGCTCCCCCCCTATTAGAGACACAAAACGCACCCGATGAAGCAGTCTCCGACACATTTAGTCTCCGTGGTTATTAGAAACGCTTATAGTCACCTGAATGGGGCGTTCTTCGTTCCGTCCAATGAGACTCTGCCACTGTTTCATGGACTGTGAGAGATTGTAGATGGCCGTTTCCCAAAGACGAACGCATCCTCCGCTATCGACGGTCACAAGACCATCGTTGCTCATCAATGACATCATCAGACCAAAGTTTGATGCACCAAATCCAGCGTAGTACCATTGGTTGTAGACATTTGGGTTTGACACTCTGCAAAGCCAAAAGCATAAAAAATGAGAAATAAATGCACAATCATTTACACTGTATTACTTACCGGTACACAGTCTAAACTATTAAAAATTTCCAATAAAACTAGAAAATTAAAAAGCATATGTGAAAAGATATAGCAACTGAATAAAGCATTCATCAATCACTTCAATTCAATTAACCAGAGAAATGTTTCCTGATCTCTAAAAATAGTAGCATCTGCAGACATAACTTTATTATTATTATTATTATTATTATTATTATTATTATTATTATTATTATTATTATTAGGAAATACTGTCAACTGAGGCGTCTGACCCTGGAATTGGAATGTATCGAATTTGTCGATTGACAAGATCACACAACTCAAGAAAACCAGACAAAGTCCTTGGCTTCACTCCTCAAACACATCAACAAACAAAAACATAAATACAACGACCACTCACGCCAAAGACATTAGAACATTAAATGATCTCACCTGAAAAAAACTCATGAAAGTAAAATGCCAAAATATATAGATACGGAATATTGTACTACTGCCGCTGCTAAGAGATAAACAGTTGACAAAATGAATCATTTCTTTTACCTTCAGGAATGACATCCTTTGGCACTTCAGAGGTAGAAAGGATCCTGGCCACCTGTCCTGACTCAGGCAGGTACGCAATTTGACTCTTCACCAGCCGTCTGTTATTCGAAGCATTGAACGTCTGCAGGTCGTCGGCTGACGTTCGATCGGCCGTGAATATGTCGACTGACAACTGAAGAAGAAGATTTTGACACAAAGCAGTCAAAAGCCTAAACAAACACATCTGAGAAACTGTCTCAATTGTCCAGTGTTAAACAATACAAATGCACTTTTGGTTGGGACAAATAAGCTGAAATCTAGGAATCCTGTTTCTTACATTGTAGAGCTGCAAAATGATCTTTCTACTCTTGTTAAACACGCAATTAATTTGTTAAATCGTGCATTAATCGCAGTTTTAATGCACTTGTTGCATCGCGTTGGACATGCCAGACTAAGTACACTTTACATATTTAAACTTTCAATTGAATCGATGCAGCAGAGGCATGGGATGGAGCTAAGTGCTGGGGTCAATTAATAAACAGATAACTGTAATGACGATTGCAAAAATTGAAAAGCGCTCAAAAGGGTGAACAGATTCTAAAGAAATTTTGCACTAAAGACACAAATAAATGTCTCTTTATTTGAGCTGTGAAACCATTAATTTTTAAGGCATATTTTTAAGGCATGTTAATTGTGATAAATTCCTTAACGCGTAAGCGAGCGCATTAACGTGCTAATTTGACAGCCCTGTTAACCCCTTAGCTGGGCAACTATTTGTAACTCAATGTAAAATGGATGAGCGTTACTCGGGGCACCCAGTTAAGGGGTTAAATCATTTGGTAGAGGAATGACGTTGACAATCTCATACACAGTCGGGAAATCCAACACCAATTGACACGTAAGCATTGTGTGTTGATAAAACGCGATTAGGACTCTTAATGTTCTGGCCAAGAGCAGCGCTTAGGTAAGCATCTGGCAACGGCTGAGAGGCAACCAACTCCAACTCATCCAAACCATCAACTAAAACACAACAACAACAACAACAACAACAGATTTCACTCCTTCCAAACCACAATCATCATCATCATCATCATCATCATCATCATCATCATCATCATCATCATCATCATCATCATCATCATCATCATCATCATCATCATCTAATTAATATTATGGAAAAGGATGATTGCCAGGTCTTAGAAAAGTTTCTTCAATTGCTGAACTCATTGAAGTTACTAACTGTAAGCATTATCCCTTCTACTTAGAATACCAAAATATAAAGTTCTAACAAACAAACAAAATAGCAAAAAATCATAAAACTTTTCTCCCACTTTTAAGCCTGATGCTCTGAGTTGCTATAAATTTACTCTGAGATATTAATTCAAGAACACTATACTACTACTACTACTACTACTACTACTACTACTACTACTACTACTACTACTACTACTACTACTACTACTACTACTACTACTACTACTACTACTACTACTACTACTACTACTACTACTACTACTACTACTACTACTACTACTACTACTACTACTACTACTAAACCAACAATCCATTTATACACCATAGCACCTAATAAGAGAATCAAGTGCACACTGCAATTATAACCAGAGCTCAGGAAAGCAAACCATTAGACTGAGAACTCCATTCCCTTGTAGAAATATTTGATCAAAAAGTTTCAGATTCATCATCAGAGATAAAAATTTTTATACTAAAAAGAAGAATTGAAAAGCTTACGTCCGTCTTTATTATTATCCTGTATCTCTTGAAGGCTAAAGTTCAGGGGGTCATTCGGAGAACGACTTAACAAGAATTTCCTGTTGCATAAATGGAAAAAACCCAAACATTCATATCAGTCATGAGAGAGAGAGAGAGAGAGAGAGAGATTTAAAATATCTTACCAATATCTTACCAGTTGCTGAACCCCAGCAGATGAAGATAACTTGATTTCTAATGAATGAAGCCAAATGCAACTCATAGCATCTCTTATGCAAACCATTGATTTTGAAAAGTGAATTACAGTAGTCCACTGCTATTGACATTCAGAGACTACACACTACACAGTTTCCAATGCAACTGATAAAGACAAAGTGCTTTTAAGAAAAAAAACTTTCTTTTACAGAGAATATTACGACGTCAGAAGAAAAGAACAGGAGAACCGTCGTTCCCAGAGCCAGATCTACATCGAGCTCTTCTGTCGGCTGAAAATAAGTTTACTTGTTTGACTGATGTTCAGTGAGAAGCCATTCGTGCTTTGAAGCCATAAAGAGAGAGTGGATCTTCAGTGGAAGTGAAATGCTGTGGACTCTGCCTTCCATCATGTCCAAAATGTCAATTGTATTACTACAAAACACAGGAGAGAAGTCAATATCTTGAAATTAAATTCTCTTTATTCAGTCTACAAGAAAAGCTTCAGCCATAAAGGTCAAATAAGAAATGAAAAGTCAGAGAATAGATTGATCGCATTGTGTTCTGTAAGTGACAGAGCAGTTCTTATGGCCACTGAAATCTTATAACAGAATTACATATCCACTGAAATCTATTTCAGAAACACATTGAAACACACAAATGACAATTACTGATCTTGCTTGAAGAAGATGATTGTCCCCTCGGGATCCTGTGAAAACTCACTCTCCATTTTAAAAACACCCTACAAAAAACCAAAAGAGATTAATACTAATAACCAATCGTCAAACCAAGAGCTGCTTTGACTCTCAGAAAGACCAATTAAAGCGAAAGTGATGCCTTCAAAATTACTGACAATTGCTAAAAATTGTTCACTTTGTATTTAGATTCTTTGTTTGGCAGATAACACTTTTTCTAAATGTCACGCGGTGAACTTGATACTATATTTAAAATATAAAAGTACATCAGTTGCAAAGACCGCAACTTTTACTATCTTCCCTCAAACTTAATCAAGTCTGCTGAACATGAAATGGCCATCTTTGAACGGAAAGCGTCTTTACACAGTTTCCTTTTCAATATATCATTAGTTATTTAAGTTTGACAATGGCCCAAGCATTAGAACTCAAGAAGTAACTGGTCACCTGATTTGCTCGGAATGTACGACTGATTTTGTCAGCAGCATTGCCTAACAGTGAACCAGTGTCAAGTCTCAATAGTTCTCCTGTCTCCCAGTTGATGTTCAAAGTGGTGTTTGTCTAAGCAAAGCATAACCAACGGATCAGAAAAAAGCGTCAACTTAGAAAATACAACAACACCAGACTGGTCATGAGTCATGACTACAGTTGCCATGGAGACATCGCACAACTGTAGTCTACAATTTACACTTGAAAAAAAGAGAAAAATATTAAATTACTTTTTCATCAAAATGCAAATAGTAACATTTAAAAACTCCACACATTATGTACACTGTAGATGAAACAGGTCAAAAGACAATGACAGAGGAGAGGAATATCAGGAGCTCATCGGCTGAGAGACTAAACAGCAAAAAAGATCACCAGAGCTTCAAAAGGAAACATTTGCAAAATTCATTCCAATGCATTTCTCAGAATTTTTGATAATCAATCACAGCTGAAGGAAATTGCCAACAAAATTCGGCTCTGATATAAAATGACTTGTGTTTACAGCAAAGGTAAATAATCAACTGATCAAGAATTCAATAAATTAAATAATAATTATCTTAAAAATCAAGCAAATAGCAGCAGTTAAATTTCATTTATGGTTGATCAGTTTGACAGAGATTTGGGTTTTTAAAATGAGAGGATTTTCCCCAAAATAACATAAAAGCATAAATTGATTATCAATAAATTAGACAGCTTCAGAAATTTCTGACGCCTTATTTGCCCATTCCACTAAGTTCTCTTATTATAAGCAAGTTCCTTCACAGCGTCATGCAACAGAGAGGAGCAACTGAGTGAAACACAGTTGAGTGAGATGATTGTCAGTTAAAGAGATGTCTAGAGAATAAAACAGACCAGAGCCATTTAGAAAAAAAGACTACTTTTATAAAAATAAACTTAAACCGGGTAAAAAGTAAAATAGAACAATCGTAATGGAGACTGACAAGTTCCTCGTGCAGAATGATGTTCTTGTCGAGAGGAAAGCCGAGAGGCGCCAGGCGAATGGACGGCTTGTAAGCCATGCTCCGAGAAGACGTTCCTGGAAAGACATCGTATAGGTCGATGCAACTCAGGTGCTGTTTTCTTGTGTCCACTGAATACAAACAGACGGGACTCGTTGTTGCAACATGAATGACATCCCCATTCACTCTTCCAGGCTGTCGATGTCTGCCTGTCAACAATAACAACAACAACAACAACACAGCACAAGAATTAGAGATGTGCAGGTACAGCAAGACGCCTACCCTACCCGTACCCATGCAAAAACTTCCTTACCTTCCCGTATCCATGTATACAGGTATGGGTACAAAGATCCTGTACCCATACTCATACCCATATACCTGTATCTGTTCCTAGAGACTATACAGAGGCAACAACATTAATGTTTTAATGAAAACAAAGCACATTTTAAAACATGTCATATGTTGACAAGAATTTTTTTTAAAGAGGCACATTTCATATTTCATTGCTTGAAAGTTGGAACATTTCACATTGATATATATCAGTGTGAAATGTTCCTCCTCTTCCTCTTCTTTTTCTTTCCCTCCTTACATCAAAATGCCTCCTTTCAACACTTCCTCAATCTCTGACATAGTTCACAGTTGTGTGATGAATAAAGGTCGTGAGAAACAGTTCTGAGAAATGGTAATGAAGAGACATTTGAAGACACAGTCAGCACCTTTTGTGACAGCCACATCGACAATGGCGCTTGTTTCGTGCAGAGGAAGATTCCAGAATGCCTCCTGCTCTGTGAACAGCTGAGAACGGGCCTCTGTTCGATCACTCACAAACGACTGAATGCCCATAAACACAGGACCCTGAAGACACAATCAAGGGGGAAACAACGTATCAAATCATCATCGGCCAGAGATTCAAAGGCCAGTGCCGCCCTATTTAAAAAGCATATCATTTGAAAAAATTCACTTTGATAACAAAAGAAAGTGCAACATTCAGTGTGTGTGTGTGTGTGTTCTGAGTTTCATAAATTATAATCTATGAAGCAAATGATAACATTTATCTAGTATTCATCTTATTGAGAAATCCAAACACCCTAAAACTTTTGAAAATAAGTAGATGTAAATAAAAGAAACACGAAATTCACATCTTAATTAATTCATTGATAAGTTCATTTGAAACAGAATTTTCTGTCCTAAATACCTTAACGGTCAATTTCTTTTCTTCAACAGTACAGGAAAATGGTTTCGTGTGTTTTCCATTTCCCTGCCTCACAATGTTCCACTGTCCGGCAAACTTCAGCGGAGGAAGTGGAAACCTGGAAATACCACTTCTAAATCATCCACTCTTGGCTTAGACTGGAATGGCAATAAGAAGACAGTCTAGGATAAAACTAACACAATTAATGATTGCAAACCATCAATTAAAGACGTCAATAAGGCCTGCAGCTACAAAATTTAAATCCATTTGATAAGAAGACAACTCACTTTAACTAACAAATGTCAAAGATGGCATTGGCAGAAATACTCCAAAAATATGTGAAATTAGGTAATTGGATCAACAGGCAAATTTAATGAATCTGTCGAAATGCATAAACTTAATCAAGAACATATGTCATGTGTGGGAGACATTTGTCAGAAGACCATCGGCCAGTATTTAATGAATGTTTCTGCATTTGGAATGAGATTCAAACAAAGACTCACAGAAACCAAAACAAACAAACACTGATCAGGCTAATTATTACACAAACAGAAGAACAGTCAAATGGTTTGCTAGATGTCAACTGATTCAAGACACCAGATGGGAGGAGGGAGGTCATTTGGGAGGTCAACAACAGTGCTGAAGAGGACAACTCATACTGTAAGATGCCCAAGATACAACTGATTTGCTAATTTTTATGGCGCCAGATCTTCCTTCAGGTGGGAAATGAACGAAGTCTCAAACAAAACATCAACAAATTTAATGAAATCAAAGACCGTTCAGGCGTTAAATAAACACTTTATGACCGCAACAGACACAAATGTCACTAAATCATTTTCTAATAAGGTTTCTATAATTTCAATAAAAACTGTCATAAATGTGCCAAATACAGCGATATTCAGATATATTTTGGCACAAATGTGACCATTTCATGGAACAAATAAATGTGAAATTTTTACTTCAAATTATGTGAAAACAATCACATAATCTCCTAAAGCAACTTCAGAGATCAGATCCCAAATTGTGAGACACAGTCAAGATAAGCATCAAAGGAATGACAACTTCTTTTGAATGACATCCCAAATGCAAACGGATGACGCAAAGTCATGCAATTACTTAAATAGTTGGACACCAAAGTGCTAAGTAGCATTTCAGAGCTACAAATACAGAGTAGACTCTATTTAGACATAACCAGTCGCTCCAATTGACACACGTGGCACAGCGCGCATTGTGCCTCAGGGATTTCAAACGACTTCTTAATGTTCAGTTTTTTCATAGAAGCAGAGCAGCTCATCGTTAGAAAATCATTCAAATTCTCTTTAAACACAAGCTCTGACCTCCACTGTGTTTATAGATGATAATTGCAACACTCTCTTCTCCATTAATCAAATAACACAACATTACTAAACAACAAGGCACCTGCTCTGGAACAATCAACATCACTTCCTCAATCTAATTAATATTCAAGACAGAGTCAATCTTGAATATAATTAATCAGCATTTTCTGTGCATGGTTTTTTCCTGAAACAAGATTATCAATGATTGGTCATTTTCAATTTAACTCTTTTGAGACGTAATTATTTCAACGCTATGACATTGACGTCGAATTCTGTTGACATCCGCTTCAAAAGGGTTAAGAAAAAATGTCAATCCTAAATCTTTCAATCACTCAACTGATCTTAAAGCTGGGAATTTATGAAAGAATTATGTCTTATCACATGTGACATGGATAACAGCTGATGTCTGCTCATGGCTAAGGTCACAATATTTCAAACCCCTCTATAAAAACCCCACCTTCAAGTTTTAAAACTATTTACCTCCTGAATTCCAGAGGCCCTATTAGAGTGGGTATATACATAATGTGTGCGTGAGCATGAGTGCATGTGCGTGTGTGTGTGTAGTCTTTCATTATGACCTGGAATGCAGGTGCTGTTATGCAGATAACAACATATGCAGACTTTTCTGGTTGAATCAAAGAATAAAGTGATAGATTTTAATTGAAGGAATTATCATCAACAGAATATGTTAATTAATGGATATGACTGTTGAAAGGTCCATCTAAGGTCTGTAGGCAATTCTGCCTCTAGCCCCCAAAATGTCTTGATAATGAAATTTTACCAGTGAAATGAATGAGAATTTTAAAATTCATTTATTAATTAGAATTATGTCTGATCCATCAATATACAAATCCAATGTTACAACCACAACTACGGAAAAACCCGGAGACAGAGAATCACAAAGAAAAACAAATGGATCATTACAAAAGAACACAGGAGAGATGTTACTTGATTATATGATGCACAGATAAATTGAAAAATAATGATTTAAAAGATATTTAAATATTACAGAAAACACGCATTAACCTAAACACATTTTACAAGTTTCATAACAAAAGAAAGCTGATTCCATGACAAAAACTGATAACAATTCAGTCTCTTCTTATAATTTAAAATAAAACATTTTACAGATATTAATTACATTACGTCAAATTAGCAATGGCACCTGTAAACAGTGACCTATCTGGGCTCATAAAGCGGCATTTGTGGCCTTCAGCACGGCTGAACTGAAACGCCATCTGGGGTCTCTACCACCAAGTCTCAGGGACAACAAACTAGTTTAGAAGCTCATCAGGAGGAATCAAAGACAACACAGAATGGATTTATAAAACAAAAAACCACTTTCATGACAACACTTTTATATCTGATTTTTCCAACACTTCAACACAACAGACAATCAGTGAATTAATTGTTTAAGGTAATTAATAATTGTTAATAGTCAATTCAATATGAATTCTAGTGTCTCTGATATGAGTCAGCAATTGTACCTAAAAGAGTTCCATCATTAATTAGTTCTGCTTACTCTTTGGCCAGGAGCACATTCCTAGGATCAGCGCCAATTGGAATTCCGTGCTTATGCAGAGTCTCGAGCACTGTGTCACGAAGCTCCTTGTTGTAGACGTCAAAGTCAAAGACGTTATTTACAACGTTTACGAGACCTTCGCTCGGAAATCTCTGAAAGAGATGAACATTCTGACGTTCTTAAAATGACCAACAACCAAAATCTCCATTACACAAACTCAGGTACAAAAACAAAACCACAACAACAGGAAATTCACCAGACCAGAAAATAAACAAAGATTCAAACAAAATATATCAAATCTATTAAACACACAGAACTCTATGTTAAAGCGTTATTCTAAGAGCATCCAATTCCAATGTGAGATTCAATATTTCTCACTGAAAAACTTATGAAAAATTATGTATTGAGGTTGAAAACTTTTGAAATGAGCATAATATTAACAAATGACAGCAATTATATCCATTTAATAAAATTAATACATGATTTTGATTCTTCTTCTTCTTTGGGTGCCCTGTATCACTACACTGGCAACCATGGACCTCCATGCCTCCCTGTTGTTTGTAATTTGCATTGCATTAGCTCCACTGCTGATGTTATTATATCTTTCATGTCACAGTTAAAGCTTTTATCAATCAGTCTTTGCTTCCCTCTTGCTCTTTTTCCCTCCACTCTTCCGGTTGTAACTTGGTTTTCCAAACCAGTTTTCCTCATTATGCATCCAAAGAATTCAACTTGCCTTTTCCTTACAGTACAGTATGCATCAGTTTTCATAGTGTATTTGCCCTTACTAGGATTTCTTGACTAGTTTTTTCTCAGTCCACGGTGCCCATGATGTTGATACAATGTAATAATCAAATTTTTAAGCTAAATATGCTAATGATAAAGAACAAGAACAATATCAAAAAAGATGCACTGAATCTGTCACTCAAGTGTTGTGATGTTCGTGATTTCTAAGTGAAACACTTTTAGATGTTCGGAAACTCTTTCCTCGGCAAACAGACGAAGAACTGTTATTCTCTGTAATATCTCGGACAGAACTGACCTCCAAATGCTTGACCATGTTGACAACTTCTCTGGTTGAATACGGATAAGTGATCATTCCCTGATCGGCCATTGTCCGTAATTCACCAAACGCCAGCACCAGACGACGCAGGGTGCCGTCTGGGACGCTTGGACCGTACTGACGCAGCATCGACATCTCTGACTCCACGTCGGGATTGTCGATGGCATGACAACTGAATATGTCGCCTGACAAAACACATCAAATGCTCTCTTATGCAGCAGCTACAGCAGAGGATGTCACATCAGCGTGTAAGTAAGCACAGTTCTTAACATTCTGTCCAACTCTTAAGTACTTAAGATGACGTACCCATTGCACCAAAAAAGTCATTTCCAAGAAATGGAAATCCGGGTCGATTTGCAAGAACAAACATCCGGAAATCCGGATGAGTAACAATAATGGACGGCGATGGCTTCAGACCAGAATTAGCTGAAAAAAAACAGAAGAAAAGAATCTGAGTTTCTCTAACCAAGGTCTACAATTAGAAAGACAAAAAGCTCAGGCAAAGTCAAGGCCTAGAAACCATCACCGAATAAATCAATGACATCTATCTCAGTCACGCTCAGCTGCAGAAGCAAAGATATTTCACAGTATCATTAGATCTCACATCACAATATCAAACTGTTTTGTTTCTTTCATCTGGCACAAAGTGATTATTCATAACAGAAACGGCAACAACATTTCTGTAGAAATATCGCAAGCAGCATGTACCAGCATTACCCAGGAAATGGCATCCAGTGACTCATTTGGCCAAACTGCATCAGCATTTACTTTGATAAAAATTATAAAACATTTCAGACTGTTCAAAAGAATAAATAACACCCACAGATTTTCCCATAAAATTTGCTGGTCCAGCACTCTGCAAAGGTTGACCGTGATTGATTCATGCTGCCTTGAAGTTTTACTTTCCTTCCTACTGATCTTCCGATTACATGTCACGGACTCCAGTTCTCTGAACTCCATCCAAGCAAAGGATAAAGGGCAAGAGGAGAGGAAAAGGTCAAAATATCACTCACACATCTAACTTCAGGCAAAAAGTCTAAGAGCCCCCCGTCCACCCATTAATGCAAGTGAAAACAGACGATTCAAATAATCTAATAAAATTACAGAAATTCAGTGAATCAGTCAAACAAGACAGGTGAATGAGAGTGACTCATTCACTTCACTGTAAAAACTGCTTCAGAAAAAACCCAAATAACCACATCTGAAGAAGAAACAAACACACACAAAAACAGAACCTCTGTTTAAATACCCTCCTATCCTCTGTAACCACATCAGACATTCTTAAAAACAAAACTGATGCTTTTCCTCCTATCCTCTGTTTAGGCTCCTCCTAACCTCTGAATGTAAATCAATCCTCCTATTGTATGCAATCATTCATCAGTTCATGGCATGATTATATTCCCATCCATCATGTCTGTTTAGGCTCAAAGCGAATGTAAATCAACTTAATTTTATGCAATCATTCATCAGTTCATGGCATGATTATATTCCCATCCATCATGCTGTTTCTTTAAGGCCTTAAACCTAATATAATTGAGGTTGATTTGTTTGATTGTCTAATTTACTGGCTAAATGTCTTTTGAGAGACAATAAACAAAATAAATGTCTGTTAAATAACTAATAACAATGCATATTAAATTGTTTGATAGACAAATGACAACATAATAATAATTCTAGAATTAAACTTAAGAGAATTCTAATCGAGTAACTGACAGAAGATAATCATCCAACCGTACCGCTGACAATGCGTCTGCTGTCTGCCAAATGCATTTCACCCGACTCAACCAGGGTCTTGAGTATGCAGGTGACATTCGTTGGCGCCTTGTCAGCCTCGTCAATCACAAGGATGTGGCCTTGCTTGACCGCTCGAACCAATGGAGAGTCTTCGTAGACGACTACGCCGTCCTGCACGGTCGGCTGCAAGGTCAACGTCTGAACAGTCGTATCCCTGGAAATTAAAAATCACCACAAAAATAAACACATTCAAACAACACACCACCTTCCAAGAGAAGAACATAATTGTCAAACTCTGGATCAAACTCTGTGTTATCTTTGAGCAAGATTTCTAACTTGCAAAATCCAGTAACTGTGTCTCAAGTCCAAGTGCAGTCTCTGTAACACATATAATCTAACTAATGTTGAGAATATGTCCAATTAAACTCAGAAATTAAGACATCAAATAAATCTCTTCTGGGAACAAAATCTCTGTTCATCTTTAAAATGGCAAAAGTCCATAACTCATTCAAAATTACAGTGTTAAGAGTTTCTTCAATATTTCATTTTACATTAAATGTGAATTTAGTTTTTAACTATATTCTGCAGTCTTTTGCACGATTCTTACGTACACCAGGCAGTGCATAATGCTAGACTGATTTCTCAGATGTTTAATAATTTCCATTGTAATCCTATTCACTCAGTTACCATTTACTGAAACTAAGAGATGTGAAAACTCAAAAAAAAAACTTCAATAAATTGATATCTAAAATTTTTAAAATTAAAAGTGTTTTTATAAGATGACAATGTTTGTTGAAAGTCACCTTTGTGCACTGTCCACACATTCATTAAAAGCCTAATGCCTCTAAATAGTCTATTAGAAATTCAGTCATGATTATTCAAACAACTTTCATAACTAATCATTAATTACAAATTACATACAATACTTGGTCTACTCTAGAATAAATGCCTCAACTGTTTCACAGTCAGTTATACATTCTCTTACAGATGCCATAATTTCATGCAAGTAACAATAATGTTAGGAAATACTTTTCACAAACCAAACACAGTCTTCTGGAGGATGATAATAATAATAATAAAGAAGTTAAATATGATTATTAAGTGATGAAGACTGAAGTGAGTGAGACCTGTGCAGTTGGATGTATTCTCGAGGACGATTGAGCAAATACAGGAAACGATCAATGATTTTATTCTTTCCAACTCCTTGATTCCCAACCAAAAGCAGATGTTCACCCAACAGATAATCTCTCAACATCTCCTCCATTACAGACATATGCTGAAATCAGCAACATTAAGACAACCATACATACAGGAAACTCATTCAATTTCAATTGAAAAGCATTTGACAGCATTGAATGTGATTGTTGAAAACCGCTTTCTAAAGTCCAGGACAACCCCAAACATCACATCACAATACAGTCACAAAGAACACACTCAGGGCGTTACATAAGCATACTTCATCGTTTCATCTCATCGCTCTCAAATTAAATCATGTTCACAGAAGACTCGACAGCAGAATTCTCAAATGTGTGGCAAATCAAGTGACAGGAAATAAGAGACAATAATTATTGAAAACGCATAATCTAATCTAATCTAATCTTAAACTTCTATAGCGCCACATAAGCAAAACATCGACTGAGAACTGAAGTCCTACCAAAGGGTTATCGTAAAAGATAACATCGGGAATTTTCATCTTTGTTTCTGGATTGTAAGTTTCTATTGTTGTGCTTCCAATTCGCAAAATTCCATCTTTAATTTCACCTGAAAATCAGATTCAGCAACTGAGATTAGCTGGAACTGGATCAACATATTTCATCATGGTGATGATAATGACGATAAGTTCTCAGTCTTATGGATGATTTTTTCAGTACAATGAACTCAGAGATGAGATAAGGAATGAAGTCTCCCAAACACCTCTCACAGGTTAATAGGGAATGAGCAGTTTGCTCCAGCCTATCAGGCAGTGATCACAGCCAAATTGGAACCAGCAAACCTCCAGCAGCTGCTATACACAAACATATGCCACAACTGGACCACATCTGTCTTAGATCCAAAATACAAACATTTGATAGTCACTTTGAGTCTCTAATACTCAATCAGCAACTGTGACCATCTTGACTTTTTAAATTTTGAACATGAAAAGGCACGACTGACACGTAACAGCGCGATCAATGGCGTCAACAGAAGACGGAAGTGCATTCTTTCGAACGTCAACCGATTCCAATTCCTCCTCCAGAGCAGTCTGAGTAAGTCGAGGTAGAAATCTTCAAAATACAATATTACAACTAACAAAACATCTTTCCAGGCAGCAATAACTATTTAATCATGGTCTCCTCAAGCTCAAGTTCACACCACCACCACCACCACCACCACCACAGACTCAGCACCTGATGCCATCTTTACAGTTTGCTCCAAGTCTTGCTTGTTGAAAGACTCAACTCTGGTGAACTGCTTCTACATCAATCTTTCTACTTCATCATCATCATGCATGTTCTTCCTCTCTTGTTGGATGCCAACCATTATTCCCAGCATTTGAGTCTTAATTGTTCATTTGGAATTTCAGTCCAAAGACACTGCATTTGCTCTGTTTCGTCTTGGGCATTATGGCTTCCCTTGGTTGGATTCTGCTGCTGGGTCTTTTTCCTCATTTTCATCCCTTCCATTCTGTTCTTCCACACTTCATCCGCCACTGTCCTCATACGTCCCTCTGATCACAAAACAATAAAGACCATTAGAGAATAATTAAGAGAAAAAGACCAGCACTCAAAGGTACCTAGCCAAACAGGCCTTATGGACAAGATTGTAAACGCTTGTGTCTGGATAGATAGCCAGATGGCGTGCTATCCTCAGCAGCTGTCTGGTTGACAGTGAAGCAGCAACAGACTTCAGCTGAAAGCAGACAACATAAGACAACAGCTAAGACAAATCGTATCGCTACTCTGCAACTGGAAAGCCCAAAGCCAGTGCATACAAAAATCTATAGCGGTTTATAAATGCTCTTCAAAATGACAGAGGAAGCTTGTCTTCTCAATTAACAATTTAAAGTGATATATGTACAATTTAAAATTCAATTTAATAAATATTTAAGATCCAAATGCTCTTTCATTTGCTCAAGGACGAAAACAAAACAGAAATGAAGAAAAACTCGCAGCCTCTTCTAGCTCAAGAACAGCTTTTGACATTTCTGATAAAAACTACAACAGAGATTTCAAGAGACAACCCAAAGCAGCACTCCAAACTACGCATAGAGCCTCAGAGGCAACACTTCCTTCAGACAATCACTAAGTTTCCAGTCATGAAAGCAAGAGAATTGCACAAAAACACATAAACAAAGCAAGTCCAGGATAACTTTGAACCCTAAATTCAAAGTTCAAACCAGATATAACATTATCAGTGACAGGGCAATCAGAAAAGATAGTCTTTATATTAAACATGTTAAAATACAATAAGAACACAGGAGGTTGCTCTCAATAAACAACCGTTAAATGACAATAATTGTGTCATATAATTATTTAATCCAGAGATCTTGTTGAGATCAAGAGGGTTACATCCCACATGCATAAAATAAAATACAATCAAACAATGAAAGAATAAAATGAAATCTGAGTTAATCACTGCTAGTATTTGCAACTATGAGGGGGAATTCATGGGACGTACGCTGGCATCTGTTGAGCCTCTCAGCCTGTGTGCCAAATCCATGACCTGTTTCATTCCTGTCATTTGAGGAACCTAAGAAGTCACAATAAGTCAACAATCAATTAACCAATTGACAATTTTCAAAACAGTCAAACATTTCACATAAGCTTTTTGAAAACTTCTCTAAACTTTCTTTTAACATTAGAAGCACAGCTAACGTTTGCCAAGTATTAATTAAAATCATAATAAACATGTCGATGTAAAGTAATCAAGAAGAGAACATTTTAAAAGGCATAAATCACTCACTGCATGAAATCACAAAACAGACAGAATTCACCTCAACAGACATAGTCATTCATCAGATTTAACACCAAACAAGTCCAACGTAAACATGCATACAACAACAGCAACAACAACAACAACAACATTGGCAAGAGCAATCACTTGGAAAACCAGATTAACTTGAATGAAAAAATTCCATATCGTATTTGGGAAAGAGATGAAAATCCGAATGTCCTTACGAGTTTCTTGATGATGTGGAGTTCTTCGTCCATCGACAGAGGACGCATCAGGTGATAGAGAAACATCGTAAGCAGCTCTGAGCTGAGCCACTGCTGGCTGCTGCTGCCAACCACAGGCAGCTCAGACAACGCCACAATCCGAAACGACGGATGAATCCTCAACAGACCCCTAACAGAAGAGCACAGCAGCAGCAAAGCCATTCGGATGATCACATGACACACACACACACACACAGACTCATTACATCAAGAAGCTACATTAACGGTCTTCACTGCCATTCCATATTTCTTACAGTCTCATCACCAAAGGCTTCATAACCTTAGCAACATTATTAACATTGCCTCAAATAAATATTCACTTATTTATCCAGTTGTATATACACATACATACATACATACACACATACATACATACATACATACATACATACATACACACATCGTACTTGTTCAAGTGCTTGACTACAAATGTTCATCCTTCAGAATACAGAATCACTGTCTTCATCATCCCTGCATAGAGCGCACATAAGAGGCACTGTACGAGTCCATTGTTGCATTGCATCACAGCAGCTAATAAGACTGCACGTAGAATTTTACACATCATATTACACAACTGGAGGAAAACAGTGAAGATTTCTTAGGCCATAAGCCTCCAATAACAGAAACTGGGAAGATAAGTGAGAGGAGGACACGTGCCTTGCTGTCATGTCTGCCTCTGTATAGCCCTTGGACGCTCTGACCGCATCGTAGCATTGCATCACGCAGCAGACGACTTCCATCAAACAGAGAAAGCTCCCGGTCATGTATCAGTCTACAGCGGCAACAACACACACTCTCAAAATCACCTCAAACACTCACACACAACAACTATTACATCAAAAAAAAGTAGTATTATTCTCAATATCAATACTTATTAAATGCATCATAATAAGAAATCAGCACCAACATATTAATTAACTTTATAAAATCAACCTCATTATTGTTATTATAATTATATAACAATAATAACAATAATAATAATTATTATTATTGTATTTTTGCCCTGTAATACATAAAGAAAAAATGAACACCACCACCATCATCATCATCATCATCATCATCATCATCCACCTGTGGAGAACAGCAAACGTTCCAGCGTTGACCCTGTGCACTCCATCGAGCACCGCCAGACTTCCCTCGAGTGCCGCTAAAACGAGCGGTGACAGTCTCCAGACTGTGTCTCCACTTGGCGTCGTCATTCGTTGCTGCAGAAGATCACGTGCTGTCATGTCCTGCAAGAAAACCTCTTCTCTTGACATTCACCTCCGTATAAGGCAATGCCACATACAAGTACGGCAGTACTTGATCTTGGACTAGAACAAGTACTAGTACCACATCACTTTATAAAACATTCTGCTCAACAAATTGATCAAATTTACCAAAAAATTCTATAAAGTCAGAAAAATATTGATACAATTGAAAACATTCTGTTGAGTCAATTATAACAGATCACAGGATCATCAACAATCAGATTAAATGCATGCTTAGGCTCACTAGTTACATTCTCTGAACTAATTGTACAAATGCCCTAAGTAACTCTTGGTCAGTTAAATGTCAATTCACTGACATGATCACCTGAATATATACAGAGTGGCACAATAAAAACCTGACTATATTAAATGCAAACCTAAATGTGACTAGTTTGGTTTTTTTGGTGCCACCCTGTACAAACAGTTCAAATCCATTAAAGTAATTCCTTTTAATGTCAGATAACTTATGATCTGCACTTTTACCACTGCCATGCATCAAAACCATCTCCTGTTCAACTCTTCTCAGAGTCAAACAATTCCCAGAGAACAGAAAAAGTCCGATAATGCAAACCAGACAGAGAGACCCATTCTGCAACAGTCAAAGTCTGTTGACCAAAGCGGCTGCTGAGAAAGAAGAGACGCTCACCTGATACAACATAATCGTCTCAATGTGATAACCAAGAAGATCAGCAAACTGCCTGACAAGCACACTTTTACCACAGCCCTAAAATATCATAAGTCTAATTATGAGCAAACCAACCACCACAAAATAACACTATCAAGATAGTGAAGATATCCCATGAAAAGCTTCTTCAGGAAAGCAGACATGTTTTACAGCCTTAATTAAAGGAAATGTATTCAAGAAAAGAATTACAAAAAAACAAAATAACTGAAGATCATTTCTAAAACACAAATTATTATTTACTAAAAAGCAGAATGAAATACAAGTACACACCCAAATGAGAGTATCTCCAAGATTTAACTTAAATGCAAACATTTTTATAGCATCCTGTTTTTAAAAATTAGGCTAAATAACAGATAGAGGAGTTATGTGAAAATTGAGCAAAGACAAAATCCAATGAAAATAATCTGCAGAATTTACGAGAATCTAATGCAAAGAGCAACGGAAGGAAGAAGTGAAGAAATAGCAAATCAAACTAAGGACTAAATAGAAGCCATAAGATGAAATGGAGAGACATGCATAGAAAGGAACAGGGAGATTAGGATGACTGCTGAAGACTGCATCAAAATCCAAATAGAAGAAGATAGAATAACTTAATAATTATGATAAAAAGATTATTTAATGTAAATCTGGTGAAGAAATATGCACATCATGCAGGTCAGCTTAATGTAGGGAAAATTAATCAAACAAAATGTAATGATTTATCCGGACAAAATAAATCACGGTACAAAGAAAACTGACAAGAATAAAAAATGACATCAAGTGAGCAAAGAGGATCATACATGCATGTAATAAACAGTCAGTAATAATTAATTATCTGCACATGAGAGAGAGAGAGAGAGAGAGAGAGAGAGACAGACAGACAGACAGACAGACAGACAGACAGACAGAGAAGGAAGAAGGAGAGAAGGAGAAAGAGAGACTGACCCTTGACCCAATGACACAAAAGTCTTTGACCATGTGGGACTGCATCATTTCAGATAAGAGATGATCGTGGTAAGGAGTCCTGATGAAGTCGTCTTGTGTTACGCTTTCATTTAATTCTCCGGTTGGAACCTACATTTCAAATGAATTGTGATAAAGAATTTTCAAGCAAACTGACAGCATTGGATCATCTTTATCAAGCATCAATACTAATGATATAACTCTTACTGTCGAGCTGCCCAACTTTGTGACCAACGCGACTAGTCTTGAAATGTTCGCTACCAGACTAAAGACGCACTTGTTTAACATCTCATTTAAGTGCAATGTGTAAAGCGCTCTTGATCTTGGCCTGCTGTGACTATAGCGCTATATAAATTGGTTTATTAACTAACTAACTAACTAACTAACTAACTAACTTACTACAGCTTCATCCAAAAATTAAGAAATCAAAAGTCACTCAGTAAAAGATGATCATGACCACCACCTGACACTGTTCAATACAAGAATAGCAGAGATCCCGAAAGTGCTTGTACCTGAATTTCAGCGACACCGTGTCCACACTGCAGCTGAACAGTGGCACTGCCGGTGACACTGCCACGTCTTATCTCCATAACTGCATTTCCACTGCTGTCTTTCGCTTCCGTCTCCAACAGTTCAAACGACTAACAACAGGAAATGTCAAATGCAATTTAGACAAATGAAATGCTCATTAAAACGCCATTTATAACTGACAAAAACCAAGCCCAGCTACAAAAGTGAATGAAGATGGCCTACGTTAATCTCTGTCTTAAATATCTATTCATTAGTTGATAATTATATATCAGACCACTACATGTCATAATGCCATATGTCCATTGTCCAGGGAATGCTGATATCAGCAGGTATATCACTTGAAATGGCAAAATGTCTGGTTCTGTGGATTGCACTTTGTACAGGCAGCTTCAGTTAAGTAACTAAAGCAGCCACTGGCAGAAACAGCTAAGACAACGGCAAACTGATCAAGAGTGCTAATAGCAAACTTCATTTGTCTGTTTGTTAATTAATTAATATTAATTAATTATAATTAGGGCCCCAAGAATGGGGTAGGGGCAAATGCCCAGGGGCTCAGTGATCTGTAGGGGGGCCCAGGCAGATCTGTACAATTTTTAACACATGAAATACCATGCATTAACACCTTGAAAAGACTGACAAGCAAAAAAGGTCATCACCAATTTATTATAAACTTTCTAGGTACCCATGACTTCTCTGCCTAGGGGGCCTGGAATTTTCATTTTGCCCTGAGCATAATAAGTTAATTAATATGAATTTCTGTTTGCAAAATATCCTTTCTGAGAAATGCACATAAATTTCCATGCCAAAGAATTCAACTGAGAGGACAAAGAAGATGAACAAAAAAGAGAGACAAAAGCAAAGAATGAGTCTTGTGTTTGAGTCATTCCAGCAGATATTTACTGCTACAGACAGATACAGAAATCAAAGCAATCGTACAAATTTAAAGCAATATAATGACAAGACTCTCAACAGTTCATCATCAACCAGATCAGGTCATAACCCAAAAGTTTGGTCACATTGCTCAGTCTAACGGGTCACAGTGTAGCGCAAAATTAGATTCAAAAGTGTCGTTTTCTATCCAATACCACACATAATGTCACTAGATGTGCAAAGTTGCAACTTGCAAGGAGGTTTGTTTTAAAAATTTATATAGCTGCAGTTAATACAAGGCTTATATTAAACTGAATAGTGTTTTATCCACTTTTAGATGACAATAAGAGAGTCCTACAAAACCATTGAAATGGGTTGCGCAAACTTCTAAAAAGTTTGAGAAACTCAGAATTAAACGAGTGTGTACAAGTGAGTTCACTGATCTCCAGGTCTCCACTTACCTTAAGTGCATTGCGAACTGATGTTTGACCTTCATTTGCCATCATACAATGAAATGGATAAAGTCTCTCTAGAAGGTTCTGAAGTGATGTAGAAGGTACAGCTCTCTACAGCAAACAGTCACCATGTCACATTCACTACCACCACTGCCGCCGTTGTTATTGTCGTCGTCATCGTCATCATCATCGTCGTCGTCGTCGTCGTCATCATCATCATCATCATCATCAATGACTTATCATAAAAAGCAAAGAGCAGAAATGAGCCATTAATGATGAGTAAGAAGACTCATGTGGCCATATTTGAATAGGTTGGGCTGAAAAAATGAAGATAAATACCATAATCTCAATAAGAAATACTCAAACTGGACGAAGAAATAAAAAATAAAAAGTAAAGATAATTTTTAAAGGAAATTTTAAAAGCATAAACTGACTACAAGAAAAATTGCCAAAGACAATTAAGAAAACAAAATAAGGTTTAAGTGAGGCTATGAAGAGCCAAAGAAACAAAGTCACAGCATCTGTTAAAGTGCTTCACTCTGATCATAAACTCATCTTTTCATTAGAATCAAAACAAATTCCTCAAACTTTCTCAATACATTGGACAGCACATGTATGCTATTGAATAAATGAAATTCTGAAACTCATTTGCTTACCAGAATTTTGATGATTGCATGCAGATTGTCAAGAGGAAAATCCGGAAGACCAAGGGAATGCGTCTCTTTTGAAACCATTGTCATTGCAAACGAAAGGATTCTCGAAATGCTAACAGAAAATGGACTGGATTAACAATAATCATCAATCATAGCAACATGACAAACCAGACAATTTACCATCGACTGACAACAGAAGTTGAAAGTCAGAAGCAAAACAGTTGTCTTTTAACAAAATCCTTTCATTTTCTTTCCTAACACAGGGCTATGCTGCAACATTCTGATTACTGCTAAAGCTTACCAACATCAACAGAAATCGATGTTTTACATCATCAATCATTATTAGAACAACAAGTTACCCAGATCAACAAACCCACTGCATAATTATATTGCCTTTGCTAGGAACAGACCTCAAATCAGTAACTGACCACTAGGACAATTTAAAATGGTCAAAATAGAATTCTAAGAGACAAGATTTACTTACTGATCAGGATTGACTCCTTCTCCCACTTCTCTTAATAATTCCAAATGATCCTGAAATAAAAAATACAGATTCCTCAACTGCCGTACAAAAACTCTCGTCCAGCTTCTTCATTTTTCAGTGTCGTACAAATTAAACCTTACTTTTCTCAAAACTCACTTACTTTGTATGGCAAGGCACTTATGTTTCTTGCTTGAAACCGCGACCGCAGCGGAGGGTCGAGAGGATTGCCCTGATACCAAGGCACCGGAAGACCAAGGGCGATCACACGAAAGTCCTCGTGAACTCTCACGAGTTTCCAGGCATCGAGTTCTTCTTTTGAATGACTCTACAATTGAAGCTCATCAGATACACAGAGATTGATCAATGATGTGCATTGAGATAATAATGAATTTGGTAAAGAGTACTTTTGTTGTTAGCCCTTACATTTGAATCTAGAATAACAACAGATAACTACAGAGGATAACATTACAATGCTAAAAGTCATTAAAGTGATAGTCTGAATAAATGCTGTGATTTCCTCAGAAAAATCAACATAAGCTGCCCTCTACATCTGCCTCTCCTCCAAAACTCTGTTCATCTTTTTTCAGCACAAAAATTAATTGATTTTGTTGAATCTCACCTGCATCACTATTTCTTCACTCTTACACTCTAGTAATCAGTTTTCATTCAGTGCATTGCAACATTCTCTATGTTCATTTTCTATGAGACTTACAAAGCAAAAGCAATAAGAACCACCTCTGAACATCATCATCATCATCATCATCATCATCATCATCATCATCATCATCATCATCATCATCATCATCATCATCATCATCATCATCATCATCATCATCATCATCACCACCACCACCACCACCACCACCACCACCACCACCACCCACCACCACCACCACCACCACCACCACCACCACCACCATCATCATCATCATTATCATCGTCATGGCAAAGTGGACCGATTCAATCATCTTCCTTTACTCAACAAGATTCCCTGTGCACTTACCGATAACAGTTATCTTCTGAAGCATCACAATGCCAAAGAGACACTCATGCACAGATCCCTATACGTTCATTCTCACTCGTTCATTCACTCACTTTTCTTCCTACCATTCCCTCGGACCATCAACCAGCCATGGCCCTAGGCATGGATGTCCACGGCTGTCCCTTAGGATTTTGCCACCATAGGCAGTCGCCTATAGGCAGTCGCCATCCCTGGCAACAACTGCAATGTGCTTGTGTTTGCTCCCTAAAAGCAATTCATATCCATACTTCTGCCACAGTTGCATTCACCAAGTACCAAAGCAATGCAAGATAAGACACAGAGCAGACGAACGGAACAATAGAAGAGCACCACCAACAGATAAGCACAGAATGCAAATGACCTGAAGCAGCTTATCATATCCAGAAGCAGCCATGAGAAAGCGCCCGTCGTCCAGCTGCATCTCTCGGTTCTCCAACAGATTGTTGAGCACAGGCAGAACATTGCGCTCGGCCTTCTCAATGCCCTCCAAAATCAGAACACGGCCCTTTACGGCTGCACGCACGGCACACTGCAACAGGCGACACACACACACACACACACACACACACACACAGACACCATGAAGCAACAGTCAAAGATACTCTACCTTCATCCCAAAATAACTCAAATGGAATCATTCTTCAAGTAGATGGCTGAGTTTGAATGGAGAATAGTGCCTTAGTATGCAGCACAGTGGAGTCAGGTTACCTTCTTAGGTGACTTCAATGCATTTGCCACCCTGATGTACATCACGATCCCAGTTGAGGCCCTGGCATTTGAGGCCCTGGCATTTGAGGCCCTGGCATTTGAGACCCTGGCATTTGAGGCCCTGGCATTTGAGGCCCTGGCACATGGTATTAAGATTTTGTTTATAGCACTACAGGGCATCGATCCCTTAGAAATTTTTGTGACAACTCACGGACCACCTTATAAAATTCGAATTAACTTCAATCAACATATAGGCAACTAGTTTTGTGTATCAATTAATTATTTAATCATAATCATCAAATTTAAATTCAAATGGAATCAGAACTCTTAGAGACATCCGTGTGTTTTGTGTTTTGAGGTTCTGGCAAGATATATTGAGAAAGTAATCCCCTAATCCCTTTATGGTCCCCTTGAAACTGCTTGTTGGTCCACCTAGGGGATGGCGGACCCAGTTTGAGAACCACTGGGACAGGATTAGGGTTAGTTAGCCTAGGAGTAGAGTTAGGCAAGAGTTGGGATTAGAATTAGCTAAGTTAGGGTTTGGGTTTTTCGTCAGTTAGGGTTGGGGTCAAGGTTATCCCTGGCATTAATCCTGCAGTCAGGTTCATTCAGCAGCTGCTAGATGGTCTTTGGCCCAGCAGAGGATGTGTTCAGCCTAACCCTTTGAACACCCTATGCTTGATAGGGTGTTGGAGCAGCTTAGGGTGTTAAGGGGTTAAGGGGTTAAAAAGAAGTGAATCACTGAAATACCAATTTGGTGCATTTGAAGTTTGGATTCTCACTGATGAACATCAGTTCCTCCTCCATTACAGTCAATGGCAGCAGCTGCTGCTGCTGATGATGATAACAACATAATTATAATGGAACTGTCAGCACTTGACAAAATCATCAACAATCTTAGAATGTTTATAAACAGAATGAACCTGTTCACCTGATCGACATGAACCGCTGAACTGGACACAATCTCTCGACGCTGCTTAAGGTCCGTTTCAGTCGTATCACGAGAAAGAGAAACGTACTCGACCTCCTTCTTCATCATCTCCTACATTCGGACAATAAAATGTCAGTCCATTGTTTTCCAAGTCCATTGCAACTGAATCAGTGATCAGTGATCATGAAGCCAGACAGAATTTCTTAGAATCTTTTTAACCAGATTCAAATCCAAGTTGAAGAAATAGCAGGACACCGACATTATGTACGTCATAATAGACCATCAGACTAAGCATGAAACCTTTGCAAGTGAAGAGAGACTGTTTACAATGCAAGTGACAGCTCTTACATGATAAATCTTCACCCACTCTATTCTGCTGCAGCCATTTTCATGATTGCTTATTCAGTTCTTGTGCAAGAAATTACTCTAAAACTCTTAATGGTAACACAAATGCCTTCATCCAGATGTAATTTGCCTATTTTTTATGTATAATTTTGGTCCGTGTTTTTAAACTGCTCTTCAGCTAACAAAAATCATATTCCAAAAACAACACAGAAAATCAAAATTAAGTCAGTCAAAAATAACAAAATGAGTAATTACTTCATGGCTTTAGTAAAACATCAAAAAATACATACTCTATTTGTGAAGGTGAATTTTGGCAGAGAGCATTAAAAGAGGGTAAATTACCAGGTACATCATCGCTATGTTTCGTCTGAGAGGTCCTGGAGGTCCAACCAAAAACACGTCCTGTGCCAGCAAATCCTAGAAAATAATGAAGAATCTTTGAGACCAAGTTTACAAAGTAGAAATGTCACAGTATTAAAATTATAATAACTTTTAAAAATCATTAAAAACTTAAAATCTTATCATATCTGAAGTAATGCATATCCAGGAACACTGGAAAACACAGAAGATAAACAAAACAGCCAAACTATACAACTTCAAATGGTCTGCAATGCAAGTCTTAATTTAAATACAAATACAACACCATGGCTTAGTTGCATCTTAGAGCTTATGAGAGAGAGAGAGAGAGAGAGAGAGAGAGAGAGAGAGAGAGAGAGAGAGAGAGAGAGAGACAGAGAGAGAGAGACAGAGAGAGAGAGACAGAGAGAGAGAGAGAGAGAGAGAGAGAGAGACAGACAGACAGACAGACAGACAGACAGACAGAACAGACAGAGATAGATAAAGAGACACAGAAAGAGACAGAGACAGAGAGATGGAGAGAGACAGAGAGAGGAATAGAGAGAGTTTGCAAAGAAAGGCATTTTGTATTACAGAGTGATTGACAACAAATGCAGAAAATAAACAATTATTATTTGCAAAACATGACAAACATCAAACTCAAACCCATAAACATATTGATGTCATAAAAAGAAATCTGTCCGCAGGAAACGACAAACCTTTTGCATGATCCACCTCAAATGATGGAGGATAGACTGAGGCAAGTTCTCTCCTTCTAAAATTACAAAGGAACAACGGTGAGGATCCAAGTGCTACTCTTCATGATCAGACATCTTAAATGTTGTCTTATGGCAGTTCCTTGTCTATTAACATTGCTAAACACTGCCACTGCTGCCTAAGATAACTGCTAAAGTCACTTTTTCAATGGAAAAGAAAGTCATAGAAACACTGTATGGCACTGTGACAAAACTGATTTGCTTACTTATTATCCAAGTGCTACAAAACAATGCAGATAAAAACCATGACAGAGCATTTAATACAAAGAAATACTCTAGATTAACTTTGCATAGATTTCATTTTTTTAAATTAGAAAGTTGAGATCTGTGTAATTAGCTTCAACTTGTGCTTAACACGCTCAATATTTCTAGTGCATTACCATTACACAGAAGTTTCTCATTTAATTTTGTTTAAAGAAAATGTTCAACGTTTAATTCTAATGAATGACCTATGCATTGCTATGCAGATGAATGCATTGCATATGAAAACATAACTAACTGACTGTATTTAACTGGAACAAGTTCTGGATTCTCCGGCTGTTTTAACTGCAAACTGACATTGCCTAAAGTAATAACTTCATCACCGGCTGAAATAATAGGAACAAAGCCCAAATCAATTGTCAAACTGGCAAACATTGAAGAGTCCATCAAACAAACAAATGCTACATTAACATAACACATATGAACAAGAATTCTTGATAATTACATTGAAAGTGTGTTTTCATCTGAATCTTTCATCATCAATCTATGCTGCAACTGTGATTAAATAAAATCATTTCTAAGATATGAACTAAAGGCTGTGTTTAAGAAATGCAGGTCTCTGTTACAGAAACCAGCTAAGACGGCAAACAGAGCATTGGCAGCATAAGTTCTGGGAGAATTTCTGACCATGAAAATTTGTTTGCTTAGAAATCTTCTCAGTCTAAAGTTATTGGCAATGACAACACTACTTCACTTAAAGGCAATTCTTATTGAAAATAGACGCATTGGCAAGGCTGTGAGAACTTTCAAATTTTGGGTGGCCAAATGGCTAAACATCTATTTCCGGCACCAGACGCTGAGTAAACTGAGTCGCCCTTTATGGCGCTACATAAATCGCCAACCATAAGCTTCAGCCATAGATGAGTTTTAAAGCAAAAGGGGACGAGGAGGCGATGATCGTACGTTGAGAGGATGACGAGGATGAGTATCTGACGGTGATGGCAGTAGGACCAGAGGGTCCCGGGTTCAGAATCGAGGTCAGAGCTCTGATCCTCTGCAGAGCGACGGACGCCGGCGAAGGAGACGACCCATCACGACCACCGACGACGAAGACCGACTCCATCGACCGACGACGACAACCGCTCATTCCCCTCCACTCAGTCACGCAGCGACGACCACATGATGACGACGACAGGCGACTCACTCTTATCATCATCAACAACGACGACCATCAGCTGGAAATGAGGTCGACATCAGAGCATTGAGCAAAGGACTCTGGCGGTAGACAAGTAGGCAAGTCAACGACACGATCAACGTCTCTTACATAGATCACTGTAATTCACTGCAAACGCGCGTTCGCATGTGCCTTCTACAGTTAAAACAAGCAATCGTTTGCTCTTCAAATACGGTTATTATAAACTAAGTAAAAACTCGTGAAACGCCTCATCAATGCCATATAGTTGTAGTAATTTTTGGTTTATGCTTTTTTTCTGTAGCCTCTTCTTAACTTTCTGAAATTAAATCTGACTTTGAAAGTTTTCAAATAGTTCAAAATTCATTAGCACGAGTGTAATTGTTTCTAAAGTACAAACACAATGCTAATAGTAGGTGTGAGAGTTCATTTGTGTACTTCTGGATGATTGTGTATATTTTGGATGATTATAATCACACACGAAAATTATATTTTTAATTTTCACTAAAATGACAGTGTTCTCATGAGCTGAAGTTCTTAAGATGCAAGCACTTCTACCATCAATAAACTCTGGTCAGGAGCAGGATAATTTTAATTATATTTTTCAATCTGCTGCATCTGCATATTATATAGCGCTATATACAATAGTGTTTTAGCGCTGATTGCCGGTTGTTTACTTGACGTTGGACTTTAAAAGAAAGATATTAAATGAGAAATATATTTAAAATTAAAATTTATATTTTAAAGTTTCTTATTTGGAGCCTTTGTAGCGGATCAATGTAATTGCAGTGAATTTCCGTTGATTGGATCATTATAAAATACTACCTCTGACCTAGCAACCCTAGGGGCTACTGTACTATATTCTGATCCAGCTTTAGATAAAAAGAAACTGCTAACTTTGTCATGATTTCAAAGTGCCACCTAGTGATTTTAAGGGCTACTGTAGGCCTCAAGTGGTTGAGAGACTAAGGCTATGGACACTACGCAAATAGACCCAAGCCAGGCGTACTAAGCACCTTCTCTCCAATTAGTCATCATACTCCACTGATTTACAGTCGATATGAAGTCTATTCCAGTCGTGTAGCAGTGCTCTGCGTTACGGTAACAGTTAGAGGGTGAGATAGAGGGGCACATCGTCCAGACAACCATCCTGAACGTGAAACATCTTTAAAATGCTAAAGCAGCAAGGCATCAGATCTTTCGGCATTTTGCGGTTGCTGTTAAATAAAAGTCAGTGATGTTCATTGTTGTTATTATTTGTAATGTTATGCAGTAAGTAAGTAAGTAAAATATCGTTAACTTCTATAGCGCTTTCAAAAGATGCACCGAAGTAGCTCCTTATTCCTATGCGCTTAATCTCAAAAATGAAGTAGCTATAGCCAAAGGTGGGGTCATTCATGCCGGGTCATTTAATCAAAAGGGCGAGTGGGTAGTAGTCAGATTTATAATCTGAAACGTGTTTTCATTGAAAGACCCTGTACTTAAATGAAGGAGAGATGTTCTTAACTGGTTTTTAAATTATGAAATTTGGAACGATTACCAGTTGAGAATCATTTAACACTCGAGAATGGAAGCGATCCGTGCTCATTCATTACATTTTCAGCCATTTTGTCTTGATTGACGGCAATTCTTCTGCACTAATGTTAAATTATGACGTCACTATGCTGGCCATTGATATCTCATATCTGCCCATGATCCCAGTTGTAATTGAACTACTCGGGTGTGTCTGATTAAAGAATTAGGCGTGGATTATGGATCTTATTTTGGTGATCATCCGTGATTGCTTTGAAGGGTTTAGTGTGTGGTCAATGATTTTTCCATTTATGATGAAACATTTTCGTCTTAGAGACCTCCTGGGCTTTGTTGCTTTGCCATTACAAGATTCTGCATATTCTGTGCAGGAGCTGCATATAAGACGCATGTGAGGTTCAACTCGATCTGTTGGCGTATATAACTGGAGAAGTAATGTTGCTCATGTCTATTCTTCTGCACTTCATTCAGCAGTTCATCATTTCGTGGCATTCGCGTCTCTTTACACCAGCAATTGACCTTCAGGTGTTGAGACATTTTCTCAAAAGTAAGAGTTATTAAACTTTTTAATACAATAGTCCTTGAAAGAAAATAACATGTTTGAGTTTGTGCAAAAGATTTTCTTTACAGGTTTTAGCTGTTGACTTTCTTGTCCTATTTATTATGAGTTAATTTTCACTGACTTTATGGCAGTTGCAGTACTATTGTATTGACACATTTGGAATTTATAATAATAATATAATATAACAAGGTTTTAAAGTGGTTCAGTGGGGACTGCCCTGTGTGAGAACCACTGTTATTATAAAATTATGCGTTGCAAAATCTTTCCAGAATACAAATTTGGTGTATATAACGAATCCTGACTGAAGTGAAATGCTCCACATTCAAGAAATTGACTGTTGTAAGTCAGCGTATAATGCAGCTGTTCAAATGCCTGAGTTTTGTTTGTGATAATTTGTAATACAGAAGTTGTGTTTTGAGTTTGTATTTGATTTGGTTAAATTGTTTTTCTAGATAAAGGTTTTGTTTCATGAAAACAGTGAATGTGAGATGATTCACTGTATTCTGCATCTGTTAATGGGAGTCACTGTGGCATTCCTAGTGCATAGACACTTTATCCTCTGGCAGAAACTGTCTTCAAACAGTCCAAGTGAATGCGATGAAACTGTAGTCAACAGACAGACTACTGACACATCAGCAGAGGATGAGCTACACGTTCATAGAAGAGGAGCGTACCAACGAAATCTAAATGACAGTAGCAGTGCTGATCATCTGGTTTCATCCGTCTGGTGCTGGGGTCATGACCACAGTGAGCGCACCTGTCGCTTTCATAATCTCTTTTACCTTCCAGGTGAGGATGAGTTTGTATTTCTTCACGGGGAACGAAGCATTTACGTTGGACTTCCTTTGAATCGCTTTGATCCGACTCTTTTAGATTTATCTTCAGTGAGAAATCACAACAGAAACTATTTCAACTATGTGGACATGTTGTCTTCAAAGGCACGTCACATTACGAGCGGCGTGCACGTCATTCACGAGAGAAGCATCATCTTCAACCGTTTCCATCCGTTCAATCTGATGCACGTCATGCATGATGACCTCCTCCCCCTCCACCACACGCTCGTTACGTCTGAGGCACAACTCACTTCTGGAAACTTTGAGTTTCTTGAAAACGGATTTCCTGTTCAAATTGTTTTGATGGACGATTCGAATCCTGGACCTTTTAGGCATCTGTACGAGTTGTTCTCGTCCGTACTGCCTCTGTACAAACGAGATCTGCGTCGCCTCAGAGCACCAGTGTGCTTTTCTAATGTTGTTGTTGGTATTTCAAAGCACACAACATGGTACCAGTATGGCTTCACTGAACCACAGGGGGCCTTGGACGATTCTGAAGTGAATGCGTGGGATATTCGACAGTTTGGATCATTTGTGAAGAGGAGATTGAACAAAGAAGCAAGCAATGAACATGCATTGCTTGGAGAGACAATTGTCCTGATGACAAGGAAATCCAACCGTCTCATACTCAATGAGTTCAACCTCACCCTTTCCTTGCTCAGGCGTTTCAGATGAAGGTCGTTACGATGTCGATGGAGACACACTCGCTGGCCGACATGATAATGGCCGTGTCGTCGGCCACGCTGCTCATCGGAATGCATGGGTCGCTTCTTTCCCTCGCTCTGTTCCTACCCTCTGGAGCAATGCTGGTGGAACTCTTTCCATATGCAGTCAATCCTGATCACTACACTCCGTACAGAACGCTGGTCAGCTTGGCTGGAATGGACGTACAGTACGTGGCTTGGAGGAATTGGGATGTGGAAAGTTCTGTTGCTCATCCAGACCGTACCTGGGACCAAGGTGGCATTGCACACCTGAGTTCAGCAGAACAGAAGAGAATTCTTGGCAGCAGTGAGGTGCCACGACACCTGTGCTGCCGTGAACCAGAGTGGCTATTCCGCATATATCAGGACACGGTCGTCGATATCAACGGCCTCGTTCTCTTGATCAGATCAAATAGAAATCTACGATCATCAATTTCTCCAGAAAAGCAACTTCTTCGTTCTTCTGTTCAGTCGCACAGAGTGTTTCCATCTTATGTAATCAACATTGCTTGTTCCTATGACGCTAATGAACCGGAGATGTTGTTTATATCTTGGAGTCCTCCGACAAATCTCGATTATATCGGCTACGATGCTGTCCGATATGAGGTCTGGATCCAAGAGGAAGACGCCGATGACTACATGGCCTGGATTCTCTCCGCTACGTCTCACCTCTTCTCATCAAAGGACATGAAACAGTCGACGAATTATAACATCTGGGTTCGATGTCTGACGGACGATTTGACCGGACCTTTTAATTCACAGAACGTCATCTGTTCAACTGGGTCTGTAATTGAAGATAAATAGTTGCATTTGAAGTGGCTTTGTATTTGTGACAATATGTTGATGCTTGGAGGCAATGCTAGTCAGAACACAGGTGCTTTATGAGACAGGTAGGATCAACGGGACAGTTGCATAGAGATCTTTGCACTTGTTACAAAGAGTAAACTTAATTCTTCAGATGTACAGTTGTTTAGGTTGTCTCATATGATTGTACTGAAGATTTCCTTTAGGTTCATCCCCTTAGAAGCACATGACTGTATTTCTCTTATATTCTGCAAAATGCAACTTGTATTACACGAAGAAGATCTTTATGTTTACCCAGCGAAAATCTTAACCAGACATGGAACAATTAACAGGCGAGATCTTACTTACCGTAGCTGTTAGAAGAACAGTTTCAGGGCTTGTTTAGGAATGCATCAGAATTAGTCGTTTGCATTTTATGTGAATTCAAGATGCTTAACCAAAGTCCTTAATCTAAGCAGGGTCACTGTTGCAATCCACGGAATTATTTCACCAAATCAATCACGTGACCAGTGGCGTAGGCAGACTTCCGGAATAGGGGTGAGGGGGCGCAAGGCATGACAGTGGTATATCCAGTTCCAACTGGGGATCTCGGGGCCCCCGGGGGGGAGAAGCGTCGTCGGTTCCCTCTCAGCCCCAGCCGCAGAAATGTTATGGTAATATTAGAGTTAGACTGTGAGCTCTGGTGCATACTTTACATACTCACTGTATATGCCTATTACTGATTGGCCAAAAGCTGTAATACAACTATGCTACTTATATTGACAATCACCCTATGCCCCCTCCCCCATCCAGAGATTTTCTTATCGGTTTTGCACAAATACCACGACTGGTCCCAGATCGTATAGGGGCCCGGCCCCGACGAACCCTACCCCTTTTCAGTGGTTTTCACACGGGCTTACTTAGCGTCCTAGACCACTTAAAATCACATTATTATTATTATTATTATTATTATTATTATTATTATTACCTTGAACTACAGTCAGGTTCCGTGATGGCGAGAGAGCACCATGCAGCCAGCCTAGAGCTAGGGCTTCAACAGACCTTTCCAGACATTTCCAATTCCCGCCACAGACTGGGTGGCTGAGATGGAAGCGTTATCAGCCGACTGAACGGGGGTCTGGGGCGGATCCTAAGTCAAACAATTTTAGGATATAGATCCTAATGTTAGATTCAAATCATGAGACTCTGCTTATTTTCCATACTATAGGTCTATATATGATATATGACAGCCTATTGGTAATCCCCTCCCCACTGAAAACGTTCTGACGATATCTCCTCTAACTCCCTCTCCCCACAATTTAGGACAATACTTTTGATCTAGAACTTAATTAGGAGCAAATTCGCTTACTACATGACCAGGGACGTAGCTAGGAATGGGCTTCGGGGCTCAAGCCCCCTCCTGCGAGCCTGAAGCTAGCCTCCCCCCAAATGAATTCAAGCCCAAATGGCGTTGCGGGCTCAAAAGGAAGAAAGAGGAGTGAATCTTGGGCTTCAATCCCCCAACCTTAAATCGTGCCCATGCCTGGCTACGTCCCTGTACATGACAGCTATTGGACAATCGGGCAATCGCTTTACCCTTCATTAGACTAACTTTTCTTAATGCTTCTGTGGGAATCTCTCCACCCACTACGGGCCACTAGTGTTGGTCTGCCCGGGTCTCGTCGATCGTGACTGTCCCCCGCACTCATTTCGTTACTGTCATTATGTAACGCCAAGGAGTGACACTTCTACTGACCAATATCACTAAGAAAACAGAGAGACAGAGACACTAGACAGAGAGAGAGAGAGAGAGAGAGAGAGAGAGAGAGAGAGAGAGAGAGAGAGAGAGAGAGAGAGAGAGAGAGAGATGACGATGGACATTGAGCTTTGAGAGACTACGCAAATAGGCCTAATATAGGCTAATAATAATAATCATCATCATCATTGCATTGCTGCTTTCTGCCGGCGCATTAGCGGCAATAGCTAGAAACAAAACTTCTCCATTTATCCTTTTAATCTTTTACCCTTGTTAATCTCTTTCCATCGATTACTGATAACCGGCATCTTGTCTTCTTTGATATTATTGACTGATTGATATTGATATTAGGCCATATATCCATCCACTTTTCCTGGGCCTTCCTTTTCCCGATCTCTTGCTTTCTTTATAACAACAACAACAACAACAACAACAACAATAATAATAATAATAATAATAATAATAATAATAATGACTGGGTTTTAAGTGGTTCCGTAGAAACGACCACCCATGCTATTTTATACAAACAGATCAAATGGCCAGATTGACTTTGGATGAGCGCATGGCGTCTGCATCGCTCTCAGGCCGAAGACGAACCTTGTTCCTCGTGCGATCACTTTTTGCCCCATAAATTTATAAACTTTGGGCGAGAAAATCAGTTTTCGCTGGGTTAAGGGAAAGTACTGACAATGATGATGATGATTATGTGTTTCGTTGTCGAAAGCAGAGAACAACTGCTTATCATCCACTTAAAGATGGCAATCAATAAGAAATCCGACAGATGTGATTCAAATGGCAGGGCGCACAAATTGAAAAGAAGAGGGATCGGGAGGGTGCACATCTTTGAGAAATTCAAAGACTTATCTTAACCGAGTCTGAGTGAAAACCGTTGTAGTAAACAGAATCTGTGCACGACTTTGAAGACACTTTGAATCCATTCGAGTGCATGCACACCAGATGTCTCGAAAGCAGCGTCGCTCAAATGGTCCCCCCATGCACAGCGCCGCCGCCATTAGCTAGGACCGGCTCTTGTAATAGCAATATATGCACCACAGTTGCTGCTGAACAAAGGCTTTGGTGCTGCTTATTATGCGCACTGACTGGCTTCAGCATTTCAAATCAACCGAGACATTTTCGCTCAACAGGGTTTGCTAATAGACCCCTGTATACGTGCACTGAAGTCTCTGACTGACGTACCCTCTGGCCTCTGCATAGTTCCATTGACGCCCAAACATCCATAGAACGTTCTCTCCCTCTTAAATAAGTGCGAAATAATAAGTGCCTTCAAATCTAGATCTAGAAGAGAACGCGTCTCTCCCATGCAACTAGCCTCGCTCTGGGCATTCACAGGCTGTCCTGCTGCTTCTCGATCGACACCGATCTCAGGGGTTGAGTTGGTTTTTGCGGTATGTATTTTGAGCACCGTCTGTTAATACCTTTGAGTATTAGAAACGGTGCTATACACTGTACAGGTGCATTATTCAGTTAAACGTCTTCAGCCGACCTTCGCACAATAAAGCACCAAATCGTCGTCATTGCTTTAAGAGGAGCGGCGATTAATAATTAATCAGGGCTTCTTTGTAAAAAAAAATATTTTCCGGAGCGCAACAGTCGGAAGTCACTTGTCAACATGACGTAGTCACGTAGCTCTCTCCTCTCTCTCTCTCTCTCTCTCTCTCTCTCTCTCTCTATATATATATATATATATATATATATATATATATATATATATATATATATATATATATTAAGTGCCCAATCAAAACTTAAGTTCTTAATTTCTACTGTGGTACCCTCCCATTTTGTTATGTGCTGTGAAGTAAGTTCTCTGTAATTTTTTCAGATTTTTAAAATCAAATTTAATGGTTGCTCAACTGCTCTAAAGTTGTCAGATTTCTAAATAGATGAAAATTTTTACACGTGGAAATTCCATATAAGTTCTTCGACAGTTAAATGCATACTTTTAATACTGTGAGGCACCAGGTTAACAATTAAGTTGTTGTAAATATTCTCAAGAACTAGAAGGTTCAATTGCCTCCAAGAAAATTATCAATTGCTATTCTATAAGCCTAGTGCGTCTCAGGTCTCTAGTGCGGTCTGTGGAACATCAACATTGGCACCGACAAACAGCGACTTTCTTGCTTCTGGATACTTTGGTCTGTGTTTTGATACTTTTCTGTTCTTTATTTGTCGCAATACTGTATAGTTGTGAAAGTCCTGTATCAGTTTGAAAGCTCACTCTGTCCTGTCATTTACAACTGCGAAACTGTTGAGATATTTTTTGGTTACCTGAAATTCATCACGGTTTTACTAGCTGTCTTGATCTGTGGGTGTGTGAGGAAATCAGCATTCAGGCCAAGAGCATTAAAGAAAGACTTAGTATTGTTTATGACAAGCCGCTGAGCTCCTTTTCAGAAATGGTACTGGGCTTGAACTGAATTCCTTTAGGTGTTTCTGTCTACTAAGTGCATTGCTCATCTTTCGTTTTAATGCGGCTGTCTGCAATGTCGTCAAAAAATGCAAAGGCTATTACTGCCACACTCAGGTACCATATATGTATGCTGATCTGCAGCATCGGAAATGCCCTTGTTCAAAGCCACATAGTATTTTGCTATCTTAACAAAAGTTCCGATCATTGGTAGGAACAGCTGTTGGTCTTGGACATAATGTCCAGGTTTTTGCATACAACAGGCATCCAAAAAGGCTCATCTCCTTCACTGCAGTTTCTTCACGTATTTGAGCTGTTCTATAAACATCCGCACTTTTGTACATTTCAGCAGCTTGACCATCCAGTGGACTCGGTACATAGATCTGGATACCATAAATAAATGAATAAGCCAATATCTGGACCAGAGATTATCGGTCACAACAGTCTCTAAAAACACCACCAACTATTACTTCATGCACATGAAGTTGACATACCAGATGCAAAAGGTTCTAGTAAAGCATGGTCTCTATCATGACAAACTCCACTTCGTATGCCAGTATTCAAAGCTGTCGAAGCATATGTCTTTCACGTGACTTTGAATGCCCATTCTGTAATCATTGTTGTACAACTGCATTGCTCTGGTACATATAAGTGGGTTTGGAAAACTAAGTACCTGCTCCACTTAAAAACTTGATACCAAGATTAGCAGCCTATCAACTTGTTCACAGCCTACAGTATCTGGCAACATCTTGCCATCCCAGTGTACTACTGAAGTTAAGGATGGATCAAAATTTGCCAACGTTTGCCATCTGTTCACGAAACTGTAGTCAATCTATTCTAATTACTTTAAGCAGATTACATGCTGATATAAAATGTGATAATGCGTTCCATAATTTCATATAATATTACAACAATATTTTGCCAAGAATATGCTTGCTATAATAGCTGCACCACACAATTCATACATAACCTGAAATTTGTACTATTACCCATATTATTAACCATAAGTGACATAAAACAGTACTGTACACACTGGTTGTTGGTAATAAAGACATGATAATTTGCTAAATAATTAATTAATTGTATATAACAAAGCACGCTTGAATAATAATTAATAACAATTAATATTATAAATATTAATTGGTGGCAGTGCTAATTTGACAGTTAATAATTATAATTATTCTAAATGTTGTCTGCAAAAAACAAAAATGGTAATCATAGAATATTCATATATTTTTTAAAATATTCAAATAGATAAGTAGCAGATGTCAATGACACTGGGCATTGAGCAATAAAAGTTGCACAACAAGTGCACAACAAGCAAGTTTTAGAAAATTCGCTAAATGGCATTTTTCACTAAACTGTCACCATGTTGAGCAACCAGTAAATGTTGTCATAAAGAGCTGAAATTTTGCACTGTTGCTGCTCTTATAAGGAACAAGTTGAGGGGGTACCACATTAACATTTCTCAACCTCAAATTTTTATTTGATTTGGCGGGCAAATATATATATATATATATATATATATATATATATATATATATATAATGCCCTCATATTCATTCCCGATACTTATGAAAACAAGTGTATATATAAAATAATGATTATAAATTTATAATCAATACAATACAACAATGTATAGATAGATAGATAGATAGATAGATAGATAGATATAGTTCTAAATTTTCTATTTAATAATTTAATTTTGCAAAAAACAGTCCGGATTTTCCGGAGCGCCGCTCCGCCTCGCTCCGACTCAAGAAAAGCCCTGGAAATAATTAATATTCACAAAACATCCGCATTTGTTTGTTTGCGCTGCTTATTCGCAAAATACAGAAGACAACAACACACACAGACAGACAGAGAGACAGAGAGACCATTAGAAATAACAGACCTCACTTATCATACAAGTTCAGGTCAACAGAAACGCCCAACGATCTCGACAACACTGCTGCTGCTGCTGCTGCTGCTGCTGCTGCTGCTGCTGCTGCTGCTGCTGCTGCTGCTGCTGCTGCTGCCAGGCAATGTTCATGCATTGCAACGCACAACCTGCATCATGCGATACCGCAGGTTGAATATATATATATATATATATATATATATATATATATATATATAATGTGTATATATAATGTATATATATAAACTGTATAGTGTATATATATACATGTATATTCTTCGCGTGCTATATGTATTGCTGTACGTCAGCGACCATGGATTTCCACTCTGCTCTGTTTCTGGCTGGTTTTCTTATCGGTTCAATGTATAGTCTTTGATTGCTGTTTCTTCTCTTAGGCTATCATTCTGTGTGTTTTATTCTTCGTCTTCCTCTTTTCCCTCTATTTTTCCAGTTATTTACCAGACTTTCCAGTCTGTCTCTTATTATTATTATTATTATTATTATTATTATTAATTATTATTATTATATATTTTATCAATTGTTTTATCAATTGTTTTCTTTTGGTTTTATTTTTTCTTTTTGAGCCAAAATATTGTAGAACCTCCTCAGTAGTATAGGCCTAATTTTTCTGTGTGTGAAATTTTTGCAGGCGCGTCTGAGAGAGACGACAGTTCTGCAACTTCCAGCTTTCGTTTTGTTGTTTTCGTTACACGGTCCTTGTTTCTGTTTCGTGCATCGGAACTGTCCATATACTTCATTTGCTTATTAAGAGGGTCCGTCGACCAGTTTCACGAAGACTGCCTTGCTGCCCTGTAGCATCATATGCGTCCATGTAGGCCGACAGCTGCATGTAGGCCTATATAATAACTAAAGAAAAGAGACCAGGAACGTTTACTGGCCTTTGAAATGAAATGATATGGGAGAATTTTGAACATCAGATGGCAGCAAAAAGCAAAGAACACAACGATACGAAAAAGAATCAAGAACAAAACAAACATCACGCAATCAATGATACGGAAAAAAATTCAAAAATGAACTTCGACACGTATGCAGGATGAAAGACAATAGACTGGTGAAGAAGATCATGCTGGGAACAATGGATGGAGGAAATCGAAGAGGGAGACCGAGAAGAGAGTGGTTGGATGATATCGTCGATTGGGGGAACGCGGAGCTGCACACACACACACACACTGACCAGAGCAACACAGGACCGAGAAATATGGAGACAAATTGTGATTCAGGCTGTCGACACCTACGGTACAACACCCATGGAGCAGGATGATGATGATGATGATGATGATGATGATGATGATGATGATGATGATGATGATGATGATGATGATGATGATGATAGGCCTAACTGGGGATTAGGGGGTTAAACGTATTCTGTGCTAAATCTCCACTGTCACTCATGCAGCCTCCATTGAAGTCTATTCCACCTTCTGTCTGCCGAACGCAATCAATGCAGTTGTCTGATTGGCTCATGCAGCTTTAATCTGAAGTTTCGGAGACTTCTTTGCCGGAACGCAAATCAATGCAGTTGTCAACTAACAACAGCCCCTAGCAGTGGCGGTTTAATCTAGGGCCAGGGGGCCGTGTTTCTGGGTGACTGCCCCAGTGCCCCCAGTTGCGACCCTGGAAATGCTACATACACTAAACAACAAATGGTTGGCCCCCATGATTACATCAACTAACAACCCCCCACTTGCAAATTCTAGAGCCGCCACTGGCCCCTAGCCCCCCCGGCTTTGTCAGACGGCCCCGGTCCAGGAGTCTAGATTAAACACTGGGCAAGAGGACGTCTTTCTTGCAAATAAATAACGCGTTTAACTCTTAGAGATCGCAATGCCTCAGTCGTTATGCAGCAGCAGCAGCAGCAGCAGCAGCAGCAGCAGCAGCAGCAGCAGCAAAAGAAGATCCTCTTCGGCCTTGGAAAATGCAGCGACCAGAAGTTCCAGAACGACCGTGGAAGGAGATTCTTGTTCTAAGAGAGACGAAGAGGCGAACGCAAATACAGAAGATGTCCATCGCCAGAAATAAACACTCTCTCGTCTAAGGAACTCAGGAGTCATAACACAGTCCAAGAATCACAGCAGGCAGCAAAGTGCAAGAGAGACAGAAAGAGAGAGAGAGACAGACAGAAAGAGAGAGAGAGAGACAGACAGACAGACAGACAGAGACAGAGACAGAGAGAGAGAGAGAGAGAGAGAGAGAGAGAGAGAGAGAGAGAGAGAGAGAGAGAGAGAGAGAGAGAGCAAATACAGAGCCAAATACGCGGTTCGTGATAATCTAATTTATATAGCGATAGCTATTTCTAAGTTGCCAGGAACAGGAAAGTTTTGATCGAAGAGAAATCCGAGAATGCGATAGATAGACTGCGTCGGCGTCGGCGGCGGCGGCAGCGGCGGCAACAGCAGCAGCAGCAGACGCCGTTTGAGTGAATGGCTGAAGACGAAGCCAGCGAATATTCAACATATTAAGAGATCATCATCATCATCATCATCATCACCAGTTGCAGCAGCAGCAGCAGCAGCAGAGTTCAACTGTGTTCGACCTGCGCTCTTAGCTCTTTAAGGAAAATAGGAAACGAAGGACTGCGGAAGAGAAATTCTTCTGGATGACATATTAAGCGTCGAATATACGGACAGAGACAGCGGCGAAGAAACGAAGACATGAACTATTAAACAGCGCACGGCGTAAGTACATATCATGATCAGCAGAGACGCAATTTCACAGAAAAATCGTTCAAAACACGAGCCACACTAAAAACAACTATAGCCTACATTAAAGACATCAGTTGTACAACAACGACTCATCAAGACAGTGCTTAACTATCAGCCGACACCATTAGGTCTATTATTACTACTATTATTATTATTATTATTATTATTATTATTATTATTATTATTATTATTATTATTATTATTATTATTATTAATTATTAATTATTAATTATTAATTATCATCATCATTATAGGCCTATAGCCTAACATCAGTGACGTGCAGAAAGTGGTGGACACATGGGATCAAGTTGATAAAAATTTTTGACGAGCAAAAAAGGTGTCTGAGTCAATTTTGGCGCCCCATCTGGTCGGCGCCCGGAGCCCCACTCCCCACCCGTCTGCAATGTGTGTAAGATGCTAACTAACATAGTAACATTGCTGGTTTGTTCATTAGGGACCGAATAAGAGGCAAGAGCAATCGATCGACTAACAAATGACTCACAGGCGACATTAGATAAAGAGAACTTCTGTGGTCTCCTTAGAAAGACAAGACGCTTTTCGTTTCCTCTATTCCGATGAAATGTCTTCCGATAGAAATAAAGAGACGCTGTCTCGAATGACAGCCAATCAGTCGGCAGAACAGAGGTTCAGTTACAGACGCAGGGAAAGTTTACCTCAATGTACGCAGCAGCAGCAGCAGCCGTTTGGGGGCTGGAAGAGAGAGACGGACAACGAAGAAGAGGAAAACGAGAGAGAAGAGATGGATGAGATGAAGAGGCAGAGGAAGAGGAGGCGAAGACAGAAGGTCGTCAACTGCTGTAAGAAATTCGTCGCCTTCCTCTTTTCCCACATCGGTCTGGCCACAATGGTCGTCGCCTATTCCATAATGGGCGGATTCCTCTTCCGCCAACTGGAGGCTCCGTTCGAACAGGCGGTCAAGGAAAAGATCACCGCGTTCAAAAACGCAAAAATCGAAGACATCTGGCGACTGGTGCAGGAAGCAAAGACGACGACAGACGCAGGAGGAGGAGGAGGAGGAGGAGGAGTAAGGGAAGGCGGTGGAAAGGCGAACTTTAGCGCCGGAGTGAAGCGGATTCTGTCCGACTTCCAGGAGGAAGTGAGAAAGGCCGTCAAAGACCAGGGATGGGATGGAAAGGATGCCGTCGACGGCGAAGAGTCGACGCTCCAGTGGTCGTTCGCCGGGGCGCTACTCTACGCCGTCACCGTCATCACCACCATAGGTAAACACACACACACACACACACACACACACATGCACACAATCTTGTATAAATTTACATAAATCTTAACACATTGCATCTCAACAGCCTCATAACCAGAGACACATTTCACTGTTTTTCATGGGGCAAAAAGACCTGACAAGTTACAAGTTTGCGAAAAAAGCTGACGACCTTTTTTTTTTTGTCAATTTTTCACGGTTATTAAAGTAAAGTATTTAAAATTACTTCATCAATAACTCCTTTAGGGGGTGTGTAAAATCTAAATAACACAAACATTGGCAAAAAAAATTGTCCCTCAAAATCAGGGGGGCAAATGCCCCCTGCCCCCCAAATGACGTCCCTGCTCATAACAACCTTAAGGTAGACTGATTTGGGCGGGGTATATACCGATATCCGATATCACCCCCCTCCGTCGATACGCCGATGAAGAGAATATAGCCTATAAGAGAAGGAAATCAACGAATGACAAATGACGGCTGAGACTATACTTAATTAACTGATGCGTGTATACGAATCGATGTCCCTGCGATAGAAGGCCTTCAATTGGCATCAATGGAGAAGTAGACCGAAACTGCAAAAGCGATTTCGTATACCAAGAAAACGCCGAGGCGGAGGAGTCAGGGTGTGCGGCGCCAGCTCAGGGGTCTCTAAACAGCGGATGGCGTCTCCTCGACCTCCGAAAATCCTGATAAAAAACGTCGTCACTTATTATTTCGCTTGGTTAAGTTGGTTATATGAGCGCCGACTACATATGCAAATATATTGATTTATTTTGTTTGTTTGTTTGTTTTGCTTCTTTTGTTGCTATATTACCTTAAATCCGATTTTGGCGCCCCCACCTCTGCTCCCGGGGACATATGTAGGCCTACCCCCTCTGCCCTCTAACTTCGCCTCTGACTAAACTAACGATAATTTTGTCACCATTCTGACTAAATGCAGTGTTTAAACTAGGCCGTTGATGATCATTTTCCGTTGCCATTCGGTTTTCTTAGCCTTGAGGCGTCAGTCACCGGCGACAGAGAGAGAGAGAGAGAGAGAGAGAGAGAGAGAGAGAGAGAGAGCCAGAGAGAGTGAGAAAGTTGGGACCCTAGCTGAACCCATTAACAAAAATGTCAATTAGAATTCCCCCCATCAATGGCTCGCCAAATCCTTCCACTGGAATCAATGAATTAATTAACAAAATGTCAAGGAATTCCCTAGTCTTCACTTGAATCTTAATGAATTAATTACGAATGTTTCGATTCGAGAAAAATTGTAACGAAGGAATTTCAGAACAATCTATATTTAGACTATAAATAGAAAAATATAAAAAATCACCAAAGCTTTTACAGTTACGACTGTCATGGCGGGTGTCTTGATCTTTCCTTCGCAAAATGAACTTTTAGATTATTCAGAGAATGTCACGTGATCGATTTTCAATTTTAAAAAAATTCTTTGTGTGTGATGATCTGACCTCCTTGACCTCTGTAGGGTACGGTCACGTGGCGCCAAAGACCGAATGGGGTCGAATGGTGACGATCATCTACGCCCTGGTGGGCATTCCGCTCACCTTTCTCTACCTGTCGAACATCGGGAACTTCATGGCCGACTGCTTCCGCCTCTTCTACAAACGCATCTGCTGCGACGTTCTCTGCTGTCAACAGTGCGACCGGAAGCGCCGAAGAGAGCGACTGCGCCTGCGCAGAAGACGAGAAATGAACGCCCAGCTGAACATCATACTGGGCGCTCCAGGGTCAACCGGAAGTCATCACGCTCTGCCACTTCCGCTTCTACCGAACGACGACGACGACGACGACTGCTTCCCAATACACAACAGTCAACCAGAACACGTCTACCCGTTCGACTGTTTACCTGAAAAGGAGGAGGAGGAGGAGGAGGAGGAGGAGGAGGAGGAGGATGAGGCCCACTCGATACACTCCACTGACACTCTGGCGCTGTGGCCAACGCAGTGCTCAGAGGAAGAATCAATCGACCGTGACTCATCATCGACCATTCCGATGACCCCGTTGACCCCGTTGACCTCAAGGGTCAACAACAACAACAGGCGGCGGTCCGAGAGGAGGACTGACGGGACTGTTGTCGAAGGAATGCTTCAGCTCCGGGAATTTCGATTCGTCTTGGTCTGAAGACAAGACAAACGAAGACAGCGAAGAAGACGAGACAAGACATCGACCGAAAGAAACGAAAGAATCCCAGGAAGACGAAGACGAAAAGAAGACAAAGACAGAAGAGAAATGGAAGGGACAGAGAGACGGAACCAAAGATACGGACAACGCGACACAGAGAAGGAGAGAGAAACCAGCGCGCTATCATTCGGATTCGCAGCTGCAGGCGATTGGTCACCAGATGTCATCACAGACGTCGAACGATCAGCAAAGGAAAAGAGGCTTCGTTTCTAAAGCAAACAGCTTCAAGCTCAAGGAAAGTAAACCGCTGAGATTTTACAACAAGAGTTTCAAAGAAACGAAGGGAAAATCCGTGGGAAAGAAGAACGAGGAAAGCGCCAAAGGATACGGCGGCGGCGGAGGCATCCGAGCGCACTTCCTTAGGAGCAGCAGTCGATGGAGAAAGCAGTGGAAGGCATCGACGGCCAGAGCAGCACTGAACGGCCTCCGTCATATTCCTCACTCCACCGACCAAGCACTTGTCAAGACTGTAACACCGCTCAGAAGACAACTGCAGACGCAGAATGGCTGCAGCAGAAGACATGCAGACGACGACGGCAGACAGCAGCAGCAGCAGCAGCAGCGGAGGAGGAGGGGGAGGAGGAGGAGACCGGCTGTCTTTAGTCGTTCGGTGGAGTCGGTTCTGTTGAGGAGCGGAGGAGGAGGAGCGCTGACGACGTGTATCAAGGCGACTGGGACTGGGTCGACCGAGTCTTTCGTGACCGCTGAGTCGAGTTCTTCCGTCTCCGATGAGAAAGCGTCGATCGCCCCTGGATCAGACGACGACGACGACGACGACGGCGGCCGACCGGCGTCCTTCGCTCCTCCGTTCTCCATTTCGGAACCGGATTTCTCGCAGCTCGACTTCCGGTCTTCTCGACGATCGTCCAACAGTCTCAGAATTCCAAGCAACCGGATCTACGCGAAGACGGCGGCGGCGGCGGCGGCGGCGGCGGCGGCTGAGGAGATGTCTTACGCCGTCGATCAGCAGATCCGCCTCATGGATGATCCGTTCGACTACGAGGCGGAGGAGAAATGCGACGAGAAGGTGACCGTTCCCATCTCCATCTGCCTCGTCGTCATCGGCGGTTACATCGTGGCTGGATCGGCGCTGTTTACCATCTGGGAGGGTTGGGACTATCTGACCGGGTCCTACTTCTGCTTCATCACCCTCAGCACCATCGGCTTCGGAGATATTGTCCCCGGAACGGACATGCAGAAGTGGGCGTCTCACGAGAAGCTCGTTCTGTGCGCTCTGTGGCTGGCGTTCGGTCTGTCGCTGCTCGCCATGTGCTTCAATCTGATGCAGGAGGAGGTGAAGGAAAAGTGCAAGTGGATCGGACAGAAACTGGGAATACTGAACGACGAAAATCAACCATAGAAAATCCACTGACGACGCAGAGTCAGGATCTCCTGCATCGCCTCTATGCACTCTCAACTGCGCTCGACGATTAACTACAGTATATTGAATGCGTTGGCTGCAACCATGCATGGCGGCGTCTAATAATAATCGAGACGGAGCGCGGTCTCTGATCATTACTTCCTACAGACGATGAAAATGAACGATTCGAACGGGCAAAATGCCTCAATAAACCAGGGGCGTAGCGACGAGGGGCGGGGGGTATATCGGTATATATACCACCCCACAATCTCAGACTAAAAATTTTCAAATGTATTTTTTAAAGATTTTCGAAAATTTTTATGATTTATACCCCCCAATCACATTATACCCCAAATCAAATTATACCCCCTGCAAAACTCAAATTCTATTGGATCACACTTCTAAAGTAAAGTAAAAGTAAAAGAAAATCTCGTGGATTTCTCTAAATGCAGTCAGTAGCTGCTTATTCTTAGGCACGCTCAACAGTCTACACCATCAACAGTCAACAGATTCTGATTTATAGATCAAATGAGCGGATGAGAAAGGCAGACAGACAGACAGACAAACATGCAGACAGACGGACAGATATATGGATGGATCGACAGACAGACAGACAGACAGATATGCTGGAATTGTAGACAGGAAATGTATTTGACATAATAGGGGAACAGTTTGGCATCAATTATTGAGGAATGACAATCAACAGTTTTGCCTGTTTGATTAAAGTGGTAATTAAATGAGAAAAGTTATTTGAAATTTACATCAAGGATGCGGAGGGAGGGATGATTTTCTTCTTCTTCTTTTCATTTATCATCTGTTACGAACTCAATAAAGACAAAAGATACAAAAGAGTCATTCGAGGAGACATTCCAGCAGACGGACCCTGTTGTCAAATGAATGCTACGTGTGTGTGTGTGTGTGTGTGTGTGTGTGTGTGTGGGCCTATTATTCTTTAGCCAGAGAAGTCTTTTTTAGAATATTATTATGAGGTCCATTGCATACAACGGTATAGGACATGGCTGAAGTGTCATTTGCAAAGGACGATGCATGGAGATATCGAATATTTCTTAATTAGAGATCATCTGCTTTGTGATGTGGAAGTTGGTCAGAGCAACTTAATTAGAAGATGTGACGAAAAGTAACCGTCCAATCTCTCTCTTTATCTTCCAACATTTTCAGTTACCGTCGATGTCGCTCGCTATGATGATGATGACGACGACGACGACGATGATGATGACGATGATTCAGTCAGAGTCAACTATAATTGTACAGTTTGTAGAAATGGAGTTGAGTGTTTGCATGGTAGGCGTCTAGGCTTCTACGTGCCTATAGCCTTGTTGCCTGGCAACGCATTTCCTGCTCTGTTGAGCTTTAGCGATGTCATTGAAGATGACGATGTGGTCACTCGGAAGGACATTGTAGATGAAGAACATGCGCAGGTAGTGGCATCCGTCGCTTATGTGAGTCAGCATCTGGAAGTGGTCGTTGTGCTTCGGATGGATGGCGCAGCTGCTGGCCAACAGACCGATGTACGCGTCGTCCATTGCGATCGGCTTAACTCGTCCCATCGCCTGACCCATCTCAAGCAGAGAGTCGTAGGAGAACATGTACACGGGACCTTCGATCAGATCGGGAAAGTATTCGCCGCCGAAGTCTTCGCGAGCGACGAACAGCGGATGAGCGCGGTCCCTGATCGGAGCGTCCCTTCGAAGCAGCTTCCCCACGTACAACCTCCGGTCGGTCGCCGTCGCCGCCGCTGGAGGGGTACTTGGCCTTCAGCCACCCTGTGATGGAGTCCATGTTGTGGAAGACGTTGTCGACGGATTTGATGACAAAGCGCAGATGCTGAGCGCATCGAAGACGGAGCGAAGAGGAGGAGGAGGAGGGGGAGGAAGCCATCAGCCATTTGAGCGTCAACATGAACTTAGAAGTGTCTTCGAAGAGACCGTCCTCGAAGTCTCCCTGTAGGATGTCTCCATGACGACCGCTCTCTTCCTCCACCTCTTTCCTCAGCCATTCGCTACGAGTCGTTCCGATTACGAAGACCGTGAACCACCTGTTAACACACAATTCAATTCCGAACACCGGCTTCAGGTAATTATAGGACTGAGGCTGTTGAAATCAGCTGCACAGGTGAGGCAATCGGTCACCTGTGCTCGTTTCTCACACGGCGCCTCTCTTCCCCTCTCACTTCCCACTCAAACACCGGCGTCTATTCAACATCTCTCATGTATTCACCACAAAAAAGAGCCACAGCGCTGTTATCAGGTGCGCACTGCCATTCAATCGCCTATTATTATTATTATTATTATTATTATTATTATTATTATTATTATTATTATTATTATTATTATTATTATTATTTATTATTATTATTATTATTATTATTATTATTATTATTATTATTATTATTATTATTATTATTATTATTATTATTATTATTATTATTATTATTATTATTATTATTATTATTATTATTATTATTATTATTATTATTATTATTATTATTATTATTATTATTAGCGAAATGCACAGAATGGCTTTTGTGACGATGCAAATGAGTCTTTGGTCGTTTGGAAATAGAGAACATTTTAAGAAAGAGCTGTTCTTACTTCATCTCCACAGATGCATATCTGGTGGAATCGAATTTTGCCCAGGTCTTTCTGATGGCTGACCTCGACCCTCGACCTTCGGGTCGACTGAAAATGACCATCATCAGCGCCGCGTCGTCGTCACCGCAGATGGAGTCCCTTGGAGTGGAGAGGAAGCCGAGGGTCGAATGTTCCGGATGGCGGTTGGCAAACGCCACTTCCGCCAACTCCTCCTCCTCTTCGTCATCATTCAACTCGGCGTGATGTCTATTTGGGCGGAAGACGGGCAGAGCGACCGCCCTGGCCGCGGCCTCAACGCCCTCGGCCTCGACGGCGTCGGCCATGTCCTGTCTGTCGACGGCCTCGGCCTCTAAACGGCCTTCGGGTTTCACAAAATGAGCGCCAGGTCTTCTTCTAGAATCGAGAGGATTTTCCGGCGGACTTTCCTCCTTTGATTCTTCGATGTTCTGACGCCGATAGACTTTGGCGGCCAGAAGCAGAGCGACGACGACGACGACGAATAGAAGCGTCCGTCCGACGACCGTCGATCCCTTCGATCGCTTCATCGCCGCCGCAGAGAACGCAGACAGAGGGAAGGAAGTGAAAAGACGGGCGACCGAAGTCTCTCCCTTTCTAAGGCGATCGATGCATCATCATCATTCGATGCTCAAGCGACGGGCCATGGCCTACAACACAGAATTAGAGGCGTACCTTCTACAGTAGGCCTTGGGGCAGATAGAGCCACACGTCAGAACAACTCTTCCCAGTGGCGTAGCTGGGGCAAACATACTGATGGCACCCGCTTCCTTCCGGTCCCGAAAAATCTTGAGCAAGAAAAGGTCGTCACTTGTTTAAAGTTGATTTCCTTCTCTTTGGTGCGCCCCTCAATCTCTGCGAAAACCCTGAGAGCTAGAAAGGTCGTCAACCCGATTTTGGCGTCCCTCACCTCGGCGCCCTGGGGCATATGCCCCTCCGCCCCTCGCTACGCCACCGATTCTTCCATGCAGTAGAGAGAATCGATATTGGTCCAGATGGCCATCAGATGCCTCTTCGTAATTTCCCTCCGCTTTCTAAACTCCACGAATCAATAGAAATCGATTGAACCAACACTCTTCTACCTTTCACTTTAGACAAAATTCAAACGCTCACCTGACACACATCCCCAATGACGAGGACTCCATTGATTCGGCGCTGGGCACGAAGAGATCAGGGTCCCTTTGTTCGGGACCAGTCGTGCAATTTGTGCCGGTGAGATTTCTCTCGCGGGGAAGGTGTAGGGTGGCTAAATGGCAGCTGTTCTTACCAAGACAGCGGATCAACAATTACACCATGTGTAATAAATTGTGTGTGATAAATTCCACGCAAACGATCTCGAAGTTCCTATGCTACAATTAAAACCTAACACAATGCAGTGTTCATCCCTTACAAATAACTGAATCAGAAACAGAACGACTCTCTCTCTCTCTCTGCAACTGCACCTGTAAACCTGCACTGTGGAGAACCTGAACTAACAGTGAGTTTGTGCAGTTACATGTATATGTTATCTATAGCTGTAAGTTTGTTGGTCAAGTACATATCCCCATTCAGACACATTGCTATCACATGTACTGTTTAAGTTGACTGACTCTAATAAAAGTCCTGCACCATTGAATCAAAGGAGTTAAATACACAACTGCTGTCAATGTTTGTGATTTCAAGTGAAAAGATTTGTAAATAAGAGAATAAAAATACAAACTAAAAGAAAAGTTGATCACATAACAAGAGTTCTTATAATTATAATCATCCGAATGAAAATGAAGCCAATTAAGTCTACAGCAAAATTTGACAAGTTCTTCAAATCTTCCGCCTTAAACGACCACAGATTACATAAAAGAGACATCTCAATGGCACCATAACACGCTGGAACGTCACAGAATACAATCGGACGCAGAAGCCACATTTCAACGTGTAATATGCAAGTGTCTTTTTACAGAAAAACTACATTTTATCTAATACCATAAAAATTGCAAAACCAATTAACAAAAATACTAAGATATAAACTGAAAACCATAAAAATATTAAAATAATTTCTGCATGAACCACATAATTCAGATTCATTTGTTGAGCAATTCTAATCAGAACAGGTAAGACAGACTATGACTTCAGCGGAATCAATGAATCATGCGTCTATTCTTGAAGAAAAACTCCCGAATGAAGGCGTTCGTCTGCTCCGGTTCTTCCTGTTGCACCCAATGACTCGCCCCTTCAACGTACTTAACGGAATAATGGTCCACGTAGTCTCCGGACAAGTCGGCCATCTTCTTCTCGAGGGCTCCGTCTTTGGTTCCCCAAACCATCAGAGTTGGAAAGCGGAGTTTCGTCTTTGGCCACACAAGACTGTTACCGAACAGCAACGAAGCACGGTAGTAGTTGAGTGGACCAACTAAGTCAGCTGACAACAGCAAAACAGAACCAGCGATGAAACAAAGAAACAAAGAAATCAGAAGAACTTCGGACAACAATTCGTGTAACTGCAGAGAAAACACAAAACTAAGCTTTGTTTACGAATTTAGAATTCACTAAACATCTTCTCCACTTCAATTACACTGCACAAAAATTATGATATTTTGTTTACTTTGCTGCAACTTAAAAGTAAAAGCAATAATAATTAATAAGAGCATAAGCAACAGTTATAATAATAATAATAATAATAATAATAATATTGATGAATACTTCCTTTCACTTCTTGCATAAGTTATCTTTGCTCTTTAAGACAAAATACAGTCATCACACACTCAAGAGCAAATCTTTTGATCTTTACAAAAATCAGACATCAGACGCAGTTGAGCGTCAAAGTGGACGAACGACATAAACACCGAATGACAAAGTGACTCACCGTATTCTGCAAATGTGTACTTGTATGCTTCTATGTCTTCTGGTGTGAATGTTCCCGGCTTTGCACCCATTGACTTTCCACAGAACGCATAAGCAATTCTTCTTAGATCAAAGGCACGCATAGTCAAAATGGGCAGAACAGGAACAAGAAAGAAAAACATGTACCTGAAATTTATATATACATATATACTGTATATTTACACACACACACACACACACACATAATATATACAAACATACACACATACAGTCTACATCTGTTATCTTGCCCCTGTTTTCTTGCCAAACTCAGCTCTCGTCAATGAAAGGCCCAGTATAGATTTTCTCATATTTTCCTCCCATGCTATTTCCCTCTTTATGTCGCCCTCGTTTGTCACCTTACCAAGCCTGAAATGAGACAAATGTGTTTCCACCCATGCAATCTACCCTCGCTCGCTTACCAATGGGTACAAATAAATGGGGAAATCTGGTCCAGATGAATGGAGCAACTGAATATGGAAAGCAAAAGCAGAGTAGCACGATCTCTTTAAAAGCCTTAGACATAAGTCCTACCAAGATTTGGTCAATTGAGAAAATGAGGAACGCAAGTGTCTTCGAAATGCCAAAGGATGAGGACAGTTACAGACTATCAACTTCTCCACTCGGCTGGAATATTTCGATGCAAAATACCAGGCGACAGCACCACCCCAATCATGTCCAACAACAATGCACTTCTCATAACCTGTCAATCAGAGAAAAAATAAATCCATTCAGCCAAAGAAAGAGAGCAACAAAATTAAACCAAAATGACAATGTCATTTTCCATCATTTTAGATTAGAATGTATCATTTAAAGAAAATTTCAAATACTGTCACTTGAATGAAAAACTCCACAAGTCAGCAGATCAAGAAAATCTCAATCATTTCAACATTAACCCCTTTATCGGGAACCCCGAATATATCCGTCCATTTTACATTGAGTTACAGTTAAATACACGGTAAAGGGGTTAAGTCCAAATTCCATCAACAATAAATCCACAGAAGTTCTTTAAGCTGAGTGAACAACGCAATTCCCTTCATCACACTTCTTCTCATCAACACTAGATGACGCCCATTGATGCTGTTTTTCTCAAACTGTTTTCTCTTGGCTTTGACTTTTCTGTTTTCATCTGAATTTTCTTATCTTGTGAATCATCAATGAATTAAAAGATGGTATCCAGTGCAATACTTAGAAATGATAGAATATTAAGCGGCTTTAAGGCTTTAAGAAATTCAGGTCATCTCAGAAGACAAAGATTAAGTTGTTTACAGAATGACTAAAAAGTCAACAAAATTATTTCTGACACAAATGAATCAAATCAAGGAGAGTGAAAAAAATCAAAGAGGCAAAAGAAGAAGAGCAGGAGACAGGGGACAGGGGACACACAATGACCAATTACAACAGCTAAGAGCAAAGAAGGAACCAAAAGGACAGAGAATGCCTTTGTGTCCGAGAGGAACTCAACCATTAAAATGGAAACAATAATATTGGGGAATAAAATCAAAATCAAACCGAGTATTTGTACGAGTTCTTCAACGTCGTCGGCCAATCTGTCAAGCGTATATTCACGAATGGCACTTGGCTTGTCAGAGTCTCCGTATCCACGCATGTCAACCGCAACTGTTCTACAAAAGAAACAATCAAACAATCAGAAGAGACATCAAATCCCCTCATCATTACATTGTCAATACTAGCAAAAGCCAAACATCAGCATATGCAGAATTGTTCAGTCAGAAAGAATCTCAGTAAACTTAAACAACTAAACATGATTAAGCATTTTTGTAGTCCACAAATTATATTATTAGGGCATTCCATGGAATCCATGCATTTAAATAATAACAATAAAAGATAAATATAAGCGACCTGATCCAGAAAAATGGCCCAGAATTCACAAATATATGAATTTATAACTAAAAACATCCATTTGGGTGAAGCCATTGTATTTTAATATTATGAAAGATTTTCACAGGAAATCACTTGCAAAGAAATCTCAGACTGCAATTCAAATAAAACGTAAGAAAATGCTGGGAACATGATTTATTATAACAATACCAATCAGAATTTGTTGTCAAACCGCGACTCTTGGCTACAGATAGCAGATTAACCCTTTGACATCTACTCACTATTCCAAAGCATTACTTACAGGTTAACCCTTTGACATTACCTACTTACTATTCCAAAGCATTACTTTAAGTAGGAGATGCTGCAGTCCAGAAATGTGCACTCATTCAGAAGCTTCAAGAGACTGACCACTGAGCCTGCCTTGAGGCAGAGCAAAGGGCACCAGTCACGATATTTAGCAAAGTAAGCAAAGGCACGTCCTCTGAACACATATCACTGCATTTGTCCACTTTGCTAAAAAAATTGAATCTTCATTGACACACAGAGGAATAAAAAGGTGTCAGTGACTGTGCAAATTCTGAGATGTCAGAGGAGGGAGAGATGTCAGTGTGGAGTCAAAGGACGTTGGCAGATTCTACGTCTTTCACAACTGATACACTGTAGATCGGCAGATATGAATTTCAAGTGAAGCCCTATCACCAACTTTGAGGAAATAGTATTTCCTAAGCAAAGATGATTAGCTTCAAGTTCATAGAGTGGTGACAATTGTTTAGGACAAAGGAAAAACAATTTTTCTTGCATAATATCTTTTGCTTAAAAGGAACCAGTCCAGTTCCAGTCAACCACTCACACTTAAAGTTTGTCGCCCGCTTGGCGACAGACATTGAGGAGTCCTCCAATTGCACCGGTACTGTGTTTTGGAGCTATTCTTAATAATATTATTAAGCAATTTGAACAAATCACTTTATCAAGTCTCACTCTCTTATATGCAATCACAAAAAATACAAAAGACAATCTAGTTATTTAAGTTTTATCATCACCATCCACAATAATCTCTATTCCATTTGAGGCATTTTACAATTATTTTATGATTCTCGTACAATAGCAATTTCCTTTCTTATGTTTTCTTGTGGTTCAAAATGGCTGTTTTTCGGAAATTAGTAACCAGAATATGATTTTCGCAGCATATCTTTGCAAAGAATATTTGTGTAAAATTTCATGCACATAACCTCAGCGTACTAAGCAATGTTGCTACAGACATTGCGCGCTGATGCATCATCAGACTGAAATTTGTTGTTTTCTCAGTTTGAAGCGTATGAAGAAGGTCACTGAAACACTGTATTTAGGGCAAATACTTTGCTAGGAATACAAAACTGGTATCATATGAAAATTAGAAAGCCAGCAGAATTGTTTTATAAAAAATCTCAAAATTGACAAAGATGCACTTTCCAAGCATTTTGCTGGAACAGAATAAATACATGAATAATGTTCTAGTAAATTGGAATCAAGCAAAGCTTCTTGTTCATTGTAGCAGCCTAATATTCCAGCAAAACTAACCTGTAGTCCTTGCTAAATTCTTTCAACTGATGTCTCCATGAATACCAAAATTCAGGAAATCCATGGATGAAAAGCATAAGCGGTCGATCTTCTGAACCTTTGGCCACATAGTGTAACTTCATTCGAGTATGCTAGAAATCATTAACATGGAACACGTTCACCGTTGTCTTGCTATATAACTTCTCCCACCAACACTCCCATACACACCTTCAACTCTCAATGATTAGATATTTACAAACACGAAATGAGTTCATTTCACTTGAATGCATTTAATTTCATCCATAGAAGTACGAATCCATCCTGGCAATGTAAGGAGGCATCAAAAAAGGTAACTGGATGTTAGGAATAAGGAATTATAAAAGAATAGTGAGCCAAGACAAAGAGATAATTGTAAAGCTATACACTGTATAGGACTATAGTATGGCCTCATCTAGAATGCTGTATGCAGGCAGGAGATCCATTTTGAGAAAGAGATCTAGTGTTCAAGGATGTCATAATTTAAGCTATGAAAAAAGACTTCAATATTGTTGAATGACAACATTAGAAAGGAGAAGAGAGAAAGAAGATGCAATAGAAGCATATACAGAATAATGCCTGACAGGCCCTTAGGAAGTGAGGGTGCAGGGGGTGCAGCTGCACCCCTGGAAAAAATCAGAGTGAAGCTGTTTTTTAATTGTTTCCTTGTGTGGATTTTTAAATAGAAGAAAAAGAGGGATGACGACCTTTTTTTGCTCGTCAAAGTTGTTAGAGGATAAAGTAAAGTAAGTGATGACCTTTATTTACTTCTCACAACTTTTATCTTGATAAAAAATGCACCCCTTGCTGAAAATTCATTCCGACGTGCCTGATGACTGGGGAAGTAGAAGTGCAATACAATCAATTCCTCACATTAGCACACCATAGCAGCACAAGAGGACACCAAATTTAATGTAAATTATTGAAGAAGATGGTGGAACAAAGAACATTTTTATTGCTAGGGTAGTGGACTTATGGAACAACTTGGAAGTAAAGGCAGTAACAGTTAAAACAATAAAAGAATTCTAAAGTAATCCAGGAAAACTGGGTCATTAAATGTTAGAGTTATTACTGTATATAGTTGCTTTCACACAAGTGAACTTGGCCTCCTTATTGGTGAGGCATGCCAGTTAGTAATCATATGACAATCGAGTATGGGGCCATCCATAAATGACATCACGCGATTTTGACAGTTTTTACCCCTCCCCTTCGTTACACGTCGTCACAAAAAGTGAGACTCAGACCTCCTCAAATATGACGTCAAACCGCGTTAATCGCCTCTTGTCGTCTTTCCAATGTCAAAATTAACGTCAGTCGTTCGCACTCATTCATTGCAAGCTGCGTGTAAACAGTAACGCAATTTAAGCAAATAGTTGAATGGGTTCGACGTTTAACCTTAAGAGCGGTCCAGTGATGACGGCCGAATGCGTCGCTGTCTAAGAGATCGGGTCTGTCGTTTCTCTTCTTCACCGAAAGCCAAACACTTGGACCGTACCTTATCAAACCATACAAATACGACCCCAGAGACAAGACTCCGATGACCACCGACAGACAGACAGTCACGATCACCTCCTGAAATCCACCTGACGTCGACATCCTCTCTGGCGCTTCTTCCTCCTCCTCCCGGCTCACAAGGTTCACTCTAACTGCGCCTTAACCTGTTTTCCAGCGGTATCCTTAATTAAACCTTGCACCGAGGGTCACGAACTCTCGATCTAGACTCTAGAGCAACGAAGTGTCAACTGCGTCATTAAAGGATTATCAAAAGCATAGAATTAAAGACTCGCCAATAAATAAATTCTATGAACAATGAACAATGAACACTTTGGTTCTTTCGTGAAATAGGTCAAAGTTTGAAATAGGTCGATGCACAGCGCCATCTGGTAGCCACCATAGACTTTAATATCAATATTATAATAAATCTATGGTAGCCACCACTGAAGACCATTGCTGAAGACTGATGACTCGAGTGCATGGAGTTATTATTAGAGGAGACGGCATTACGTCATTTGACTGAAGCCAACTATTTGGGAAATTCACAAACGGCAGCCACATTGGTAGACCCAAAAAATCATCAGCTGAGCCATGGGGAATAGCTACGGATATGTTTTATCAATGATCTAAGAACTTTATCAATGATCTAAGAACTTTTTATTAGTATGTAATGAAATGGAGATTCAGATCAGTGGAGGCTCCAGGATTTGGCAAGTGGGTGGGTGGTGTTGTGGTGGCAACTTCTAATCAGGGGGTCATACCGCTTGTTGTTACGTTTGTAGTATTAAGTATAGGGTTCCAACAGGGTGGCCACTGGGGGCCAGGCACTCAATAGGGGGCACGGACCGCACCCTGCGCCCAGTGGCGGCTCCAGGATTTGGCAAGTGGGGGGGGGGGGGTCGTTGGGGTGGCAACTTCTAACCATGGGGGCCTACCGTTTGTTGTTAGGTATGTAATATTAAGTATAGGGTCCCAACAGGGGGCCACTGGGAGGCCAGGCACTCAATAGAGGCACGCCCCCCGAGGCCCCCCTGTGGAGCCACCACTGTTTAAGATGCTATTGTTCGACATTTGTGTTTGAAAAATAGCAAGTGGACAGTATATTGGATGACATCAATCGTGTTTTCAATAAGGCATGGGGCTGTCCATTAATTATGTCAACAATTTTTGGGCAATTTTCGACCCCCTCCCAGGGATATTTTTACACCCTCCTAATACCCATCAATACCACCCCCATTTGAGGTCGACACCCCCAAAATTTGGTAATGAGACAATGCAAAATGGATACTAATTAGCTCTGAACACCCCTCCCCCCAATGGAGGACACCCCTCCCCCAAACTTTTATTGTCGGATGATTTTTTGTCAGCCTTTTTCCGGGGAGAGACTTAAAAATTCCGACACCCTCTCCTCCCCCGATTTTCCTGGCACCACCCCTCCCCATTCAAAATCCTAGAAATAACACTGCCCCTACCTCCTTGTCATCAACTGTCAACTTTCTGTTACCCCAGCCCCAATAATTATGTCAAAAACTCCTCCCCCCTCCAAGATGAATGACAGGTCCCAATAACAAAGTTATTATTTATAAAAAAATTAAAAGGGAATGATATAACTCTGACGTAATACTTCTGTATTCGTCCGATTCAACCACAATGGCCGCTAACTGGAGGTGCTATTTTTAGCTTACGCGCTACTGGTTTCACGCAGCCTGGTTAAATATGACGTAATGCCGTCTCCTCTAATAATAACTCCATGGATGAGGGTAAATGAACCATAGATTTATTATAATGATATTAAAGTCTATGAAATGAACGACGTTGTGGCGTTTATTTAATATTTTTCGATTGTTTTATGATTACAGTTCTTGTGACTGATTGAAAAGCCTGTTTCGTTAGTGAAGCAATTGTAATTTAATTTTGTATATTATTAGTAAATTTTTTAGTTTTAAAATTTTGGTCGATTATAGTAATTTGATTTGAATTAGATTCTGAGCGAAATTAGAGTACAAAGTGAGCGTTATTTACATGAGGCTGAGCGTTGAATTGTTGTTGTTTATTTTGACTCTTTGTGAATTGAGCATTTGTATTTTCATTCTTTCCATTTAAATCAGTATGCCAGTTAGTGTTTTGATTCCGTTTCTGTTAGAACTTATCTTCATGATTAATTTAACAGGCCTGTAGGCAGTGGGGGTGTGTGTAGCCGCACCCCTGGGAAAAAATTAGATGAGGCTGTTTTTTGCCTGTCAGAATTTTTGAAAAGAAGGTAAAGGATAAAGGAAGGGTGATAACATTTTTTCTTTATGTTTTTTTATTGTCAGGACTTTTTAAAATAAGCCAAAGGAATGGTGACCTTTTTTGCTTGTCAGGACTTTTAGAAGAAGATAAAATCTGCACCCCTACTAAAAATTCGTTCCGACGTGCCTGTGATTAAAAAATATTTTCTAAATGGGACATTGATTTGGCTCTAAAATTGTTTATCTAGATATATGGCTGTCAGTTTATTGTATAGTTAGTGAAATAGCGTTTATTGCCAACGTGGGCCAGATGCATACTCCTATTAAGGCAATTGACGATTCTAAAAATTCTTTATGGACATGACATATTATTTACATTGTGCATCAGTTAAAATATCTGTTTCTTGCCATTTATACAGAACAATGAGTAGGAAACAGACACCAAGTGACTTCCTCAAACAGATAATTGGTCGACCCGTTGTAGTAAAACTCAACTCTGGAGTCGATTATAGAGGTATGTTTTGACTGGACTAGTAAATCTGTTCTCTGTGGTGGAATTGTGATTTGAAATAAACATGAATCAGTTATTCTGAAGAAGAAAAGAAATACTTGAATTTCTATAACAAATATTTTAAAGAAATGATTTGCTGTTGTAAAGCATGAAGATGCTTGAAGACAAGGCTAACAAGCATCTTACAATGATAATGTACAACCCTGGTTAAAAAGAAAGACATTAATGAAACTGAATGAAAAGGCAGTAGTAAACGTTGTTTATTCTAGCCGCCTAGACATTGGGGGGGGGGAGTTTAACATTTGGGGGGAAGGAACAGACATTAGAGAGGTCATACTGCTTGCCAAAACGTCAAAATTTGGGAGGATTTCAAACTTTGGGAGGAATTTCAAACTTTGGGGGGAATTCCCCCCAGAGAAGGTCTAGAATAAAAACTGATTGTTATGCAATGTAATTCTTGAATGGATTGTCTTTTTTGTGTTTATGTTTTATCAAAGTTATTTGGATAAATATTGAACAAGACCAAGATGAAATTTTAAGGCTAGAAAATTAGTATTAGCTTTTTATGTATTCTGAAAAAGGCCCATATCAGAATATGATGATGAAGATGATAGCAACAATTATAACATGATTTAAAGTGGTTAAGGAGCCAAGTTAGCCTGTATGAAAGCCACTATAATCACTCTTAATATTGAGTGTGTCTTAGAATAAGAGAAATTGATATAAGAATATAAATGCTGAACTTGTTTAAAGCAAATCAAGATATTGTCAAACACGAGTAACCAAAGGATTAGGCTTTTGATTTAGAAAAACTTTAACATAATCAATTGCATAACATATATTGTGTAGCTGTACATTGCTGGATTTCAAATTTGTGTAAAGTTTAGACTGAAAGTGTAGAGTGACTGAAGAAGCTTGTTGTTCTGTTTAGGTGTATTAGCCTGTCTTGATGGCTACATGAATATTGCTCTGGAACAGACAGAGGAGTATGTTGGTGGCCAGTTGAAGAACAAATATGGCGATGCATTTATTAGAGGCAACAATGGTAACAATTAAATTCTTCACTGATAATTATGTTTGATAAAAGTTTTAAAACACTTGTATTGACTGTGGTCAAGTTTTGCTTCTATTTGTCATAATGGATTGTTTTCTTTGTGGTAAATCTTTAGCCTTCATTTTCTTAGATTCTTTTTTCTGGTTAGCTGTGTCTGATTTTCTATTTCTTAACAAATAGCAAACAAATACAGTCTCACTTGTATTTAGACTGTTTATGATTAATAAGCTCTTAGCATATTGTAATTTCTATTTATATGATTCATGTTACTTGTTTGTTGCAGTTTTATACATCAGCACACAAAAGCGAAGAATCTAAACATTTCCTCAATTTACACTGCAGGACAAAACTTCAATGACATTTGCTTTGATCGGAAATACAGCATTTCTTTTCCAGACATTTGCTGCTTCTCATTGTGTCTCCATAACTACTAATAGCACTAACAGTTAATGCATTACCTAAGTCAGAGATGGCCAACCTTTATTACAAGGGGCCATTATAAAATGTGATCAACATGCAGACGGTCCCATGTTTTGTTGCCTTTTCTACATTATTTACAATAGTAGCGACAATCACTGCAGTCACTTAGTGATAGTAACTGCTAACAGTTACAATTAAACAGTAGTTTAACGTAAGTTACTATTTTACTAAATTAAGCACAGGAACTAAAGTCTTACTCATGACTCAATAATGTACACATCAGATTTTCTGCAGACAACTCAAAATTTTCCTAACTTAAAGCATGTGTGCAATAGTTTGGGAATGAAACTGAATAAGCTACTACAAGGCAATGGATATAAACACATGGGTTTTAAATAGGGATCAACCGGGCAGGCATATTTCACCGGGTACCAAATCCAAGTATTTTGATGAACTACGGATCCGAGTACAAACCATGTAGCACTATAATGTTTATTAGTTAACTAATTCATTACTGTATTTACAATTCATTGAACTAAATCATTGGATGTATCATGTAATGTATTGTAGGCCTATACTGAAATGAATTAAAATACTTGTCACACAAATTGTGACAGTCTGTTCTCAACAATTTAAACAATATTAAAATAGTAACATCAAAGGAATATTTAAGGCTTTTGAATTATAAAATAACACATTTCAAAAGTGAACCTATTTTTTAACTTCTTTTTGACTTTCCATAAGTTTGTAACTGTCACATGACTCAAAAAAGTGAAAGACCAAGCTCCATAATGGAAAGATCAGAGGTGGTTTATTAGAGCTGAATTACCATATGAGCCACCTTGGACATTTGGAACCACCTTGGATTAGCCTTTCATTACATAAGCTTGCGGCTTCATTTCAGATTTGACATATTTTGGTGTTATTAAAAAATTAAAATAACATTATTTTATTCAAAAAACCGGAAACGACAAATGTCTATGACACCAATACAGTACATAGAACTCACATTAGAAAATAGATGGTTAGATTTGCACGGGGAGTGCGTTAGACATATACAATATTCAGCTAATTGTTTTATGCTTTTGCTATAGATAACTATTTGAACACCAAGTATTTGCCGAGGTGAATACTTGCTAAAACGTGATATTCGGCCGAGGCAAACGTTTGAGGTGATTTCCGGTTGATCCCTAGTTTTAAACAAGCATTTTCCCAATTAAATCTCCAAAAATTTCCATTCTGTAGCTGAAGCAAGCTGGAAACTAACATCTATTCAAGACAAATTCATATTTCGAAATGCTTTATACATGCAAAGAAAACCATTATGAAAACAATCCATGAAAAACCAAAGTTACACACACCTAGCCTTAAAGTATATTATTTTAAAAACAAATTTCAACTGTTTTTCTGCTTAGCAATACGTCCGTCTATTCGAATGCACGAAGCCTCCAAGTACTGTTTAACTGCCTCTAGGTCGGCCTTGGCTCTGTCAAGCACCTGAGCGTTGGTGACGCGATAGCTGAGCGTGCGAACGCGGCTGAGACGACTGCGCACTTTGCGCGCCAGACATGCAACGCTGTTGTCATTCTTTGCTCGAGCATTGCCTTTACCTTGTCTCATGAGATCAGGCAACATATGACCAGACAGCTCCTGGGGGACATTTGACGTCTCGACTGCTACGACCGCCAGCTGACCAGGGACGTCCGTAGGCATCGCTGTTGTCTGAAGTGCCACGGTCACAGGTCCATACATGGAGATGCACTCCCAGTCGAGCGACAGAAGAGGGTTTGATGTGTAGAAGAAAGGCAGAGACAGCCAACTGACCCTGCAGTGGGTGAAAACGGCCGCAAAATGTTTGCACGGCATGTGTGTCCGCTGCCACTCAAAACAATCGCAAAACGGAAGTTCACAGCGATAATCGTCACCAAGATAAACGGTACGAATGGCGCCCGAGGGAGACGCCACCCGGAATGTCGTGTTTGTGAGGACCTGCACTGCGTAGCAATTGATCTGCGTCGCTCGCTCGTAAGCCACTCTCATGTGCTGAATCAAATGCAGCGGTCGGTGCTGTAGATCAGCAGGCACATTCTGGTGATCGGGACGCCAACCCTCGGACATTGCAATGTTGGCAGCAACATATCTAAACAAAAGAGGAAACACACTTATGGAAAGAGACACACTCATCCTAACTGAGTATTTAACAAAATCTGAAGAAAATTCTGAAGGCCAGAGAAAGCCGAGAGAAGGGTCAAGTCCACATGACACATGAAGTAGCATGGCCTCTCACTAGTGCCTCTGACAATGGCAGTCATTTCAGCTTCTGGCTTTATATCAACAGAATCCAGAATGTGCAAATGGACATCTTGGTTTGGAAATCTTTGTAATCACTGTGGGATGAATCAGTGTCATGCCCAATTTTTCTTACTCCTTAAAAAATTTGTTTTGTTAAGCAGCTGAGGCGCATGTGACTCTAACTGCGCCTTGGAAATTGACTTTTGAATGAATGAACCATTGGAGGAAGTTTGAGTGATCAAATGACCAAAACTGAATAATTTACTTCAGCCAAAATATTTACTTAAAATGTGTAATTTTAGCATTGGTTTTTGGTTTTGCATTTCATGTCATCTCTTAATTTGTTGAAACTTGTCTTTCGAAATACAAGTCATTAATTAATAATGGCACTAAAACCTATCATTGCTGAGGCAAATGATGAGCATTAAGAAAATGCTCTTAATTAAAACAGCTTCATCTCAATCTTCCAAATAAAGAAAGCACAAGTTGAAATGATGAAAGGAATTTTGAAAACAATATATAAAGTAACACAATGGGTCATTACAATGCACTGCAGTAATCTGTTCTGAAAGCATACAGCTTCAGTGGAATACCATATGCCTAGGCTATTAACCCCTTTACTGTGCATTTAACTGTAACTCAAGGTAAAATGGACGGATATATTCGGGGTCCCTGATAAAGGGGTTAGTGATCCAAAGCAAGCATCTGACAGAGGCACAAACAGAACACAATTGTGCATCCACCATAGCCCCAAAATACTTAATGAATCTCAGTCTTCATACACTGGACAGCTTCCAGCATTTGTCTGAGTATCGCTGCCTCTTTAATCAGGACAATAATGTTACTAAGTGATTCGAAGACAGACCAAGACGACAAGATATGAAATCAGACAAGAGAAAACTGTCGTGAGTGACACATACTTGCGATGCATGTCTTCAAAGAAATCGTCAGTGAGGCTCTGAAGCAGTGTGCTGAGTGATTTCGATTTGAAAGGTTCGAGGTTTTCATGCCTGAAGACTTCATTCTGGGCCTCAATGCCACAGTTGGCGTGGATCAGAAGAGTGTACTGTTTCCGAAACGCCCAAACCCATTTCTAAAGCAGACAAATCACCAAAATAGCAACTGTATTACTCTGTGAAAGAACTCAGCCAATGATTTCAACTCTGTCTCAACGACAACAACATTCATTCACTCACAACAGTCTGAAATCAGCGTCATAACCACACTCAATGCCAAAACACACTAACTACAAATATAACACAGTTATATTATGCAAACTGTCATAGAACACTAGACCACAGTCAAGTGAAGAAATTTCTCTACAAACACCAATGCATGTATGTTAAGAAATTACCTTATAGAAGCCATTTGCAATCCACTGTTTCTCAAAGTACGTGCGAAGGTTCGACTTGCTCTTCCAGACGCGACTGCCTCTCAACGCCGCAAGACGAGCCTCATACAGCTCTTCACTCAAAGACTCTGCAACATCCTAAGACCATCGATCACCATTTCAATCATTCAAAGTGTTACAACTGGTTCAATAGTTACCACTACAATCCTCGAATCTAATAGAGTATCAGACAACACAAAGTGAAGCTACATATACACAAAGGTTTTTCATCATAATAATCCAATGGCTAACTTGAATTTCTATTTCTGCTTTTAATGCTGTCATAATCATCTTCTCTTGACAGAACCCTGATTTCAAAAGAAACAAGAAATTGTGCATCCAACAACAGAAGTTAGTAGTTACATTAAAAAGCTGAAGTATCTCTTCTTTGATTTCTGAAACGTTATTTTTAAGCGCCGAACACCAACGCAGCCAAGACTGCTTACGATGGAAATCACAGATGATAGTCTCAGACTCTAAAACACACAGAAAACATTTCATCATCATCAGCAGCAGCAGCAGCAGCGACCATATAGGCTCCTCAGGGCCCATTGGTGTCTGCTCTTATTCGGCCCTGCTGTTCAGAATCTGTCTAAATACTGCAGACTGCTTCTACACCAATCACTTATATCATGACAGGATCCTCTTCATGTCCTTCCCATCTTTCATCTTAGAACCTTCCATTATTCCAGTCAGCTTTACAGCATTAATCTTTCTGTCATCTTTTAATCAATTATGTCGAAAGAGACTTCCAAGAGATCAAATCATCACCTCTAGTATCCTAAAGTACCGTTGACTGATGCCTTTAGAGTATTAGAAATGGTGCTATAGAAGTGCCTTATTATTTTTACGGTATTATTATTATTATTATTATTATTATTATTAGTAGTAGTAGTAGTATTCTGTCACTGACCTATCTATAGCATTTTCTTCCTACAGCATTTCATTTCACTTGCAGGCAACTATACTCCTCCATAATAAAACTAGTTGGTTAACTTCAGCAATATACTCTTATTACTTCTGGAATGTTACCACTACAAAAATGTCCCAAATAAATATCCTGTCCATGAAATGACTGACTAATGTTAGCAATAATAGAGCTCTCTTTCTCCCCCTCTCCCTCTCAAAGGTAATTAAATTTGATTCCAAGGTTAAAAATCAGATTCTAAAAATTGTTAATCTAAATATTCACAATTAAAAATTTTATTTTAACCCCTTAACTGTGTATTTAACTGTAACTCAATGTAAAATGGACGGATATATCTGGGGTTCCCAATTAAGGGGTTAAGAATAAAGTTTGATTGAATTGAAAGATCATCATTCATACTAAAGTGTGAAACAGACACAAAGTGAGAAATTACTCAGATTTCAAAGAACACACGAAAAATAACAAAACTATTTACTGGTAGTCAGCTCTATGGTACAGACAAGAAACCCAAATACATCCATCTCTCTCTCTCTCTCTCTCTCTCTCTCTCTCTCTCTCTCTCTCTCTCTCTCTCTCCAATAAATTATGTAACAGCCAGCCAACCAATTAATTATCCAAACACATCCTATGCTGCCATCATAATTTCATGGCATCTGCCAATCATACACCAAATCCAAATTGAATCAGAACAAGATTAAGCCAAAGAATCAATCAAAGGCCATTAGGAATGGTGCCAGACAGGAGCCCTGACCTCATCATCAAACAGATCAGAAGAACGTTAAGCATTAGAGACTGCAATGAGTGGAAACAAATGTTGCTTATCAATACCAAGGCAATGCATACAATTGCTTTGACCAATAAAAATGTTCCCAAATTTTTCAAAGTTAATATCTATCACATTTATTGCACTGACATGATTGGCCAAGAAGTTCCACATCCAAATCCCACTGCACTTTGGCTGGTCAAGATTCTGCACTTATTTACAACAATCAGTTGGCTTAAATGTAATATTTTCACATTTCAATACAGGCGGTTGGCTGGTTATTGCATGGAAAACTCTTCGTAAAATCTACAGCGTGTGACAAATTTTTAAAGATCTGCAATGAACACACAGTCAGACCCATTGTAAACAGCAACAACATCAATCTGCCTCTTCATTAAATGCACTTCACTTCAAAATGCAAAAAAACAGCCATAGAGCTCACTCAAACACAACCATAAACACCTGACATTCTTTGTTCACAAAAACTGGAAACGGAATCAATGTACCTGGAAACGCAGCTGCAATTGCATTGGTCTGCACTTCTGAAGAGTCGATCATGAACGCCTTCGGTCTCCAGTCCCTGTTCATGTCTCCGAGGATTGTCAGAGCCTCCGTTATGGACGCAGCGTCCTCGTTCTCGACCACAAACGTCGCCACGATTATAAAGCCGCAGTTGGTGTGGACGTACATGAAGAGAAGCGGCAGAGCGTAATTCGCCATTTTGTAGGCGGAGTCTAGAAAGACGAGTTCCTTTCCGTAGAGATGGAGGAGGCGCTGTTGCCATGGCGTCTGGAAAACCAACAGCAGACATTGCTCGCTCTCGGGGCCGGCGTCAGAGATCGACCGTCGGAAAAACCACAACGGACTGTTCGGAGACGTGCGCCACTGTTCGATCAGCTTCTCAACCATGTCCTGATCGAGTAAACCCTTCAGCAATCGCTTCCTACGTCGATAAATTATCTTCCGAAGATCGTATCTGCTGGGAAAGTATCGTCTGTTGTTCTGAAGAGGCAACGGCTGTCCCTCAAACAGCTGCTCAACAAACGGACGTATGTGGCGCTTCATCTCGGCCGCGCTGAAGATGCCACTGTCGACGAGGCCGTTGATGTGAGCCACGACTCGCTCGTTAATCGGAGCTTTCAGATCTGCATCCTAAAATCCAGCACAAGGAAAGAATCTACAGTTAAGTTCTCTTTCGTCCATCACTAAAGAAGCTCCAAACCAAGTTTCATTTTGGAGAAAATTCAAATCACTTCAGAAGAGAAACAGTTAACAAGACACAGAGGCACAGAGTTCAGATGAAGTCCGGTGTCCATTCACAGAACAAATCATCTGCAAAATAACAACTTCAACTAGAAGAGAGAAAATGAAAGTGGAGAATACCTCTCCCATGACATGTCCCTTGTGCTCTTCAACAGCAGGTAAGTCAATGACGATGTACCTCTGGATGGCAATTTCATCGCCTGACGGTGAATGCAGATCCAGCCGCAGCTGCTCTGACATCTGCCTTCGATGATAAAGGGTGTCATTCTGCAGCTACAATCAAAGCTCCTTTAATAATAAATATATATGTATGGACACATACTATCCAGTATCTACATCATTCAACTGTATTATGACAATGACCACAAACACATTGACATTACATCATTATCTTTATTAGGACCATTAAAAACTCAGATCCTATGACACTAGCAACAAATAAAATACTTCACTTAAACAGAAAAGAATACAAACTTAAACTCAATATTTTAAAAGGATGCAACAGCATGCAATCTCTGTTCTTGCTTTTCAAATCAAAAAGAAATCTTCCAAAGTTATAGAGAACTAAGATTCAAATTGAAAATATTTTATTCTGGTACCAGGGAATACTTTGACTTTCCATCAAATTCAATTGATCTTGTCAGCTACAAAGAGAATTGATTAAGACTGAATGACAGTTCCTATTAAAAACTTAAGCTGAGACTCACAGGAGAACAGAGAAGCTCATCACAGTAGCACTGACCTTATATTCAGGAAATGCAATGATTTCCCGTAAGTAAATATGCGCGGGACAACCGAGCTTCTTTGTTGACCCAATTTTCTTTGAGCGAGACATAGAGTGAGCAGCTGGATTCTAAAACATCCAATGAGCATACAATGAAGGTCACCAAATCACATCTCAACACTGATTTTTCTGAAAGCCATTCATAGACCATATCCGCCTTCAGCTTCAGTGCTGGCCGATTGCTCAGAATCACCATAGCATCAACTGAATATTATTCAAATTGAAGCCAGGAAAGTCAAGATCAACAAAACATCAAAAACAGAGCAATGCCAAAGCAATACTCACAATTGTTTGTACAATGGCTCTTCCACAAATATGAAATTATAAAACAGCAAAGAACAACTGTCTCTAGCAGATGACATATATTGCTTTTTTATTTAGAAATGTGAATATAAACAAATTTGTAGAAAGCATCTTAATGCCTTTGCTACAGATTGACAGGAGCTAATGTATAAGACACAATATAGTCAACATATGATCACCTCTGCACTATAGGATACACTGTCCACTGGAATAGTCACATCATAAAATGGCAAAATAACTCATCTAAACAATCACAAAATGCTCAAGACACGGGTCTTAAATGAACCATTCACAAAAGGCGATCATAAAATGATGCGATAAGGTACAGGTAGTGACATCTAATCTTTGTATGACTTCGAATAATGTAAAGAAACATTTGTAATGCCAATCTCAGACATCTCCAATAACCACAATCTATTTACAAGACTTATAACCAATACACAGATTAATTGGTTATACATTCTTATTTTAATGTTCATCTTCTGTGAAGCTGTTGGTATTTCTCAATTATATGCAACCACTAACAACTACGACATTAAGTTGAGTTATCCAAACGAAAGAAATTACACAAATGGATGTGCTCTTGTTAAGGTTTACATGCAGCACTGAATTTCTAAAATAATTCATATCAGACAGGATTTTCAACTTAAAAGTGAGAGCTGAACTTAAATAGAAACCATAGACTATACAACTACATACTCTTTCAGCCACTGACTTGTAGTGAGAAGGACCTTGATGACACTCCATCAGACGCGTCCCAACGATCATGAATGGAACGCCGTTCATGTAGATTCTGGAGCCTCTCTGGATCTTCTCATCTTTAAACCGGATTACGTGAATCTCATCACTCGAGTCTGTTAAGAAAAACACATCAAGTATGCATCTCATGCATAAGATCTAGTTTCTGAACATCCAAAAGAATCTGCTTTGCTACAACACAGTAGATTACACATACTGGTGTCACTTAATGCATAATGTAAGCCACCAGTGAAGTGGTAGCTAAATGAGAAATGGAAAGTATCAGGAAATTTTTTTGTCTCCATAAAATGCCATTCTCTAGAAGTTTCTCCATGTGGGTGGGCAAATTTGCCATTGTATCATTTTGCCCATTGCTGATTCAGATGCTACACGATTTGTCATCCGGTAGTTTTGCCCTAATGATGTTCTGTCCCCAGTATGCAGGAACAGCCGATGAGTTTCTGGCATCTTAGGTAAGTGGGTCTATGACTGCCCCTGTTAAATTTAACATATTTATAACGCAATTCCAAACAATGTACTATGTTTGTCAAGTCATCGATGTTTGAGCATCACAATGCAATTCTTGCAACTTTACAATGACAAAAAAAGTATTTAATTTATACAATGCACTACTTCATGGATAAACATACCACTAGTAAACAAATACATTTAAAAACAAAATTTTCAACCAATAAAGCAAGGTAACACTGACATTTTCTGCCCCCTATGATTGATTCTGATCCTACCCTTTGCCACTGTAACATTGTTTGCTAATTAGTAATTGAGTAATAATGCAGATTCTATGTCCCGTTGAGAAAAGTTTTAATATCGCGAATTCCAAATGCATTTCAGTCAACCGTCCAGTTCCTGGCGTCGTTAAAAATAAACGACCTTCGCCTCAGAACTAGTTACAGCGGCTATTTTAGCCGTTATAAGAGTAGAATGTGATGCAGACTGTTAGGATGAATCGTGCGCTGGTGCTTAAGGGCAGATGTGACCGTGTTCTTCTGACCCCAGAGGTTGAATTTCCCGAAGTTCCTCGTCGTTCGTCGTGTAACGTACGAGGTGTGAGTGCGGAAAGCGAACTCCTCGATCACATCCCAGGCGTCGTCGATTTCGTTAACGACGCGGACCCTCCTCTCCTCCGACTCAGACGCCACCGGAGCGTCGTTCTCCACTTCGATCACGACGCACACTTCGCGCACCGAGTCCTCCTCCTCCTCTTCGTCGTCCTCATCGCCGCCGATGACACCGACTCCGTCCATCCTGTCGTCCTCATCCTTCGCCATTCGACCGTCCACATCATCCTCCATTTTGTCAACGCCGCCGCCGCCGCCGCTTTGTTAACGCAGCGCTTCAGCGACAGCGCCTCATGAATACTCATCACTCTCAAATTATAAATAGAAAATAAATAGAAAACGTGTTATTAACTTATTACGCTCAAAGCCATTTCTTGATTGAGAAAAAAACTGCGGAAGAGTGACACAGAGGATTTCTAAAGGAATTATAGCTGCATTGTAATTAAAAGGCCTGACTGTTCACCTTCTTTCACAAAGGACAGCTTTAGCCGTCACTCGAATAAAGGCGCCACATATACGCGAATTTAACAGAATTTGTAGGTATAAATGAATAGCATTTTATCGAAGGGGTGGGGTGATTTCCGATAAGTTGGCATGTCTGGAAATTGGTCCAAAGTTCAATGTTTGACCTACCGCAATTTAGGGCGCCTGGTAAGATTATAAGTTCACCGTAGTTTATAATACGCGTCTAATAAGCGTCAATCAAACTGATCGGATATACATATATGCTGTAAAAGTTTGTTCAGTCAATCAGTTTGTTCAGTCAATTCGAGCATTAAACACTAGCGACAGTGCGACACCAAGCGATTGGAAAATAAGCGATTAACTTTGCATCATAGATTTATTATAATATGAATATGATATTAAAGTCTATCGAGTGACAGTGTAATTATTCGATGTCTTTGGTTGTTAAGAATCTTTTCGTGTATTTTCCTGTTGATCGAGGTCTAGAAAATTTTAAAATGCTTTAAAATTCATTAGAATTCTTTACAATTAACCCGTTCACAGTCTTTTGTATGTTAAATTAACCGTGTGTGGTCCTTGTGTAGTGAGAAAGAATTCTGCCTATGTAATCAGTTGCCACGTATCGAGGTTTAAATGCCTGCTAGCTAATCCTATGTTGATGTTGCTGATAATTTCCTAGTTACGATGTTACATTGAGCTGTTATTCAGGGCCCGTGGCGCTATAGAGGACAGGACAGATGCTCATCGTCTTTTGACGACGTATCACGTCGTAGCAAAATTGTTTCCTAAAGACCCGTTATACGGGACTTTTAATAATAATGACAATAATAATAATAATAACGTGATTGCAAATGGTTTAGGAGGGCGAAATTAGCATGTGTGAAACCCGCAGTAAAAGAACTTTGGAAGGATCCTTACTTCTAGCAGCCATATAGGTGAGCCTCAGTGTGCAAGCAACACAGATGCTGGGCTATCTGAGACAGTGGTCCTTTCCAATCTCCTGTAGCAAGCCAGAGCATTGTCGATGACATCGTCTTTCTCTTCCATCATCTATGACGACGATGAGTTTGATAGGAGATGACTCCAGGTCATCCTGTCTATTGTCATGTGTGTTGCTTCTTCTAAGTTCAGATTTTGTTTTCTCACATCTTTTATATTATCTATCCATCTCTTGCTTCGTCTACTTCTCTTTCCTTCAATATGACAGTGCAGAGCTCTCAAAGGCAGTCTTTCTTCCCCCATTCTTGTCACAATTCCAAACCAGTGTGGCCTTCTACAGTCTTCTTCGACGACTATGTCATTGACTATGTCGATGACTTAGTTGATGACAACATATCAGCCTGCTGTGATTACTGTCCACTGATAAAAAGCCGAGTTTTAAGTCATTTCAAAGAGAGGACCATAAAATCAGCAGTTGCTTAATTACTTATATCAGGGTCATGGGTGTTCCAGAGACAAGGACCGACTGACTCAAAACCTTGTTTCAGGATTAATTTGTTTTGTTTGTGTTGTGTCGTGTTTTATAGAGAGAACTGGAGGAAAACTGAAATGTCTTCTGAAGAAAGGAAGGTCATCCTGGTTACTGGTGGCAGTGGCCTGGTTGGCATGGGGATAAAGAAGATTGTGGAGAAAGAAGAGAAAAGAAACGATGAAGACTGGATATTTATGTCTTCAAATGATGCTGATCTCACGTAAATTCATTTAAGAGTTTTTGGAAGAGATCTGTTGCAGCTACAATTTGTATTTCTTAACCCCTCAAAAGCTATGCTTAATTTTGTGATAAATTTACTAAACATTTAGAGAACTGAATAATAATCAACATGTATAATTTCTCAATATTGAGAACTTGACAATAAGTTGAGCTGTTTCTATTGAAGCCTTGCGGTTGTAGTGAACGGTGTGTTGCCATTTCTTCCATATTTCATTGATTTCTGACAGTTGTGAGGGACTTCTCAGCCTTCACATTTCCTCTCATTGAATGAATGTACTTTGAAGTGATGGCAAATATTGTAGATGTATTTTACGTAAAGCCTTTTGTTTCAGTGCATTTGCTTGCTTTAAATGTAAATACATGTTTAACATGCATGTTTATACAAGCACTTATTTAATTCCTCAGCATGTTTAAGCAGCTGAGGGATTCATTCCTCCCAGATGTAATGTAATGGTAAAGTTTGTATAGTGGTTTTATGGTATCTTAGAAGTGCAGCTGTATATTCTTAGTGCTGCTGGTGTAAGAAGATGGTCATCAGTGAGGAGCAACTGTACAAGGGAATCCATCCTAATGAATTCCTGAAGCAAAAGGAGAAACTGACAATTCTGTCTCTTTGGACAATTGCGCCTGGAAATGAATACCTTCAAATCATTGAATGTTGTGTCTATGACTAACATCAAAGTGAACATTTGTGTTACCTTGTATTTTCTGTAGAAATGTTGAACAGACAAAGGCGTTGTTTGCCAAAGTGAAACCAACTCACGTCATTCATCTGGCTGCTATGGTTGGAGGCCTTTTCTACAATCTCAAACATAATTTGGACTTTTTTGTAAGTTATGTCTGACAATTCTTATTGTTACAGTCGAAAGTTGATTAAAGTGTTCTGCGTAAAAGTGACTTACAATTTTTTGAGGGACTGTCAATAGAATGCTATTATTGTGGGACTTAGAGTCATTCATGATCCAGTGGCTTAATTCTCAGCTGTATGTCTTCATAAATTGAAGATCTAACAGTCAGAGGAAGATAGTTGCACATCGACACAGAAGACTCTCTTGTCAGTTGTATTTCTAGGGACAATATATTAACTGAATAATCTGCATAAAATACAATCTGGAAATCCAGCAGCTTGTCATCGAGGTTACTCTTGCTCAAGTGGGTTAACTGTGTTTTAGTTTTTTATGTTAAGCAAAAAAATTCACAGATTAATTATAGAACTGTACTCTGCCTATCGTTTATTAGTCTATATGCGTCCTTTTAACCCTTAAGGATCAATAAACTTCTCAGTTTTCCAGGAACTGAGAAATTTCTCGTGTCACTTCTATGAGCCCAGCAATGAGGTTTCCATTGTTGATATGCCACAGATTTTTAAGATAGTGTTTATTAAGATGATGATGACGACGACGACGACAATGACGATGATGTCTATGAGGATGATGAGCTGTTTCAATGAAGCTACTGTGAAATATAACTGTAGTTTGAACCGTGATTTACTTTTAATCTCTTTTGACATGAATTTCCTCAGAAAAACTTAATTTGTACTCTGTTAAATATTTCATCCTCTCAGCTGTAATTTATCTCGTACAGAGATGGCCAAATTAATTATCAGACTTAAAGCTTCAAACGTCAAAACTGTGATGTGAAGCTGCCATTAGGTAGAGTCACATCAGCCACTGTCTTCAAGTTCATTTTACAGGAAACAGACACAGTTATGACATTTAGCTCAAAAGAGTCGTCTAATAGTCTGGAAGGTCTACTTTTTACTGTAAAAACCACTTTGCTAAAATGCAACTTATTGATTCTATAAGACAAATAGCAGGCATAAATGTCCATTGCTGCAAATAATTACACACACACAGCCTTCAAAAGCACTCGCACAATGTTGAAATCATTTGAACTAATATATCCAAATACATGTCAGAAATGTTTAAGAGCTAATACTCAAACTGCTTTATTTCTCTTGTCTGCACTGAACATTGAATAATTAGAGGTATTTCTAGAGTTTTTGAATGTAAAACAACATTTATATCTGCTCATTTTCCAGTTTATTCAATATGTTTGAATGGTTGCAAGGTTGAGCTTTAGTCTAATAATTTGGCAACCTCTGTAGTTTATTTCTTTTGAACCATGTTTTGTTGTTAATCATTTTATAAATTAGTATTTATATCTTTAGTTTTATGTATTTTTATTTTGCTGCAGATTAATAACAGTGGGTTTTATCTGTGCTTTGAATTAATTAAATTAGAGCAATTTGACTTTTCTCAATTGATTTTTCTCAATTGATGTTCCATATGCTGTATTAGTTTTTGGAATGTTGAAATTAGACGTTTAATTGTATTTGTGTTTTACTTTTGTAGAGGAAAAACATGTTAATCAATGACAATGTTCTGCAAACATCATTTGAAACTGGTGTCAAGAAAGTTGTGTCTTGTCTTTCCACTTGCATATTCCCAGATAAGACATCTTATCCAATTGATGAAGCAATGGTGAGTTCTGTTGATGGAGTCATTTGAAATGCTACAGTGATATTTAAGACATTTGCTAAACATGAATTTTTATGATATTTATATTAATTCCAACAATCTTCATACTGTGAGTTTGCATCTGTTGTGGCTGCTGGTTCCTATTTCTACCAACCCTGCTAACATACAGAAAGCTGTTCTGTGAAATTTCTAGGAATTTGTTTTATGTTAGTTTGTTAGCAAGTCATCTTAGGTTAGACGCCTATTTCTGCTGCTGTACATTTAGGTGCACAATGGGCCACCACATGACTCAAACTTTGGCTACTCTTATGCTAAGCGCATGATCGATGTACAGAACAGGTAATGATCCTTTGATGAAAGGTATTCATTTGATTACTCTTGCGCTTGTTTTTCCTGATTATGCACTTAGTGTTAATGTTGCAGTTAGGAAGTTCCTTGATCTGACGTGCTCTTTCATTTGCGATATCGCTTGACACTATTGTTTTCAATCAATATTTACATGTAAGTAAGTAAGTAAAATCTTTTGGATTTATATAGCGATCTGGAAAGTAGTACAACAGTAACTGCTTATTCTTAGGCGCTCAGCCTTTCTTAAATGGGAAAGGTGAATGATCAACCAGGCAATGATCAATATATCCAAAGGGCAGTGAGACTAAGTTGTTATAGCTATGGAAGAAATGATTTCAGAAAAAGGAATGATTTAAGCTTAGATCTGAAGACTTGAGGAGATAATGCAGATAATGTGTGATATAGCTGAGCATTGTGGGTACCTACCCTGTGGCATCAGTGATGTTGCATTCTGTGGCATTGTAATGATGCTCTGAGTCTTCATAGTGTAATTTGAGTAAATTTCATGAAATGTAGTTTTGTAGTTTTGTTTTCTGTCGTTGTTTTAGCTCATTGGATGTCTCTTGCATTCTGAAGTTATATGCAAATTTGATTAACAGAATTGCACAACTGTGGAATTTTATGCTTTCATTTGTGTTCTTTTATTAGTTACTGGTGTTAGCGTTGTCTAATGGCATGCACTGCCAGATTCACAGATTCAAACATAGACTTTAACATTATGAAATTCATTGTTTTTTGTTGCAGGGGTTATCATCAGCAGTACGGATGTCAGTACACTTCAGTCATTCCAACCAATGTCTTTGGTCCTCATGACAATTTTAACATTGACAATGGACATGTCCTTCCAGGACTAATGCACAAAATTTATCTTGCAAAAGGTTTGCTCTGAATGCTAAATTGCATTAAATACATTACCAATGCGATCCTTCCAATTGATGTCACTTGATCGAAATTTTAACGTGTCACGATTGGATCTGTTTGATTGGCTGCCCTGAATAAGCTATTTTAAATATTTCCATGCTATTTTTAAAAGGGCTGAAACATCTCTGTAAAGTCATTTACAGATGATCAACAGATGTAAAATCTGCAGTCGGAATGCAGATCCTTAGAATTTGTTTGAGTTTTTTTTATGATAAGCTTATCTTATTCATGAAAGTTTTGAGTTAAAGAGTAGATATGGATCTACCAAGTCAGTTTATAATCAGATAGATTGGAAGAGGATCTGCACATGGCAGGGCTGAATCTCAGTGGAAAAACTGACGGAAGACACCGAATGACTTTGGAAGAAATAGCAAAGGACAGAGAACTTTGGAGAGATGTCATGCAGAAGTCAATAGCTGGACACAGCTGGAGGGCGAAGACCTGACCTCACCTGACCTTATAATCGGAACTTACATTAAAGAGTGACACAATCTTAGTTTAGCCATGCGGCAATAGTTCTTGTGAACTGGTTGTTGACTTTTATTTGGTTTTGACTGAAGTAGCATTTAGACTGAATTATTACACCTACGCTATGTTGTGATGTCGATTGTAAAAGTTTGAGTGTAGGACCTCATGGTGCATCTGGTGAATAAATGTTACTGATGCTTGGAACAATGATGATGTAAAATAAGACATAATCACTTGAAGATGCACTAAGGTAGAGAGTGGATCAAGAGAGGAAGATCAGCTTCTGATGGAATCCTGAGATGAATCAATGGAGCAGCTCTTGTCTTAGACGTCTTTTCCCCTTTTAACACATCTTCTATTGTTTGTTGTGTTTAGTGAAAGGCGATCCGTTTGTTGTTTGGGGAAGTGGGTCTCCCAGGAGACAGTTCATCTACTCGCTTGATCTCGCTCGATTGTTTATTTGGGTTCTCAGGGAATACAAAGAAGTCGATCCAATTATTCTATCAGGTGGTGACTTCATTCTGCTTGATAATACCGTATATACTCGCGTATAAGTCGAGAAATTTATGCATACAAATTCACTAAAAAATGCAGAGTCGACTTATCTGCGAGTCAATGCAATTTTTCAAAGAATTTTGGGAAAGAAACGCCATGCATAACGCATTGCAACGTTAGGCTATGCAGCGGAGGTATTCTATTGTCGTCGTTGGCGTTGTTGCTTCCTTCGATGCAAAATGTGTAGTGACTGGCAGAGATGTCTGTTGACTCTTTCTACGGCCCCATTGGCTTGAGGTCGGCTACGATGTTACTCAAAAAGTTGGTTACACGGTCACTTAGAATTGCTTGTGGGGGTCCATACTGACTGATTATCTGTGTGTATAGCACTTCCGCAGCCGACCTTCAAGCACTTGGACTCGGTGTTGGCCCGATTTCAATGTTGACCTGGCACAATTATGCATTTAAAAAACATGTAAATCTCTAAATTTTCCAAGTCGACTTATACGCGGGTCATAGCAAATTTCTTAAATTTTGGCCTAAAACTGGGGGTCGACTTATCTGTGAGATCGACTTATACGCGAGTATATACGGTAATTATGCTCTTCTGCTTAATCAGCATTTGTCAGACAGAATTTCTTGAGATGTAATTTGACCATGAAGTCTGTTTTGCAGATGATTTACTCAATTAGATTACTTCTGCAGAACCTTGTTCTTGATAATAACGGTTTGCTCTAGAACTGTGTTACTTGTGAAGATCTTTCTAGAATTGTGATTTTATGGATTGGCTTTTTCTTTGATGCATTTGGTTATTGCATGACTATTCTTTTCAACAGGAGTTTAAAAGTAACTTACTTTTCTTGTGGTTGGGTTTCTTATTTTTAATTTTTCTAAGCAGAGTTGGTTTTAGGTTATTACCACTTTTTGTCAAATGTCTGATTTAATGCATACATGCACATATGCATCTAGAAATAAGCCAAAGCCCTCAGTAAAATACCGAAAAGTATGAGTGTAAGAAATAGTGACACTTCTCAAAATGGTCATTGGCAGCAAATGGAGTGCGACAATGATCTGATCTTGTGGCCGTTGGTTTCATATTTCAAATGATTTATTATCTTTGGGTTTTCTTCTTTGCAATGATGTTGTTGATTTGTTAGTCAGAGGTCAACTGAAGGTCATTTGGCTCAAAGGAGAGAGAGCAAGAGTCAAGCCACTCTTATGTTTCATCGCTATTTGGCAGATTTATATGAGGATTTAATTTCAGATTTATTTAAAATTTTATCTTAAAAATAAAATATTCCGATAGAAAATGACAGCTTGACGATTTCTTTGTGCTGAGCACCCATCCCTTAATTGATGAAAACTTTGACCCAAAAGACAACTGGTCTGACTGGGTCCTCTGAGGAGTCATCACGGGCATTGTCCATTGACAGCATTTATGTGCTGTTACTTCTTGTGTTTACAGTTGGTGAAGATGAAGAGATCTCCATAAAGGAAGCAGTCGATGTGATTGTCGATGCAATGAAATTTACTGGTCCAGTGTCTGTATCCTTGGTCTGATGATCGATGATTTAGTCTGTGCTTCTTATTTGCAAGTATTTAAGAAAAGGTTTAGGGGTTGGACCTCCACTTTTTCACAAAAATTTACGCCTATGGCTGGACATAGGCACCATCTATTCTATTCTATACTATTCCCTAGATAGTTTATTTAACGCTATAACATAGCTAGAACTAAAGTCAAGAGTGTTTTACAAATGTTCGTAAGATATGCGAAATAAATGCGTCTTGAGGGCAGTCAAATAATATGTTACCATCAAATAATATGTTATGGGTATTTATTCCCATCCTACATTAACTGACTTCTATACAGGACGTCTCTTCTAGGTCATCTCCCTCTGCCGGGTTGACAGCTAAATCTGTAAACAAAGTCATTTCTATTTGGCTCCCTCCCTGTCTCAGAAGCAGATACTGTACTTTGTCCACAGGGTCACTGAGTTTGTTCATTGCCAGAAGACTGACATGTCTTTGTTTTCTTGACTTCATTAAGTCAGCTTTGATAAAGCAGTATAACTTCAAAATTGAGATTTTAAAAAAATACATTTACATTATTTATATTATTATGTTTTTATTATTTATATTATTATTTTTAACGTTTGTTTATGCAAATCTTACTGTTTTAGCCTAAATCAATATTTTAGATGGCATGATAGGCTGGCATGCTTATTTGCCAAAACCTAAATTTGGCTATATGACTTGCGGAATTGGATATGTTGAAACTTGGATATATCAAAGTACTTTTTGCAGTCCCTTGAGTTTCAATATAGCAGGATTCGACTGTATGTATAAACTTGTCCACACATACACATTCAATCGAGATCCACTTTCCCCATACACAAAATCTAAATCCAATTACCCCAATGCATATGTAATATATGGATGGCCCCTGAAGTTTTTCCTAGATCATAGATATTTGGTTATGTAGTTTAGTGATCTGTTATGTGCACATTTTGTAGACATCCATGTAGTTATAATGTAATTTTTTTATTTGCTTTTTCTGTTTTCTTCGTTTTACAACTTATATTGAAATGTTGTTGTGATAGCTTTATTTCAGTTTGAAGCAGTTTCCTCTGAAACTGTGATCCTTGGGGAAAATTGATGTTAGTAAAAGTGTGCTATTGGTTAAGTAATAATATTGGGTTACCAAGGCCCTACTTGCCTTGGCCTGTTATAGGCTCTCAACCTATAATAAAGTAGTCCTGTGCGAATTTAACCGAGCTTCGCAGACTGCCTTAACACTCTGTTCAGTATGACACAACCAAGGCTGATGGACAGTTCAAGAAAACGGCTAGCAATGCAAAGTTACGAAAGTATCTGCCAAACTTTAAATTCACTCCAATTAGGCAAGGTATGAGAGCTCACTCTTTTCTCTCTTATTACCTTTATGATTGTTTCTGTCCGTCTGTTTGTCACACCTGAGAAATAAGTGTAGTATTCATTTAAATTAAAACTATTTGTTTTTATAATCTCTTATCCAGCATATGATTAGTTCAAAAAATACTTTTATAATGCAGTTTGCTTTTTGCGTACAGCTGTTCAAGAGACATGTGATTGGTTTGTGGACAATTACGATTCTGCTCGCAAATGAATGATCTTCCTACGAACATCCTAAGATTATTTTAACACTTAGTCATATCCATTGTTAGATTATAATGACAGGTTGTCAAACATAATAAAGTTATCATGTTCGGTCTGTTTAAGGTTATTGGTATACTTTACACAGAATTATGTGTATGTTATGTAAGTGGTTCAATTAGTAGCTCTCCTAGTATAAAAATCTTTCTTATTTTAGTGACTTTAAAATTTTGTAGTATAATGGGTCTATTAATGGGATTACAATATTATATTGATATTTAATTTTATAAAGGGTGTTAACAATCTTGACTTTTTCTGAAAGTGTCTTCCCACTTTCTCAACTCCTTGTGTTTGTTGCTCACTAAGCATGATTTAAAGTGGCTTAGGAGTCATCACTGCCTGTGTGAAAGCCACTGGGGGGGGGGGTGATCAGGCAATTCAGGGACGGACAATTCGGAGGACTAATATCACCCCAACAGAAGAATTTATTATAACTAATGCCATGAAAGTTGTATAAAGTTGTAAAACTGTTTCAAAACATGATTGTTTAAAAATATGTCGATACAGTTATACAACCTGTTTTATAAATGACTATAAGTAGTTCATGTCTAAAAATAATGATACTGAGCATTTTGTATTGAAGTTCAATGAATAATGAAGTTAGGCATAATTCAATAAATTGATGCTATGGCTACATCCTCTAAGTACTCGATTGCATTCCGGTTTTCGTAATGTAGCACAACAGTCTGCAGTCGAAGGCACCGACAATTGTTATCACCCAACCGTTGGGGCGAGATTAGCATTTATTCAAACTCAGTGAAACTTTGCTCCGAATCGTCCGTCTCCGAATTGCCCTAGAACAACTAGGGGCGCTAACATGGCTTGAACCGCTCCGGGGTTGTCTCTTTTTGATGTGCAAAACTTGCAATTGTACAAAATTTTCCCAGTAGTTACTAGTTTTTTATACTATAATTGTCTATGCCATCTTCTTTTAATTGGCGACGCATTATTATTTTTAGCAGTTTACATTATGAACACATTCTGCACATTTATTGATCACGTGAGTCTTTGCAACTGTGGTCAGTCCATGCAGCAATGACTCCTGTGTTTTGTTCAATAAATTTTGCACATTTATTGATCTGAGTCTTTGCAACTGTGTCCTCCATCAAAATGACTCCAAGTTTTGTTCAATAAATTTTGTTATGGCTCATCAAAACATGGGTGCAGAAAATTCCAACCTTTTTTGAGCATGTGGAATTTTCAAGATTACTAGATACTAGGATATAATATATATCTTAGATACTAGTATATATATACCAGGATATATACTAGATCCAAACTGTTTTATAGCTTTTGTATATCAACTGGGTAATATAAATATAATAGTAGGGGATATATATAATAATATATATAAATTATATGGGTAAAAAGGTAGTAGGGAAGTAAAAACGGTATAAAGTGGGTAAAAGGGCAAACGCTGGATGATCTGGATTTCGCAGACGACCTAGCACTACTATCACAAAATGTTCAGCAAATGAAGAGTAAAAGAACAAAACTTGAAGAAACGGCTAACCAAACTGGACTAAACAAAAACGAAACAAAGGTGATGAAGATAAACGGCAAAGGGAAACAGAAAATCAAAGTGGAATCCGGGGAACTTGAAGAAGTGGAAGAATTCTCGTACTTGGGGAGTGTGTTATCAACATCAGGAGGAATGGATGAAGATATTAAGACTAGAATAGGTAAAGGTCAAGCAGCTTTCACGATGTTACAGGAGCTATGGATGGAAATCCAAGCATATCAGCCTGAATACCAAAGGTAGAATTTTCAACACCAACGTTAAAGCAGTCCTACTGTATGGGGCAGAAAGCTGGAAGTACTCGAGTATCAACAACGCAAAGATACAGAGCTTTGTAAACGGGTTCCTGTGAAAGGTGGTAGGCATATGGTGGCCAAATAAGATAAGTAATGAAGAACTATGGAAAATCACAAAACAAGATCCAATCGAGAAGCAAATACAAAAGAGAAAATGGAGTTGGCTAGGACTATGTACCTTAAGGAAACCTATATCCAGTATCACAAGGCAAGTGTTGATGTGGGAATCTCAGGGCAAAAGAAAGGGAGGAAGACCGAAAAACACACTGGAAAAAGAGATGAGGGTAAACGAGATAAAATGGTCAACTATGGAAGTGATCGCGGAAGACAGAGCAAAGTGGAGAGAACTTGTCAGCGGCCTATGCTCCACAAGGAGTGCAAAAAAGGCTAAACTGAACTTAGTTAATTGTTTCTATGGTACAAGCATAGTGTTAACTCTATGCCTACGTGTAGAAATATAGAGATGGTGTTGTTAAGGATAAGGACCAAGATCTAATCAATTGGATTTAAGTATATAGCTAACTGTTCAAAGAACTGCTGTTTTTCACCCAGGTACTGTAGTATCAAATGGTGTAACATTCAACAAATCCTCAAATTACTGGATTTTTTTAAGCAACACTACAGTCTTTCAATCCAACCTAAAGTTTATTACAGTACTTGTATTTTCACAAAGAGATTTAAACACAATTATTTACTCTTCCTGCAATTCCATGAAGTTTGGCTAAACATCGTTTTGTTTTTCGTATAAAGTGTGCAAATAGCAAAGCAGGTGCCTCATTTCACGAGTTTTACTAGTAGGATGTATCAGGAGTTGAATGTCTCATGGTGACTGCAGTTAAATAACATTCTAAGTAATTAGCATGAGGAGCATCTTGGATGAAATTGACTAATTTAACTACTGTAACATGCTTTAAATTTTAATTAAGTCTTATGTACAAGATGCTTATACATTTTCTGGACATTACATTCTCAAATCTAGTATAGATTATAATATAGACAAATTTTATGTCTTCCAAACCTAAAACTGATTTTTTTTTAAACAAATGTGGCAGAATAATTATTAAAATGTATGCTTCCTATTAATGGATTACATGTACTTGTGACTGAAACAAATGCTTATGCAACTTGAGTTTTGTTCTACACACTCTCTTCCCCATTCAGCCAATAGGACTGTCGCAAAGAACAAGTACAAACCAGATGCAGTTTATAAATCAGTATGCTCTATGCATGTATTTTGGGAAGTCTAATAATGGTAATGAATATTCTTTAGGGGGGAAGGTTCTAACCACAACAGAAAAAGAAAGAGACTTGGGGATAATCATCCATAGAAGTATGAATCCATCTCACCAATGCATGGAGGCAGCAAAAAAGGGAAACCAAATGTTAGGAATGGTGAAAAGGACAATTGTGAGTCGTGACAAAGAGATAATCATTAAACTTTATAAGTCATTAGTAAGGCCTCATCTAGAATACTGTGTTCAGGCTTGGAATCCATTCTTGAAAAAACATACAGAACTTTTAGAAAAAGTGCAAAGACGAGCAACGAAGATGGTCAATGGATGCCATAATTTAAGCTACGAAAAATACTTCAATATTGTGGACTGACAACATTAGAAAGGAGAAGAGAGAGAGGGGATTTGATAGAAACATACAAAATAATGACTGGGAAAGTAGATGTGCCATATGATCGATTCTTTACATTGGCACACTATAGCAGCACAAGAGGCCACAAGTGCAAATTGTTTAAGCAGAGGGTTGGTCCAAGAAAGAAAAACTTTTTTAGTGCAAGGGTTGTGGACAAATGGAACAGTTTGGACGAGGTGGGAGTGACAGTTGAAACAGTAAGCGGATTCAAAGGCTATCTAGATAAACTAGGTTATTGAATGCAGATGGTTACACCAGTGGTTTTCACACAGGCTTACTTAGCCTCCTAAACCACTTAAAATCACATTATTATTATTATTATTATTATTATTATTATTATGTACAGATATATAAAGATACAGAGAGACAGAGAACTGCAAATCCATGTTAACTAAGTTATATTTACTGGTTGAAACAAACAACAAAGTGAAAGAAAGTAAAACTTGTTTTGGTTTGCAGTTAAAAGATCAACATCAACTCCCTCTTGTATACTATTTTCAATAAATGGACATATAATTGTTTAATTAAATAGCTCATATAGGTAACATTAGTGGTGATGAATTAACAGTGGTGAGACTAGTCCATGGTCGCTAACGTAGAAATACACAGCACCTAAAGAAGAAGAGACTACAGTCAGTGTTAGAGTTGTGGGGGGGGGGGGTTGAACCCACCAGCTAACTTTGCAGCCCTCCTGAAAATTGCATATCAGGTACACGCAGTTTCTGTCAATCACTGAATTTCAGTCTAACGAAAATCTCAACCCCTCCCCCATCCAGCTCAAATTTCACAACTCCAACACTGAGACTAGTAACAAACAAATATTGCATGAATGAATTTTTAGATCTGGTACTTGTTATGGGAATTTAATGTGAAGTTTACAAATAGCAAGTGAAAAACTGCATTATTTATGCTAATGAAACCTAAGCTTAGATGGAAGAGAAAAGCACATAGCAGCTGGATGAAATAGCTTGAAATAAAGACATCACAGATGTAATGAGAAGAAATGGACTTTAGAAACAGTGACTGGAGCCTGGCGATTGTTGGGTAAAAGGATGTGCATGGTCCAATGCAGAGGGTGGGGGATTCCTGCTGCTAGGAATATCAATAGCTCTGCCAAACTAAAATGGAGATTTGGATCAATGATGTCATTGTTGGTCGTTAACAGCAGCAATATATATATATATATATATATATATATATATATATATATATATATATATATATATATATATATATACACTCAAAATAGGCAAATGAAAGGATATGTATTCAGGCACATCCTTATATTACCTACCTACATACTATGATACATGCTTTGAGATACAGGAGGCGGCTTGGGTGGACAATAGATCTGAAGAAATGAAACTGTTGCTGCTTGGAAGAAATTGTCTCTGCTGAAACCAACAGATTCACAAAACAGTCGGTTGTAAGAGAGATTACTGTCAAAATTGAGAATGAGGCTCGGTTGCAACGGCACTAAGCCTTATTGTTTGTTAAACCATCTGGCAGCTGAGGTCGATCTTCAAGTCTGCTGTACTCCAAGTAAAATTCCTTTGGAACTTTCCTCCAGTTGTGAACATCAAAGAAAAAATAAGTTCCACGTTCGTAAGTGTTTGTCTTGGCCAATGGTTCCATGCCAGGCGCACGGGTGATCCACACCCTTTCCTCCTTGTGATATCTCCAGTCCCTGTTGTAGCTGAAAACAGAAAACTCACCGAATAGTAAATGCACAAACACATTCAAAAGGCAGCCAGCTGCAGCTTTACAACTTAAACTCAAACGTATTTGACAAAATATAGCCAAAGTGGTTACAATTTGCACTCAATGCTTGCATACATCCACCCGTGCATCGGATATAGGAAATGTTCTGCAATCTAAAGAGTTATATTCAATTTCAGAATAGATTCATTATTTGAAATCTCAAACAGCTGCATCATTATTTTAACAATTGACTGCAGTCATAGGATTGTCTATAGAGGGAAAGAAGCAACAGAACTTCCAAAACACTATCAAGACCTTTGGATAATTAGAGGCAAGAACAGTTCATCAGAAACAGAATTGGACAAGAGGAAGGAAATAGCAAAATGAAATACATAGTGTATCACAAAGTGTAAGAGAATTTGTGTCATCAACAGACTTAGAGAAAGGCTCAAATAGGACCCCAAGAAAAGCTGCAATATAGGCAATGTGAAAAAGGACCAGAAGACAGGCTGCTGGTTAACCCCTTGACTGCGTTGTGGCAATATATACGCTGCTGCGACCGGTTAATTTTTAATATGCGCGTAAACTGTTGCTAACAAAACAGTTGCTAACAAATATAACATAGGGCATATAATATAACATATATATATATATATAAACACATATAACATATGTAACATATATATAGCACATATAACATATATATAACATATATATAATACTGGATATAATATAACATATATATATATGTTATATGTGATATATATATATGTTATATATATGAGTATCAATATATATGTTATATATATATATAACATATATAACATAATATTGCTATTTGCTAACAAATATAACTAAATCCAAAATGCAGTTATCAAAAGTTTTTAAAAAGTTAACGAATTTTTTCCGTCAACTGGCTTACTGAAAATGGCAGAAAAGTCACTGCCAATATTTAATTTTTGTATGATAGGACTGGAAACAGTCAACTTATCCGACAAACTATTGCTTGATTATCCTGCTTACATCCAGACACTCCCCTTTCCCGCCCTTGATAGTGTCACTGATGTAACGTGACTTCCATCCAGGCATCAGCTACTCAGCAACAAAAATATCTACCGTATTATCTCGGGTATAATACGCAGCCGTGTATAATACGCACCCTGAGTTTCAAAATTTATCATAATGCAAAAATCTTTAAACCTATGTATAATAAACCTGAAATTTTGAAAACCATATAATAATAGCTCCCCACTTCTGGTACCATATGTAGAATTTACAAATCGCCTCTCCTTATGTATAAAAACCATGTTAATAACCTTCCACGACGTTAGCAAATTATATTAAACAAATCTTCTCTGCTCTAATCTTCTTCTTCAGGTGCTCTGTCCAAAGACAGGTTCCATACTCCATCGTCGCCACTCCTCTCTATCTTGAGCTTTTATCTTCAGAGCTGAATACTTGTTTTTTCCGGAACATCCACTCCAGCATCGATGTCCTTGGTCGCCCTTTCTGTGGTTTCCCATTCATCTTTCCTTCTAGTCCTTCTCTTAGCAGGTTTGATTCTTCTCTCGGAACATGACCTATCCACTTCTTTTGTCTTGTACAAATAGTGTTAATTAGGCTTTTCTTCTCTTCTACCCTCTCCAAGACTTCTTCGATTGTTTGTTTGTTTTTGTTATTTTTAAATTTTTTTGTTCTTTTTAAATTTATTTTTTGTTCTTTTTGTTCTTTTTAATTTATTTTTTGTTCTTTTTAAATATTTTTTTTGTTCTTTTAAAATATTTTTTTTGTTCTTTTTAAATTTTTTTTTGTTCTTTTTAATTTTTTTTTGTTCTTTTTAATTTTTTTTGTTCTTTTAAAATTTTTTTTTGTTCTTTTTAAATTTTTTTTTGTTCTTTTAAATTTTTTTGTTCTTTTTTTGTTATTTTTTCCGTCTGCTCTAATGTCACAAATAAATGACCCCACTTCTGGTACCATTTCTAGCGGGTTATGGTCAGGGCTAGGCTAGGGTCAGGTTCCTGTCCGAACAACCATTACACTTCACTGGGGTCCGGATAACGGGAAAGTACCATAGCGTTGGTTCTACGTTTGACTGAAGAGTGAAAAAAATTTATTCCTATGCATAATACGCACCCAGACTTTTTAGCATTTTTTTTGGGAAAAAAAGTGCGTATTATACCCGAGATAATACGGTATTCACTACTGCGGTCATTAGGCAATTCAATACTGCGGACATAAGACCATTACAGCACAATGGGAATACATACTACTATATGATGACGCTCGTCATCACGCCGCAACGGCGAAAGGAAATTTATGACGACGCTCGTAGTCACGACGCAGTCAAGAGGTTAAGATAATGCAAATGCACAGAGAACTCAGTTGTAAGTGCAGATAACGGCCCATACAACTGCTTCATTGTACTGGTTAGATTATAGCAAGGCTGTGTCTTAATCCATATTCTGTTAATTGAAGCATTTTTATGTAAAATCAAGATAATTGAAGCCATCGGTAGATAAATACATGATGCTTCAAATTTGACAATTAAAGCAAGTTTTTGTCATCTGACGCTTACAGCTCAGCAGCTGCCACCAGCTGCAGTAGATCACCTCCGTTGACGTAGAATAAGTAGAAGAGGAGGTCCTCTGTGTAGCGGTTTAATCGAATTGGCGCCAACTTGTCACGAATGAACAGGTTGGTCAGGTACTCGGGTGGCACATTGTAGTCTGTCATTTTGAAGAAAAGCCATAGCAGCAGCATCAACCCAGAAGTAGGAAGCAATTAAAAATACTGATAACAGAAGGACAATGATGAAGCAGAAAAAGAAAACACTTTCCCAATCAGAGCAACACAAATCATAAAGCAATCAGAAGGGTTAGGGTTAGGAACCATAGGCAAATGTCCCCATCCCCATGTTACACAGATTGAAGTCATTCCCGAACAGTTGAATTGAATTTCTAGACAGGTCTACGGTTTCTCTTGCTGTCTGTCCACCTCTCAAGGTGTCACACTCAAGGTCACATAAGCCATCCACTTCTTCATTTGGGGTTGTTCCAAGTGACACCGTGCTACACCGGCCACACTCAAATGCCTGTCATCCATGACATCTACTCTCTTCACTACACAGCCATACCTAAACACAAACTGAAACTCTATTCCCTAATGGATGAAGTTTTAACATTTAAGTTCAGAGCTAGTAACAAAGAAACATACCGATATCTTGCGGGCGACATGGCAGTTCGGACCAAGGCGACTGAAATGTTGAAAATAAATTCCTGCAAGGAAAAATTTACATCCATTCATTAAAAGTGTAGATGGCAGATGGCTATCAGCAAATCTTGAGTATTGAATACACAGTAGTCAGTAATTTCAGCAATAATGCAGAACTGAAGATTGTATGCTACAATCACCAGCAAGAACTTCCAGTTATCAAGAACATCATAACAGAAGTTCCGGTGGCGCCGTTTCCGGCGGCCAAGCATGCTCCTGTGCATGCCTCGGAAAAGCGTCGTTCTGGGCGGTTCGACGATATTTTGCGCTCGTTTTAGCGCAAAATGTGCGAGTAGTGACCTTCCCGTCATTTTCGGGAGGTCCTCTGCGCTTTTCTCGGGTGGATTAAGACGGTTTTAGTCGCTGATTCGTCGCCTGTCTGGTCCGCCATCTTGTTTTGCGATTTTTCTATCAACGCGGCCTTGCAGAACTGCAGACTAGATACCCGTGCGGGAATGCTGCGACATCCGTTCTAATTGTAACCTGGAATTCCATCCAAAGTCAGATTCACCCAGATCGACGACGGTTTACTCACGGGAGTCCGCATCTCAGAAATTCTCCGTGTGGCTCGCCTCGCGGACAGTTCTTACAACATCCGCGGAATTTACAACATCTCATCTCGTGTTTTTGTTCCTTTGACATGCCTAGTGCGGACGGTTCTACAGTGGAAGGCTCCTTTCTACGGGATTGCTGCCGTGGGCGTTTGGGCGGCGATTTCCATCGTTTCCATCGAGGCTGACTTTGCGCTGTCTCTGTTGTCCGACGTTCCCCATCGGCATGCCAAAGTATGTCAAAGCGCCTTTGACTTCGACCTTCGTCGTGCGTACGGCACTATAGAAGTCGCCAAGAAGATAAAGATAAAGATAAAGAAGCATTTTTATGTAAAATCAAAATAATTCAAACACTGACAACCGCTTACTCTGGCTGATTAAGGTTGAGTCCCAGCGTTGTCAAGTCGATTCCTGGGGCAAGAGCCACAAGGTTAGGATCTGTCTCAGCTGTACGTATAAATGTCAGAAGACCCACCATTCCAAACTGGTCTGTTACCATACCTCCAGGTATATTGGCTATCGTTCCTAGTAAAGGCAAAATAAATCACTTTGTAAACAGAAAATTACAGAGAACCAAACTGCAGAAACTCAAAAGATGACAAAACTGCATATCTCCTTTTAGTGCATAAGACATTCACAATCATCATTACCCCTGAGTTGGAGACAAACACAAAGTCAACAGTTGTCGTGCTGCAATCATGCAAAGTCTTCAAACAGCAAAAGTTGCACATTACACCCAGGTAAAAATATGGACAGACAATACAGGTGTCGTCATCATTATCAACACACATAGCCGTCAGGGCCGTAGTGATGTCTTCTGTCCATGTCCTCAAAGTACGGTGCTTTGCCGTAGAGAGGCAGGTGGAACGTTTGAGTTCTGGTGAAGCTTGTCTATCCATCGGTTCCTTGGCTGACCACAAGGACACCTCCAAAAGCAGCCAGAACAGTGGCCAGGTGACAGGCTGATGTGGCACTAGAGTACCCAGCGGGGGGGATTGGAAACTTTCATCCAAGCTGGTGACATGTACAAAGAGGGAGAGGTGGTATCAGGAAGTCATTTCTGCCAGCGATACATGTCTCAGCATACTTCCAGACATCAAGAGGATATAAAGCACAGATTCAAGCACGACTTTCCAAAAAATCAAAAAATCATTTCTGATTTACTCTAAAGCTAATTTTACGACAAGTAATCATGAAAGTGCTTACCATCTGCCATTGTTTGAATGCCTTTCCGCTGTCCAATAATTTTTTCTCCAAAGCCTTTACTACTGTCCTTTACTACTTGGTCATAGCTGCCCATGCTAGACAACTAACAAATGCTCACAATAATTACTCATATACTTAAGTACACAAACAAATTTATAATTCAACAACATTCTCTATATCAGGCAATTTATTCATATACATGTAGCTGCTAAGCAGAAATGTATAATGTGAACTAAGAGAAAATCTCTCAGTTACTCAGGGTCCACCAATAGGACTTCATCAAGCGCAAATCATTCATATATATATATATATATATACGTCGTTCAGCTTTACTCTGTCCTTATTTCAGTTGTTCTCAATTCTTATACAAAGAATAGACATTGTAGAGATTAGCAAAACCTGAGATATGAATGACATTGTGTTGTAATAAATGCCAACATCAACAGTTACCAACCACAGTGAACAAACTGCTTCCATCCTTTAATACACGCATATTCAGCACAGTTAGACTAAAATTTAACAAAAAACCATTTCTTCAACACTTACAGTTTTAGAAGTCGATTCACCTGCATTCGTAGAGGCTGGATCTATAGAAGGCAAATTAAAACAATAGAAATCATCTTCAACTAAACACTAGACAATACAACAGCAACACCAGATCATATTTAAACAATATTTCCACATGCACATAACAAACTGAATTCAAAAGATGCATCAGTGTGTGTGTGTGTGTCTTGCGCGCACACACGGACGCACACAATGAGTATAGGAATGCAACAACTAGATTGGTTTGATATGAAATAACTGACCTCATAACTCCAAGCATCACCCAAATCATAAAGTGCACCTGTGTTTGACTTTTGCTATGCTTTTGGCATTAAATAAGTTGGCCAATCCAATGTACAGACATACATACATACATCAAACATAAATACATAAGTTATGAGAAGTGATTTTTAACCAAAATATTTAAAAATCTGTCCACAAAAGTGCATGCCAAGAGACTCAACTGCGCTGTTCTCTGTACGCAGAGACCACTACTACAGGTCACAGCAGCAGAGAAATACAAGAAGAGTCTAAAAACAGAAGACACCTACTCTGTGCACCTGGCAATGCTGGAAAGTCTTCATTTTCTATTTGGAATTCTGGAGTTGGATCTTGTTTGCTTACCATGTTAACTAAAGCAAACAGAAACAGAATGGATGACAAATTATATTATTAATCTGCACAAAACAAAAAACAGAAATCATCATCATCATCATCATCATCATCATCATCATCATCATCATCATCATCATCATCAAACAAACAGTGGGTTCAATGCCTGTTGGCATATAATGCCATCTCCACAGTTTTCTGCCATTCTTTCCTGTTCGTTGCTCTGTGACTCAGATCCTGTAAACTGCTTCACACCATTCTTTAATATCATCACACCATTCCTTGTGGGATCTTCCTTTCTTATTGTCAACCTCCATTATCCCAAACATTAGAGCTTTGAAATTACATATTTACCAACTGGCAGTTGCTGCCTGTTGTATTGGATAGGCTTGACACATGACCTCTTTTTCTTTAAACTCACTGTCAGCCCGAATCTTTTGGCTGTGTTGAAGAAGCAGTTGAACAGGTGCTGTGCATCTGCCTGTGTGTGGGCAACGAGGGCGCAGTCATCGGCGAAGAGCAGCTCTTGAAGTGCTGCCATCTGCACCTTTGTTTTGGCCTGCAGTCGTCGCAGATCAAACAGATCGCCATCCATGCGACAGTGGATGGGGACGCCAGTCTTGCAGTCCTTAAGGGCCACTCGCAGCATCATGGAAAAGAATTATCATGAACAGCATGGGATCATGGCAGAAGATGTATGTCTCAGGACAACAAACCAGTTCTGCTATCTAGGAGGGCAGTTCTACAACACTCTCAAAGATGATGGCGACATATCGTATCGGATAGCCAAAGCTAGTAACGCATTCGGTATACTGCAAAGAAAGTTGTGGAAAGAACATGGAATATCACTGGCCACAAAAACTGCCGTTTACCGCGCAGTCGTGCCGACTACATTGCTCTACGGAAGCGAGACCTGGACGCTTTATAGAGACACAGTTCGTCGGCTAGACCAATTCCACCTCAGATGCCTACGCAAAATAGCAGGTATAAAATGGTGGCAAGACAGAATCTCCAATACTGAAGCACTTCGATCGTCCAAAATAACAGGTGTCGAGGCTATCCTCCTGCACGCGCAATTGCGTTGGGTAGGACATGTGGTGCGTATGCCCGACAACCGCATACCAAAACAGATATTTTACGGCCAGCTGGCTTCTGGCAAGCGTCTACAGGGTGCCCTCATGAAACGGTACAAAGACTCTCTCAAACACAATCTAATGCAATGCACCATCGACCCAAAAGATCTGGATCTGGCCAGTGCGCCACTAAACAGGACAGCCTGGAAAAGCATCTGTCACAAAGCAGTTGTAAAATTTGAAGAACATCGTGTTGCAAAACTGGAACACAAAAGATCCCTGCGAAAGCCGGCCACCCACAACAATCATGGAAAATGGTCATGCGACAAATGCCCAAGAACTTGCCATTCAAGAATCGGGGCTTCACTCGCACAGAGAAACCGACCGGGGATCGCGCAATTCGTCGACCTCGACGATCCAGTCCATGATTTACCAATTACACAACACAACACACTGAAGTCTTACATGAACGAAAAACCTGGAGAAAAAAAGTTTAATGAAATTGCTGTTTTGTTTTGCAGTGAACAGTTCAGAATCAGATGACTGATGAGCCATTCACCGTAGTTTCTTGAAGACATGATTTGGTTTTGTGCAGAACTCCGACTGCCTAACATCGGAAATTCCGACCAATCGAAACTAGCCCCCGACTGGGAGACATCGGCTGAAATCAGACACAAATTTATCATAACATGCATTATAACAATATTTCACAGCTGCTTTAAATCTCTTTTATGTTGCATCATCATCATCGGTATCAAAATCAACCCAAATACTAAGAGACAACATCATTCAAGACATCAACAACCAACAGTGAAACTCTAAACTGCTGAAAGTCAATAGCGACTAACATGACAAAACAACAGTTTATTTGCTTCAATACTTATATCTATCTTGTTGTTCTAATGCACTTTGCATTTTTTCTGAATATCAGAAAAAAAACAAATTCATTCAAAGTCATTTCCTGCAAGAGAAATAACAGGAACTGATCCTGCTAACAGTTATTGGTATCACTGAAGCTGGCTAAACCTAGCCCTAACCCTTACCACATTCACAATGGCACATTGATCTTCTGATAAAGACACTCTTCATGTGCCAGATCTGTGCTCTAATGAAACAACTGAATTGACGGATTTCTAAGCTGGTGACAAATTTAAGCTCTGTGCAAAATGTGCAGATGATTACGGCACAAACTTCAAAGTCTTAAATAATTTAACATCTGCATATTCTCTCACCCAGCTGTCGAGGAAAGGTTCCGATGTTGCTCAAAGTACTCGAACCACTATTAAGTAAAACAGAGAACAGCACCCAATGAACTCTTACCACATTTTAGCTTTGAGTCTGAGGATGACCAAAACACATCAAAGCCTACATAGCAACATTTCACAAATCCCAAAACAGACAAAATATGACGACGTAATTCACAAGAACAAGAATCAACACATACAGTAATCAGCCATTTCAAAAAGAAAAGACTGAATTATCAAAAGAGAAGAAACCATTCAAAATACCTCAGAAGACCAGAAGTTAATGCATTTGAGTGTTTCAGTTGATTCAAACTGTTTGTCTGCAACGTCAGCTGCGAAAGGATATTCTGCTGTCCAACACTAAACAGTCCTCTGGTTACAACAAACACCAAAACACAAATCAATACAAAATCTACTCAAATATAAACTACAGTCAACAACACAGAGGAGCACTTGAGAACTCAGGCACTTGTCCTAAACAGCCTTTTGACATTTTGAAAAGTTTGAAAAGAAGCCTGCATTCAATGTCTCAGCACCAACAGACCCAGTGACTGCAACAACTCTCTTCTAATAACTAACCCTATCACTTCATTATTCTCTCATCCTCCAAGTAATAACAGTTCTCCACACAAACGTACAGCTGCATACTGTGCATAGGCAATGCCACATACACAATGGCACATTGAAGGCAACCACTGATAGCAGTCTACTAGGAAAATGCTTGGAGCAATAATACACAGGAGAGAATATAAGCCTATACAGGCCTGCTTAACAAGCCAACACAATGGCACATTGAAGGCAAAAAGCGCAGAAAAGCCACGGTGATATTCCAAAAATAGCGACGACCAATGAAAAAGTCAGTCTACTATGCTGGACGAAAAATGCCATCCAACAAGACATGGATACAAATGCCACATGGACAATGCCAAGATCAAGGCCTTAGCACGGAAGACAAGACGAAGAAGAGGTCAAGAAAACAACTCAGCAAACAACAGGCATCAGAAAAATGCACCCGAGGTACTTGTATTATGCAACAACTGACTGAGGATTGTGAAGAGCCATATAGTCTGCCCTACATGCACTTTGTTGCACAATAACAGACAGACCATATGGTGAAATATAATTGAAGACACTCAAAAATTAGAAGTTATATTTCTGGTTCAACCTTTGACAATAAATTCAAATAACAGAGAAACATTGAGTCAGTAAACAACTTAAAGTCAATAGCAAGTCTTAGAACCAATTAATAACATCACATAATTAATAATATTGAGGCTTTCATCTGTTAACTAAATGCATACAAACATTTGTTGAAACAGCATTTTAAAAATTCTGGAAATAACGTCTCAATTATCAGAACCTGTTTGGTGAGACCGGCTGCGTGCGCGACACTTGGCCTGACTGCTGCTGCTGGATAAGAGGAAAGCCAGGGTTCATTCCAATGCTACTGGTCGGCGTAGATGGCAATGGGTACGACTGGCTGGGAAGCCCCCTCTGCTGCAGTCCCAGGCCACCAATGCCTCCTGTTAGAGAAACAATAAAAACTGCAAGTGACACATTACTCCTGTCAAGCAAACAGATCAATAAAAAAGACTTCATTCATCTGCTTCGTAGTTCTAACCAATCTATCAAAGAACTATTAAATATATTCTATAAATAGACAGTAGAAGGCATCTGCGATCTGGCTCCACTGAAGCACTCCTCATGCCGCGTACACGCCTCGCCTCTGCCAGTGATTTTGCCTTCCCGGTTACTGCAGTGAAAGCCTGGAATCGCCTCTCCATCAGCATTCAAACATCACCTTCTCTGGAAATATTTAAGCCACTGAAGACTTTGGCTGTTCAAGATCAGCTATTCTGTTAAATCCTGACCTATCAACTATAACTATGTAATGCGTTCAAGCAGTCCAGTCCTCCTAAGACAATTTACCACATAAATCTCAACTTTCAATAATAATAATAATAATAATAATAATAATAATAATAATAATAATAATAATAATAATATAGCATTATCATAATGTCAATGATTGCTCTCCTTCATTCCTCCAGAAGCAGCTGGCTTACTACTCAGTTGATAAATCTGGCAATTAACTGCTCACTAGTAAATGTGTTAATCAAAATCTGTTGTTCAACAAAATATTAGTATAAATATCAATAATAAGATATGGAGCATACGTGAAGATGGCCCAATATAGCTGGAACTAAAATTGTATTGGGAAGGAGTTGGAGAACCAATCATCTATCACAAGTGCAAAAAAACATTGTATTTAGCTTTTTTGGCACTTTTAAAGAAGTGATTTAATCAAAACAAATGAATGCATAACAAAGACAATTAATACGAATGATCATATGAAATGATATCACAATATGCAGTCTAAAGGAATCTGTAAAGACAGTCATGGCCAAAATGATCTCCATCCATTTTGTGAAAAAATTAATAATTAAACAGAATTTAAAAGTTCAAATACTCACATTGCTGTCCTGTCTGTAAAGAGAAGTGCCGTTTAAAAACAGATTAGATTCTAAATTGTTTTCTTCTCCAAAAAATCCCTTGAAAAAAGAAGACAGAAATACCAAAAGACAAGATTTATTCAATGTAATGAAAGTTTGGAAACAGTACAAAAGCAGAAGCAATGATTGAGAAATACAGAACATTTAATACACTTTTAAGCAAAAGATTAAGACTTCAAGGACAGATGCAACATTAATACTCCACAACAATCTCCCTTTTCGGTAACCAACTTACAACATTCATACGCACAATATACATCCATATCATAAGCATCCATGTATATAACTTAAATATAACTTTGTGACAGCCACCAAGGTTTACACGGAAGCGACATCTCCGTTGTGACGAAGGGGCTTTGGGGAGTGCTGTGCTCCAGACCTCAACAGGGTCCGGAGCAGAGTCCCAGCCAAAAACTTCAGAGTAACATCAGATTTAAATCTTGAGACTTGGAACATATTTTCAAACTAAATGACAGCAGATCACAATTCCCCCATCCACCTACCATCCAACTGCTAAAGTTTTTAATCAATTTTGCACAAATCTCATGACCAGTCTAAAAGGGGCCTAACTTCCTCACGCCCCTCCTATGGCCTGCTCCCTAGTGAGGTTTGGGGTAATGCTCCAGTTGCCTAAAATATGGGGTAAAACTAGATTCAAATCTTTGATTTTGGAGCAAATTTGCAGACTACGTGACAGACAGCTTTTGTACTCGTTTTTTACCTCTTGTGGTTTTGGTAATTCACGTTAAGACAGACACACGCACCCCATTTATTCTGACTAGGGAATTTGGGGAGCATGATGAGCTCCCCAGCAGGGTAAGAAGGCAGAATCACCACTGCAGAAGTCTTGAGTAATATTAGAGTTAGACCATGAACTCTGGTGCATACTACAAAGGCTTGAATTGTGATTTATTATTGAATGGCCAAAAGCTGTAATACAACAAAAGTAAATCAAATCAATCACACTATACCCCCTCCAGAGAAAATTCCCACTGGTTTTGCACAAATCTCACAACTAGCTCCAGTCCAATTAGGGGGACCCAGCCCCATGCCTCCTGTTGTGGCTATGCCAATGTTTACCAGAAAGTAAAAAAGTCAAAGTCCTTTCTGAGCCTCACGGGTTCATAGGGCAGCGCTGATCTTCGTTGCTATAGCCCTAAGTCAGGCATGCAATACCACGGACACGGGGTTAGTGTATTGCATAGCGTACCTGTTTGACTTATTGCAGGGATTTTTACCACTGCTCCTCACTTTTACCACCACCCTATAGCAAGTAAGGCTGAGTCAACCTCATGACTCCTGCAGGCCTCAACCCACGACCTCCTGCTCTATCATCCAATGTTGTTACCACTCTGCTAACATCCCGCCCATACTAGAAAGACTCAAGTGAATTAAGACACCAACTTTAAAAATACACAAATAACAGACATCAACTACTCTACAAAATTCACCAAAATGAAAAAAGAGAATAAATGACTAAAATTAAATACAGCTACTATTGAATTGTCATTTGCCTATTTACCTTTGCTGATTGCAGAGTGCCTCTTCTGTTCATAACATTTCTATCCTGCTACTAAATGAATGCCAAACAATAGCTCCAACTTATTTTCATTCTATTAAGACCTCCTGTAACAAATCAACAAAACATTCAAAATCACTATGCAAACAATGCTCTCAGAATATTAACATTGAGGTGGTTAAACTTTTGAAAAATCGCCATCTTTGTGTAATATCTTTGTGTCATCTTTGTTAGTCTAAGTCCATCAGTCAGACAGCAGCATAAACACAAATTGTCGTCATCATCATCATCATCAGCAGCAGCAGCAGCAGCAGCAGCATCATTGCGCCTCCTTGGAATTATTTTTGACCAGTCACTCTCATTTATTGGACATTTGGACAACGTCATTCGTACCTGTTTCTATCAGCTGCGAAGGATCGGGAGATCCGTCGATACCTGCCGGTCCCTGTTGTCATTAATATCATCCGTGCCCTCGTCTTAGCACGAGTGGACTATTGTAACAGCATTCTGCTCAGACTTCCTGTCAACCAACTAAATCGTCTTCAGTCAGTGCTAAACGTCTCAGCTCATCTGATCTTTGGCTCAAGTTGGAACGAGCAGGTGACACCGTTTCTACGCAATAATCTTCACTGGCTCCAGATCCTGGAGCACATAGCTCCATCATCTAGCTCTCACCATCACTAGATATGTTTAAGAAGCGCTTAAAGAACTGGCTATTTTGAACTAGTTATGATTCTGTTTCGACACTGTAATGTGTTCATGTAGTCCTTCCGGATTAGTTACCACAATAATCTTAACTTTAATAATAATAATAATAATAATAATAATAATAATAATAGCTTTCAAGCATTGTTGGCTAACATTTCTGGCACTGTATGAACCTTTCTGTCCTAGTTACTTATCGGGCCTGATCAAGTCTGTGGCAGTCGACCAGGTGCTCGCAACCGTGTTCAAGCAAACGTCATCAACTGGTGGTTCCTCTGCCTTCCACGACGGCCGTCTTCTGTCTTTGGTGACAGATCCTTCCGGAGGGGCAATCCGAGACTGTGGAACTCTCTACCGAAGAATGTGACAATTGAGACATCCCCGAACTGTTTATCAAGTGCCTTAAGACGCATATGTTTAACACCTCTTACAGTGTCCCTTGTTAAGCGATCTTGACTGTGGCCTTCGCTATGCTTACTGCACTCTGAATTGTTTTAAATAATAATAATAATAATTGCTCTCTGCCAACTCATTAGTGGCAATAGCGTGTCAGAAAACATTTCCAGACCTTTTGATCCGATCTTAATTTTCTTCCTTCTGCCATTGTCAGTTGTTATACACAAAAACATTATATTCAAATCAGAAAAACACTATCAATCCAAACTCTACACAAAATTCAAACTTATTCTCGACAACCGATTACCGTTTCCTTATGACAGATTCACTTCGCTAATATGTCTCCAATCGGCGCAACATATACTGACAATAATTTGCTGAAACTGGATGCAGATGGTGGCAACTGCCACAGCAGCCTCCTACAGGCTACTTGAATAAGCTCTGTTGAACTTCGCAACAACAAATCATCCGTTAATAAAGAATCGTAAGTAAGACATCCAATCACTTTCACCTCAGTTGATCGAACGAACACCTCTCACGCAATTCAACCGACAGAACGTAAAAATTCTGCAACAAAAAGGAACCTCTCTATCGGACAACATCCAAATTCAACAAAAATATTCCGAAATATTAAAAAAGACTTTCGTTTCCGGGGAAAATGGCGTATATAAGTAAAATCTCGTTAATTTCTTTAGCGCTTCTAGTACAGCACCGAAGTAACTCATTATTGAAGGCTTATTCCTAAGTGCTGAATCTTATAAATAAAATCCTTTATTTCAAATCAAATCAGGAGAGAATGAAGTAGCTATAGCCAAAGGTGGGATCATTCTTGCAGGGTCATTTGATCCAAAGGAATGAATATCTTGGCTCAATACATAACCTCTGACTCGAACTCTCATGATGAACTCCACAGACGTATTGGCATTGCATGAATTTGCATCAAGTTCTATGCATCGGATGAACCTTGTCTGGAAGCAATCCTCTCTATAAAGCATCCAGACTCAGATCCACATCTACTTTTACAACATACCACCTGTCCTGGCAATGCAAACCCATGGGCATATGGACTGATAGCATCATGCAATGGACTGGAAAGAGAATGGAAATGGCGACACGAATGACAGAAAACAGAAAACAGTGGAGCAAGCTCATTCATGACGCGATCTACCCTCGAAGCGAGGATATATGCCCTGCTGTGTGGTACTGAGGCCTGGCCTCTGACAACGGTTGATTGGAATAAATTGGAATCATCCCACATCCGCAACTTGCGTCAGACCGTTAGACCATGTATGTGTAAAATGGTACAACTTCATTCAGAATGAGGACATTTAAACTTATCTGTCAAAGCAAACATGAGTCTCTCTCGTCGTGCTACATACTTACCGCAATGAGCTGTAAACAGTGATCCAAAGTGTTTGAGTACTGTGTACTCGTAATTTCCAGTATGCGGATACAGTGTCTATTTACCGTAACTGAATTATATAGAGAAGATGTTAATTGCTCATATATTAGAAATGTACACCTAGGTCACTGACTGCTTACAGCAGGATGATAGCATCCGTGTAGTGTACTAGTGTATTTGTGGGAATGTGTCTAATCTAATCAACTTCTATAGCTCCACTTCATAATGCGTAGTTGTATCTGCCTACCTCTGGCACACCAAATCACAATCGGAAAAGATTCTGGTTAAATCAAGGAAATAAGGCGGCTCATCGAGATGACAGCCTGTTTCTAGTGTATATGTGCCTGAGACTCCGTGGTCTGTTTATTTAGCGATGGTTGATCACAGTCGACTGCAAAACTATGAGAAGAAGTACGCACTTGGGTGCGTCACTGGATGCCTTGGCTGCCGATGGCACAGATTTCAAAAGTCAACAGAACCAGCCACTCGAGTACTCATCTTGTTTAATTTAGTCATTACTAAAAATATAGGCACTCCTCCAAATGTCAGTCCCAAATTATCCAAATTATTTTGATAATTTTTTCAGGTTAGTAAAGTCAGTAATGATGACAAGAATAATGATGAAATTAAGAAATACATTTTAAATGTTGTCAATTTTAATTAAAACTCTATATTTACATAGAACACCTTTGCAATTTGCATATAGTACAGTTGAATGCTATGTGTTTTAGTTACTCCACAACAGTTCCAAGTAATTGTCAAATGCACAGTATTTGTGACAGTTGCACCATTGAAACGCTGACAAATAGCTAACAAAAAGTCCACTACTAGTACTGCCGTAGTAACAGATTTTACGTTTGACTTGCATCCATAAACCTTTAATGGTTTCAGTGTCAAATTTTCTGTGAACAGTGTCAACGAATTCATTTGCATGAAAAATAACCTCATGATTATAAATGTTATTGTTGAGTTGATTGATGTTATTATAACCTCGTCGAGCATCAGTCACGGGTTTTCGCTTTGTTTTCGTAAGTATCAAATCAATAATTAGTGATAAAGCTATTGAAATAATTTGGGACCGACATTCGGAGTCATGCCAATATTATGCCTTGATAATTCATTTGTTACTGATGAAGAGACCACATAAACCTTAAAAGGCCATTGTAAAAGTTCTTTGACATATCAAAAAATATTAGATACAATTTAAAATAAATGTGATACTTAAAATCAAGATTTTTAGATATTAGAGTATAAGAATCATTATTCATTAAAAGGATTTGAAAGAGCTGGAATGTTGCTTTGATAAAAGATTTGTTTCTGACTAATTGTATTAAGTATTCGTTCATTCTAGCTTTTACCCTTGACTTTGCTTCTTATGTTATAGACTTATTATGGTTGGAGGTGGCAGATTAAGCCTTTGACTGAGTCTAGGTGAAGTCCTTCAATTGCATTGATGGAAACGTTGTCCTATGTTGTAGTGTGATCTGTTTTGGTTCTGGTTTCTGGTTGTCGTGACTGGATTTATACTCTTCTGGTTCTATTACTGGATTTTGTCAGCTAACAGCCTTGCCGATCTCAATTGGCAAGTGTCTTATAACTCTATGGAGCATGATTATATGAACATTGTCAGATGTGATTTTCTAAAAAAAACTCAGAAATTCTAAACTCTTTAGTAATTGGGAATGGTGTTTCTGGTCTAGTTATTCTGCTTCAACATTTGACCCCTTGACAGGAAGTGTGCCGTTATTGCTTTCTTGAATAAGTGCTGTGACTATTTGGCCGTGATGTTTGATGTCTGCATGATGCTATCTTCATCTCTTCTCTTGCTCTTTGAGTTTGTTTGACCTGATGGTAAACACTGCCTTCACACGATGTGCTTGAGTGTCATCAGACATTTTCAAATGTTAATGCATATGGGGAGGAAGTTGGCAGAAAAACTGTAGATAATGGAAATAGAAATTCAAGTTGATTTTGGACTTCTACTTCATTATGTTATTGGTCCACTGCATTGCCACATGTCTGTGAAAATGGCACCCCTGACATGCTCTTTGGTTGGATTGAATGGATCTCAAGTATAATGCATCAATAGTGAACCACAAAAGATGAGATAAATCTATTCTATGGATATACTGTATCTAGCGGTTGTTATAGTTATGTGGGTGTTTTAAAATTTAAGATTGAAATGTTGAAAGTTGTTGGGTCATTAGGTGCTCTGTCCAAATAGACTGGCTGCCTAGTGGCATCCCTGTTATCTCTGCTTTTTAGCATGATTTCATCTTTTTACCAAGAAATATAAATTGATTGGAGCAGGAAGATAGAAGAATTGTAACCACAGTGGCCTGTAGAGCTGAAGGAAGCGAGTTTGATACTCGCAGGAGCACTGGGTTGACTCAGGGTCTTCACTCAACAACAGTGATAACAAATTAGTAGCAATGTCACATTATGAAGGTAACCACAGGATTGGTGGAAAAGGCTACCATCCACCGATGGTATAACCACCTATGGGCTGATGGCTAAGAAACCGAGGATCAGCACCGGACCTAAAGAGCAATGAACCTATCTGTGTACCGTTACCTTTCTACCTTTAAACTGATTTAGTTTTAATAATTTATTTGCTTTTGATTCATAAGTCTAGAGTTGTTTGTTTATAAATTAGATCTAGTGTTGTAAGCTTTGAAATCTATTTCAGGTATGCTTATGAGCAATTGGGCCATTCACTGGCCCTCTACACCATCCTACTGTCATTGACTTGTGCTGCGGTCGCTTACATCATTCTGTTAGATGTAAGTTGTGTTTTGAGAAGGATCCTTTCTCTGTGCAGGAATTTACAATTTTGTTTGTATTTCTGATTGCTTATGATATGTCATAATTGGTGGTAAATTCTCTAAATGATGTGTGAGCGTCTCACTTTGACTGCTGAATTTTCAGGAGGTTTTAAAATTTGTGTCTTTTGCTTTTAGGTCCTAGCTTTGTGTCACATAGCAGTTGGCCAACAGCTGTACATACATTGGCTGCATAGAATTGTACTCGTCATTGTGTTGGTGCTTTGTACGGCGTCTGTTATTCTTGTTGATTATATTTGGAAGGAGGGATGGCAGCTACAGCACATCTCTCTTATGGTAACTGCTTCATCAAATCATTCAATGTTAAATCTTCAGAATTATTACAAGACAATTCTTTCATTGATGATGTCTTGCACTTGGTCCCATATATTGTGGCATTTGTAATGTCTTAAATCTGCTAATGTTAAAGTTGTTATGAATCATATACTCTACATTCTTAAATGCTATATGACCTACCATATTAATGTCAACTTTGGGTCAACTTTGGTTAATGTCACATATTTTGATCATTTGCTTGTATCTGTCTTCTCAAGACATGACTTTTGTCACTAGATAACCGCTCCTTTTCTCCACGTGAGTGCTGTCGCTGTGATGACTTTTCTCACTTGGTTTATTGCTGGGTGGGTTTTGGACAGGAATTTTACCAAGTGCCACAGTCATGGTAAGGGTTAACCCTAACCTTAACTCATGGTCAATATATATGCTTCTTATAGGTTTGTTCGGTTGTTGTTGTTTTTTTAAAATTCGGTGTTCTTTTGACGGTTCAAATGCTGTGAAGTTGATGTTAGAAGTACTTTGCTTTTCTGCTTTGCATCTTTAGCCAAGTAGCATAACATTCAGTTTTTTCACAAATGGTTAGGTGTAATAGTATAGGCTGACCAGTGAAAGCAGGGACGGTTCTAGGGGACACACAGGGCATGTGCCCCTCCCATGTTCACTCCCTCCCCCCCCCAAAAAAAAAAACAAACTTTTCTTTGTTAATTTCTCACAAGTCAAAAGCAGAAATTTATGAGCATACAAATAAATAAATGAGTGACATCTTTTCTTCCCTTTCACTTATTTTACTTTTTAACAACTTGCTTCAATCGATGTGGAGGGAGTGGGACAGGACACGGCAGAATGGGAAATGGATCATGGAGTGTCTTCTGACTGAATTGCTAGATGTGCCTCTGAGTGAAATGTTGGTTAAAATGCTGGACTGATCATCTGTGCAGATTGGCTGTCAAATGATTTGGATTAACTGTCCTATTCAGGAATGTGTTTAAAATGCAATTAGAGATGGAGTGATTGAAGCATCTATTGATCATCAATATATGTTCAGATGATGATAAAGCATAATGTTTTCAACTGAGAATGTGGATGTGTATTTTAAATAATTGAAGATCAAAACTCAGAGGATTCTTATTCTTGATGGGGTGCAGGTAATGAAGGAATGCAACAGAGAACTCCTGATGAATGATTAATTGACCCTTGAATGAGTCGGTGCCAAAAAGACACATTTGAAACGCTTGGTAATGTTACCATAAGAGTGCTTCCATATTTATTTGATACAAGCTGTGTCATCTGTAGCCAGTCTGAAGCTATTTCAAGTTCCAACAGTCAAACTGGAAAGAGCTATTTCTCTAATTTTGATTTTCTCTGAATTATATAAATGCTGTTTAATTTATTGTTTCTTATTAGTATCTCAGGTTTCAGTTCAAATGACGTGTTTTGGAATCTACGTTGTCATTATGATTGGTCTGTACATCTGCCCAATCTTCATTCGGTCTCCGTGTATTAGTCCTCGAGAAAACCTTCCCACAAAGCCTCTGGTCACTGCACACAAAGGAGCATCAGCGGTCGGTCTTAATAGACGTCATTTGAAACTGTCTCTTATGTTTTTGGCATTTGCTAAATGTTGTCGTCATCAATTATTGTTTCTTCATCGTGGATTATAAATGCTTATTTTATAGTAATGATCTCGATGCATGTATTAGGATAATTATGTATTTGAGTTTGATGATAGATTTCTCCTGAAAATACTGTTGCTGCTTTTGACTATGCGACCAAGTATGACGTTCTTGTACTAGAAAGTGATGTCTCTGTAAGGTAAGTGTCTTCTGTTAAAACTCAAATGAAATACAAATGCAATTAGTTACAATCTGTCCAATATTTTGTCTGGTAATGAGTCACTTGACCTATGGACTTATGTCTATGATGTAACCTTGAAATATCTTTTCACAGAACAGAACCCTGGACTTTTGGAATAATTCTGTATATACTGTATGTGTGTGTGCTTGTATGTATGTAGGTATGCTACTGTAAATGAACAGTTTCTATTTATGATTAACCTACTTGATCATCAGATGTAATGGCTTCATCAAACATTTCACCAATGTACAGTTGAATGGCTTTTAGAGACCAGGATTCTGCAGAGTTTTTGTCATTACTTTTATCAAAATGGTCTTCAGAAGAAAGAAAAATCACTTTTTAATGACTTAAGGCCAAGCTTTCACATCTAGGAGTGAATTTTTGTCAGCCGATATGTTCTCCAGTGATGATAAAGAGCTCTTCCAAAGCACTGAACAGCCATAAGCACAAAGATGGTAATCAATGTTGAAATCTGAAAGAAGTGGTAAAATTATCAAAATTACATTGAAAAGTGAAAAGAAGAGAGCCAAGAACCACGCTCTCTGCTCTCATTAATCGATTATTATTTGCATTTTAGAACTTACAACCAATTGCCCTGTTGTTTCATTTGAGTTTAGCTTTGATGGAATTCCTTTTATTCTTCATGATGACAACCTGCGACGTACAACTGATGTTGACAAAGTCTTCCCAGACATGAAACAAACAGCAGCTTGTTGGTTTAACATGTCGCAACTGAAACAGCTTGACGCCGGATCTTGGTTCATTGAGGTTGGTTGATATTTTGTGAATGCAAAGTGATAAGATCTCACAGATTTTAACAGCTAATTAATTGATTCACTTACTTGCTTGCTTTAAGTTGCTAAGTTCTGTTGTTTCATTTACTCTGTCTATTCTAGCCTCACACTGGTTCTCAGGGTCTCTGTAGTTAGACGTTACATTTTTTCAGAGTCCTCCATTTCCTGAGTCGTCTCCGTTGAGTGATGGTGAAAAGTCTCTGTTCCGTAATCAGTCGATACCTTTGCTGTTGGAACTGTTGCATGTTGCTTCACAGGCAAATGCAAGCGTTATGTTTGACATAAAGATACACGATGATAGTCAACACTGCAAGGACCATCCGCATTTGACCAATTCAGGAAAAATTATCGTCGATACTATTGTCAATTCTGGTTTTTCTAATGAAAAGGTGCTTGAAAATATATCTTCTTATTCTTATTTGTGCAGTTATGGAAGTATTGTCTGCATTTTGCAGAGGTCTCTCATATTTAGAAGCCATAATCAAACTGAATTATGTTATACTAATAATTATGCTTTGTAGTTTTTGCATATGGATGTTTGAGATGCTTTTGGAAAGAGGTATAATTAATGTGTTTTATTGTGATAGACAGGTTGTGTTTAGTTGATATTAACACAAAGCTAAGATTTCAGACATTTTCAATTCAAATAAAATATTATTAAAGGCTGATGATGTATGGCAAATTGCAGAATATTTTCATCCATGCGACTTCTTTCAGTTTGTTATTAGACAGGATTTGTTTGACTCTCAAACAGATGCCATCACATTTGCTATTTGAAAGTCTGCTGTATGAACCTTCTCCAGCTAGAGACTTTTAACCTGCCATTTTCTGTGTTGTCTTTCAGATATGGTGGTTGTATCACGACAAACTAAATATAAGCACAAATTTTACAAAAGTTGGCACTGATAAGACAGCCAGTCCACGGGAACTACACAGTGCTGGCGTCTCAATTGTGAATTTTGGATATTCAAGTATCTTTTGGGATGAGATTAGGTTTGCTTTTGTTTCTGTTCAGTTTGCTTCTGTGAAGACAGTGTGTGATAATAATTTGTTGTCACTTCACAGAGAAATAACATTTTCTGTGCCTTGTGATTAGTTTACCGGTAGTCGAAGTATTTCTCACAGTAACACTCTGGCAAACATTTTGGTGTAAATAAAGCATTTCTGAAAACTAGTTGTTCAACTTAAAATCAAATTTAGATGCTTAGAAATGATATCTTGTAGTGTTGCATTATTTGCTGCTGCAAAAGTGCTGGACATGATATATTTTTTCATGTGTGATTTAGTGAATAAGTGAATGATCAGATGTCATGATAGTCAGCTTTGAGGAAATATTTTATAAGCAAGATGGTATTTTGAAAGTCAATTTTAAGTTTAAACCATCTTGAATTTTTTAAACAATATTTATTTTCTTATAAGCGGTTATACGTTTTACTCAGTGAGAGATGCTATTGGTGTTGGACACCATTTTGCGTTTATCAGAAAACTGTTTAATGATGTTGTTAGCATTTAGGCCAGAGTTAAAGTGTCAATTTTACTTGTGGATGTGTTAGTGCCTACAATGAGGAGAACATCTCTGTTAACATGTACGTCGTTGATTCGCCGTGGCTGTTTTCACTCTACTGGTGCATGGGAGTCTACTCGGTTACGACAAACAGATGCTCAAGCTTCTACAACGTCAGAAGTCCTGTTTGGCATTTGGTGATTTTCAGCAGTTTTGCTGTCAATGGTTTTATTCTCTGCTGAAATTATGAGAAAGTTTTGAATGAGATTTCACAGGATTAAAGTAGAATTGAATTTGTAATGATGAAATTGAGATAAGGCTGAGAAAGTAGTTTGACATGTATAGATAACAGATTTTCATCATTGATCTAATCTGATATGGCAGTGACCCTAATGTCATCTCCAGAATCCAGTTATCAGAAACAGAAGGCCAACAAAGAGTTTAATATTTCACTTGCTTAAGCATGTTTTGAAATTATGTTGTGATCAGTGTTGTAAAGTATTTAAATACTTACAGTATTTAAATACTATTTAAATACTTTGTCCAGTATTTAAGAAAGTATTTAAATACTCATCCAAAATTAAGTATTTAAATAATATTTAAATACCATAGAGTATTTAGAGGTATTTAAGAAATTTAAATACTTTGGATTATTGCAATTTTCACATAATTATAACGTTTCTTATAGACTGTTCATTTGTATATTTTCTTTATTGATGGTTTTAGACAGTTGAACAGTTAAGTAGGTCTACATTGACATTGTTATAAATAATTTTAACTAACATTTCTTTACACAAAAATACGGTTGTGGCGAATCGTGTCAAATACATTATCAAGTATTTAAAAAGTATTTAAAACTTATTTCCCAGTATTTAAATACTTATCCTGGTATTTGGGTATTTAAATACTATTTAAATACTACCTGAGAACCAAGTATTTATGAAAGTATTTAAATACTTTCAGTGAACTATTTATTACAACACTGGTTGTGATGTGAGTCAAATTTATTTTTATTTGGATAAATCTGTATTTCAATGGCTTGTAATTCAACATGCATGTATTTGACTTTTCATTTGAGTTATTCTGATGGTGTTTTGCTGAATATGAATAGTTCTTTGTTTACATGTGTTTGTATATTCACAGACACCAGAAGGTTTTCTAGCTCTTTGGCTAACGACTGATGTGCTCTCCATAGCCATTGTACTGACTTTATGGATCACACAAAAGTAATTCATTGCTGTGAACTTCCTCTTTCCCTTTTTGATCAGTTATATAATTAACATGCTAATCAATATGCTTCACATAAGATTAAAGAGTGCAAAAGTTTCATGGAATCATTTGGATAATTTGTGTGTGTTATTTATTCATTATGTTGTGTTGATTCATGTATAGGGTTCATATATAAGGTCATTCTGTTAGTATTTAGCTTGGTTCTGTTGTTGTATGTCAATGTCTGTGTGTCTGTGTGCTTGTATTATGTGTTCACTTGCCATTTACTTGGGTAGTTCTGTTCTGAAAGTGAGGTCCTCCTGTGGCACAAACAGAAGAGCATTGTATTTGGTTAACAAACAGGCATTCAGCAGTTGCAACTAATTGGCAAATTCAGAAGTTGAGTTCTGACCTTCATTAAGTAAGTTGCAATAGGTTTTGTCTCAATTCATCCATACAGGATGACCTCCAAGTGGAAGCTTTTACCTAAACTCATCCAAAGAATTCTCACTCAACAAGACTATACTGACTCATTGTTATTTTCTCCAGACACTTGAATAGTTCTGAGTGTTTAAACGTGATTCATGACGACGTGTAGGCCGTTAATCTTAAAACTGTCTTTAACAAGTGATGTGTGAAGTTTGGATAACAGAGTTCTAGAGCGCCTTGAGAACAGAGTCTGGCCGTTTTCTTGCTCATGGACATCGACTGATGCAGATGAAGTGATGGAGCTAAAGAAGTTTATGGCTGACGTGTAAACACTTCAGAAATGGAATTTTGGCTGTTGCTTGTAACTCAGTTTTCCCAGTTACTTTGTATGTTCAATGAAAACAAGTTTTAAGAATTTTGAAAGGCAAAACTTTCTGGATTCTTTTCAGGTATCGCAGAAATCGAATGGTCTACAAAATGGAATCTGTCTCTATTGACTCTAATGTCGGAGTGTTTCAATCGTCACACACGATGAAAGAGAAGCTTCTGTTCTGCGGTGAACACGGAGGCTCTGAGCCGGACATTGCTCTGTCCGAAGTGGAGGAGCACGCTCCAGAATCGCCGTCTTCTAGCCAGAAGTACTGAGCAGAAGCAAATCTTACAGAATCAGTGTACAGGAATGAAAGAGCAAGGTACAGCGAAGAGCAGCATCTTGTACATTGCTGCATTACGTACTGCAGTAGAGTGATTAGATGCTCGTTTAGCTCTTCACGGCTTCTTTGTGAAGCCAGTCTTTATGTGTTATATTTTGATGGCAATTTTTCATTTGCTTATAATAAATTAGTTTATTGTTTAGCGAAATTCATGATGATTTAATCGGATGTAGCTATGCACAGCTATACCCAGTGTTCTTGCCCTGTTCTAATTATAATTTTATGTGAGATTAAACTTCTATTGAGATTCATGTAATGTTGGCAATTGTAGTTGGTGATATTTAAGTCCAAGTTGTCTGTTTTCTTGTTGTTGGTTGTTCTTGTTCGGCTTGTTTTTAAGGAGACAAGTAGCTTATTTCTGTAGCTAAATGAATTTGCCTGTCTGGGGGCGGAAGATGGCAGGGTGGATTATGCGCTGGAGCAGCAGGCTGACGGAGCGGGTTCAAGCCCGCCCCATTAGCGCCCCTCGTGGCTTTCACACAGGCAGTAATGCATCCTAAGTCACTTTAAATCATGCCAAGTTGTTTCTCTACTTTGTTGAGTCATTGTAAATGTTAGTTGCTGTCGTGAATCAAGTATTTATTTTGTTTTATATCATAGAATTGTCTAGACAACGCAGCTGCTTAATATTCTGTTATCTGTGAACTTAAAAATTATGTACAACTTACACATATATTGCACTCTGTTAACTTGATATGCATTGCATTCAAGGGATCTTGAAATTGTGTGATATTAGGTACAGTCAGTATTAGCAGACATTGAGTGTGTACTATTGATAGTAACATTAGATAGCATATGAGGTTAGGTGAGTTCATGATAACTGATTGCTTGTTACGTAGACTGTGTTCAGTTCTAATGATGATGACGTTCAGAGAAGGAATTTTGTTCCAGTTTTAAATTATGTTCTCAGCTGAAATTGAGAATTTCTGCAGAAATTCATGTGTATTAACTCTGTTCCATTGAGATTCAGTGTGCATGATTCATTGAGCTTGTTATTTCTTTGCTGTCTTATTGTAATTAATGTAAAAATAAAAGTTCCCCAAGATCCAATGAATGTGGATAAATTTGCTTTGCATTTTTATCTTGGCACCTGCTTAATCAACAGGAAACGGCAATGCATAGGCTACTGAACAATAGAAATGCACAATTTAACTATTTGTGTCTTCACAAATTTTCAACTAAAGTAATAAACGTGACTATTATTATTATTATTATTATTATTATTATTATTATTATTATTATTATTATTATTATTAATGGTTTCTTGTCTTCAAGTCTGCAGATGGCAACACATTTCACAGTATAGAGTGCTATGTCATGCCTCAATTAATTTCAAGACTCGATAATTCTACAAAATAATCACTTGTTCACTCTGCTGAACATGCCTGATCTGATGATGATGATGCACCACCTAATATTCTGTGGTTCTTTGATGACTTCTAAAGGCTTTTGTGTTATTATACATTACGTCTTCTGTGCTATAATCCTATTTGTCAAGTGATGGAAGCACTATCTTCCACTTTCACTTAAATACCTTTACTTTTCCTCAGGGCATAATCATAATGATTGATTCTGTAAACTTTTAGATAGAAATGATTTTTCATTTGTGCTAATAAAGTTTACGTGAGACACTAATTAATACAACTGTAATAGTGCATAAGTTGTGCATGAAGAAGAATGAAAATGCGTGTATGGTATGGTTTTGAATCTTTTGATGCAGTCTGAGAAAACTGGCGCATAAATAATACGTCATGTATTCGACCATAGACTCTAATTTCATGTATAATCATAAATCTATGTATTCGACGGCGACGAGTCGTCCGCCATTTTCTGTGCGTCGAAGTGAATGGCCGTTGGAAACAGGAGCGCTTCATCCGTCGACATCGCTTCGTCTGTGCTCATCGGCCGTCCATTTGCCCCCTGGAGTACATCGACGGTCTTTGAAGATCAGGTCTTAGTGCAGATCGTTAAGACAGTGATTTCTTGAAGTGTGATTTACATGAGCTAACAGCGGCTGCTTCATAATAGCAGAGCAACGACTGTTGCGGAAGTCGTTTAGCTCATTATTTGCTTTTTTATATTCGCTGCTTTGAGCTTACGACATCCTGTAGCCGCTGTGTTTTCTCGCAGCGTTCATTTGGCACTATTTGCTTTGTGATTAAGTGGCACTTTTAAGTTTACGTTGGCGCCATGTATGTCTGTGTGTATGTATGTAAGTGTGTATTTGTACTTAATAGAAAAGTTGTACTATTAGGTTGTATTGTGCTTAAAATTGATAGGTTGACGAGCTGCTGCTGTTGGTTATCGAATGGTTCCTATGGCTTTAAAGCTTCGAATGAAAATAGATTTGTGAAAGGCTATAATTACAGTGTTACAACACTTCTTGTTGTGAAAACAATATTGTTATATAACACCTAAATAAGTTGCAAATAACAAAAATTCACAGAGTGAATATTGCTTACTGTCACTGAGTGGTTCACTGACTTAACCCTAATCGACAAAATAGGCACAGAGTGAACCATTGAACAAGCCACTGAACACTAGAGGCAAATAAGTGAAATTCAATTGATAACAGCTGAGAGACATTGCCCCAACCAGTCAGTGGTGACACTGCAAGCACCCTTTAGCCAGTGAAAGTAAGCCATGAGGCTGTAATCCCCATTCAGATTGTGATGCCAAGCAAACATTTGACTGGTAATTGATTCTGTGACTGCCAGCCATAATAATGTTGATGACTCCATGAACAGTCAGAACTCCTCAGGTCATCATTACCCATTAAATGTAGCCATTAATACTTCTTTTTCGCTTGTCAATCTATTCATGTATGGCAACTCCTTGTCCACCTCCTCTGCCCCATCTTGTTATCTTGTGGAACTCTTCTTCTCAATGACGTCACCATGGCTGACACTGCTGAGCACTTCATCAAGAGCTTAAAGACGCATCTGTTTAGGTTGGAGTATAGTTGTTGAGATGTCAAAGCGCTTTTGTTGTAGGCCTCAGCCTTGTTACAGCTCTATAGAATTGTCCATGAATGAATGAATGCCCCATTGGCATTTTTGCCTCTTAATGTTAATTGCTCAGATAAAATGTTGCAGATTTTGTCCCAGTTTTATATTTTAGTGGAAATAAATTTTTGAAATTAGTGAAAGAAAATGATAGACTTTGCTTATATTAGACATTCAACTGAACTTTTTGATGGTTTCTTTATTCCAGCAGATTCTGGAATTCGATGTGTCAAATGCATCAGGTTGAGAGTGACGATTACAATACTCCTCTGGCTGATATACAACCAACACTTGTCACATCTTAGTGAATTCTTAACTTTTATTAGAGAAGTTTTATGTCCAGTGATTTTAAACTTTCTGAATGCCTCAGTCCACAGCGCTAATGGCTACAACAAAGGTGGAAAGTGAAGATAATCACGCCAGCAGTCTGAAAGCAGGTCATCTAGGTGCCCGGTAAGCCTTTTCTTCATCTTCTCTGCTTTGCAGCCTTGTATAAGAGTAGAGCTTATCTTCCAGAATTGAGATTCACAGAGATACTGTTGGCTTCAATCACTTTGCAACCAACTGAGATGACAGCTGTTCAATGCAGAATGTTGTAGTAGTGTTAAATTGTTATTACTCTGAAGTTTTCAGAAGTGATTGTTGAAGGCACAAATTGAGTGTGAAGGTTATTTTTGTGAGTGTAAAGGTTATTTTTGAGGAGATGGTGGTAATGTTGTGTGATGGAAACTTGTTCCAGTTCTTAGGATTGACAGCACAATATGCCCTTCTGCATGCTTCTGAGTGTGCATGGGACTGCCCGAGCGATAGTGGCAGTGCAACTGTGCAATGAGGATGATTGCCCCCAGAAATGTTGGACAAAGGGGCAGGGTGCAAGAATAATCATTTTTGTCTATAAAATTACCATTGATATGAAGGTCAGGTTTTCGTCCTCCAGCTGTGTCCAGCTATCGACTCTTCCATGACATCTCTCCAAAGTTCTCTGTCCTTTGCTATTTCTTCCAAAGTCATTTGGTGTCTTCCGTCAGTTTTTCCATTGAGATTCAGTCCTGCCATGTGCAGATCTTCCAATCCATCCACCCATCATCTTTTCGGTCTTCCTTTAGATCTTCTTCCCTCTGGTTTGTAGTTGAAAATTCGTTTTGGGTTTCTTATTTCTTCCATTCTGAGTAGGTGTACTGTCCATTTCATTCTTCTCTTTCTGATGACTTCCATGATGTTTGGTTGTAGAGTTCTCTCTCTAACTTCTTCATTTGTTATATGTTCTTTGTATCCAATCCGTAGTATTCTTCTAAGCCATTTATTTTCTGTTGCTATTTTTTTTTCTCCAGTTCTTTTTTATGGTCCAAGATTCACATCCATAAATTAGTATTGGTATTACACAAGTGTTGAGAATTCTTAATTTTGTTTTCATCCCAATGTCATGTCTTATGAAAATTTTTGGTATGTAGCCTGTTGAAGGTTGATCCTGCCATTGCTCTTCTTTGTTTTTAATCTCCAAGTCCAAGCCTCCTTTTGCTTCCAATTCATTTCCCAAGTAAATGTGTGTATTGCTATTGGCCAATCTTCCACTTTCTTTGTAATGGCATTATTTTTGTTTTATAAATTGATATTGATAATATTGATATGAAGGGTGATAGTTAATGTTCGTGGATGGAGTTTGAGAGTTTTATTCTTGCAGAAGACCGGATTATTATTATTATTATTATTATTATTATTATTATTATTATTATTATTATTATCAATCAGTCTTGGTTATTGTATAGTTTTACCTTGAGAGTTTTTTGTTGTTCATTGCAGTGATGACCAGGGATGGAAGGCAAAACTAAAGTTGCCTGCGAAAGATAATCGTATCAAAACATCTGTTAGTTTTAGTTTCAATAATTGATCAGAATATTTTGGAAAATGCCTCTACTAGTGTTGTTACGCAAAAACAAAGAAGAAGGATTGAAGTTACTTAATTGATTCCTTAACTTTTAAGAAATTGTTCTGAAGTCTGAAGAGTGTAGAAATAATGTAGAAATAAAGGTGACCAGCAGCGGTGTGTTGCCTCCTCACCAGTTTGCTTCTGTTTGCTTCCTCCTCATTGCCCTCCATTTCCAGGTCATTTGCCTAACAATTACTGTACTGTTGCCACTGTGGTGAGAATCTTCCGACATTTTAGTTCTTGATTGTTTGATTCTATATTTACTCAATAGTTGCCTGAATGAGAGCCACGCCTACAATATGACGACTCAATTTTCCTTGTATTCTTCTCTTCTCTAGCCACTTCAGTCGCCTGACTCAGAGCTCATAGCTACAGCTGTCAACTTTTGAAAGTTCAATGACCTTTGCAGTTACTTTTCAGCAGCTGACAAGCAACGACTTGATCTTGCCTACAATTAAAACAGCATTCACAGCCAACATGTTAGGATTGAAAAGTGATGCAGTGCAGTGTTTTTGTTAGGATTAAAAAGTGAGGCGATATTTTTGATGAAATCAGAATTGTTGCCATGATGAAATGTTTCAGGATGTCACAGATACAAAAGGCAATGAGTTTGAAGATTACTGCTTATGCAGACCACTGTTAATGGGCATATTTGAGAAAGGCTGGGAAAAGCCTTCTCCTATTCAAGAAGTGAGTATTCCCATTGCCCTCGCTGGTCGAGATGTCCTGGCTCGTGCCAAAAATGGAACAGGAAAGACGGGTGCTTACACTATTCCCATTCTGGAAAGAATTGATGCCAGCAGAAACCAACTTCAGGGTGTGTACTTCATATTGCAAATGGATTTTTTCTCAATTGTTCACTTGCCAGGCATTTAGTTTATGTTTCAGTGAGATCTCATGATTGAATGCTCTGCTATGCTCTGGAGTCAGGGTTAGGTTGAAAGACGTTGATTGTTATTAATAAAAACACTTGATAATAGAAAATTCATGGGATGGCTTCCAAACCTATGGATGTCTTCAGTAAAATGGTCATAGCTTAGTAGCCCCTGTTGCAGAAACTTGCAAAATATGAAAAAATGTGTCTAAATTTACCCACTACAGGTTGCCAAAGGCGCTTGAAAATATCTCATCACGTTTCAGCAGAGTTAGGGTTGGTAGTTGCCAAGGGTCAGTGGCGGCTCCACCTGGGGGCCAGGCGGGGCCCGTGCCCCCCTATTGAGTGCCTGGCCCCCCCAGTGGCCCCTCCTGTTGGGACCTATACTTAATGCTACATGCATTAAACAACAAATGGTTGGCCACCCCATGATTAGAAGTTGCCACCCCAACGGTGCCCCCACTTGCCAAATCCTAGAGCTGCCATTGCCAAGGGTTGGCAACCACCCCCTATCTGCTGGTCATTGAGGAGGTTGAAACAAAGGCATTTCATTATTTGAGGCCAAGGATCAGGGTTTCTGATCTTGAGGTGGAACCTGACAGATTCAAAGTGTCGCATAATCATCATTACTGCCAAGTGTATTGTATTGGGTTTGCTCATGGTTTGTTAGTAACTGTGGAAATTTTGAAATAGTTGGTCCGGTTATGGACTTTCTAAGATCATCAATTGGATATCTAGGATTTTTGTAGATGTTATCTGTTTGTGAGAAGTCATTGTAAAGTAAATTGATCCTCTGATTTATACTTGATTGGTTAATGGGCAGAGGACAGTGCTTGTGTTGACTGGTGCACTTTGTATTGGTTCCAAGACAATTCGTCTACAGACTTTTCGTCTATGACACTTGGTCTACAGACTTTTGGTCTACCGACACTTGGTCTACAGACTTTTGGTCTACCGACACGGTTTACTACGACAATTGGTCTACCGACACTTGGTGTACTGACATCGATCGCCTTTACAGTAGAAAACGAAATTTGATAAGGCCTATCAAACCCCTTCCCTATTTTGTTGACGTCAATAATTGAACATCCCCTATTCAGCTACAGTGGAAGGTCCCTATTCATTGATAGTTGGAGCCCCGGGTGACAGTTCGTCTACCCTCGTATCGTAGTAAGTAATCAGTAAGTCCCATTCCATTCAGACTGAAATAAAAAGAAGTACTTCATTGAAGAATATTGTTGATATATAACCAATAAATTACTCATTGTAAAGGAATTTTTAAAATTTGTATTGAATAGTAGAGCCTTTGCTTTATAATTTATATCATTAAATTTATACAACTACAATAATAATAACACTAAATAATAACACTCAAATCTAGTTCCTTTTAATCACGCCTTAACAGTTTCCCCAGTCCCTGTGCAGTTGAAATTGAAATTGTTTTCCGTAACATTCAATGATAATTTGGGACATTCGATGTCCAAATCGAAATTCAATGTCAGTAGACCAAGTGTCGGTAGACCAATTGTCGTAGTAGACCGTGTCGGTAGACCAAAAGTCTGTAGACGAATTGTCGTGATACCCTTTGTATTGTCATGGTGTAATATGGCTGGCTGAATACCCATTCACCAGCACTTCTGCTATCCTGCCTGACTAAGATCTTGTACATAAATTCTCCTGCTGCCTAATTTTGTATTATGTGTGAATCTGAACCAAGTGCAGTATTTATTCCCCATGGAACCACTGTAAGGCTAATCCTTTAGTCCTTCAGTATGTCGTGCAGTTTCAGTAGAAGAAACACAGGAAATGAACCAGCAGTGACCGTCTGCTTTGTGACTTGCAGAAGGAGGAGGAGGAGACGAGGGTTTCAGGACATTTAAGACAAGTGATTGCTTTCATCTATCTATTTATTTCAGCTCTTATAATTGTTCCCACAAGAGAACTGGCACTGCAGACCAGTCAGATCTGCATTGAACTGGGCAAGCATTTGGATTGCAAAGTCATGGTTACGACTGGAGGAACCAACCTCAAGGACGACATTATGCGTCTGTACGATCCAGGTATATTGCTTTTGACTGTCTCTCTTCTTGTCTTGTTGAATTCAAAGGGCAATTGGTGAGTCTGTTAGTTATCATGATATTAATTAAACTATTCTTAAATTTAGTGATTGTTTTCTTTGAGTCTTGACTTTCTTTTGATTTTTTTCAATGAGGAAAACCTTGAAGAATCTTGGTAAATGCTGTAACTTTTTATTTTAAATGAAATTTTTTTGAAAAATTTGAATTTTACATGTTCATTTGCATATTTGTGAATTAGATTATTGGCTATTTAAACAACGTGCTTGATTTAATTGTGTGGCATATGAAAGGAAGATTCAGTTTCTGTCGTTTGAGTTGGTTGTCAGCGGATTTTGATGTGTAGGTTTCGTGTAAACTTGTATTTGACCATTTTTTCTTATGGTCATTATGATGCATTGTTTTGGGCTGTTTTCATTGGCTACTTAAAGTCATAACTGATGGAAATACTACACGCACACACGAGAGAGAGAGAGAGAGAGAGAGAGAGAGAGAGAGAGAGAGAGAAGAATCTGTGTGTCGTTATAGTATTGCAGAGGCATCATCAGAGTGTTTCTATTTCTCTGTTTAGTGCACTTAATAGTTGCGACGCCGGGTCGAATCTTGGATTTAATGAACAAAGCCCTGGTGAAGACAGATTCCTGCAAGATACTCGTACTTGATGAGGTTAGCAGAGTACAGGACATTTCTAGATTGAGGCTGGATAACATGGTTACAGCATATGTGGCTGATAGTCATACAACGAAAATCTTCCTGTGCAGTTAGTTCTAGGCATTTTGGAAAATACAAGAGTTTTTTGGGTGATGGGATTTGTGTGAAAAGTATAGATGAGGGGGACCCTTATATAAAGACTTATATGTAAAGACTTATATAAACAACTATTTCCTTTTTGAATTCATGAATGTAACAGACAATATGCTGTATGCTGATTTCTATTTTGTAGCATTTTTTATTGTTATAAAATGTTGCTGAGTTTTTGCATTGCAATCACTTGGCACTGTTGGTAAAAATTTTGATGCCGTTGGTTAAAAGAGTAGAAAGTCTATTGATGACTGGTTGATGCCACAGATTTCAAGACAGATCCCAATTATATGCAATAACTCTGCCATTGAATCATTTAGTATTTATCCAAAGATAACACACGTGGCCATAAATTAACATATGGCATGTCGTTTGAGTACGCTTGGCAGCTGTGAATTTATTGGTTTGGCATAATTTCAATGCATGACGTGGAAAGTTCTGTGATATTTTTGCTGGTGCTAATAGGAATAATCACTTGACTGTGTGTGTGTTTGTGTGTGTGTTTGTGTAATATGTGTGATAGACTTTAGAATTGGGGTTTGTGTAATGGTATTCTTGTGGACAGTTTTTGGTCAATTGTTTTCGTAATAAGTTATTTAGATTTTCATAAAAGACTGTTAGAGTTCGTCCTACATTAGTTACATTTTCACAGTTTTTCATGAAGTTTTAAGTGATTTTGTATCTATTTAGGCAGACAAGCTTCTGTCTCAAGATTTTAAAGGCATGTTGGATGACATCATTCGATTTCTACCGCCTAATCCACAGGTCCTCTTGTACTCGGCCACTTTCCCATTGACAGTAGAAGACTTTATGGTATCTTCTGAATGCTTTGTTTCATAATTCTTTCTGCTTTTGCAATGATGACTGACACTTTGTTGTCAACTCTAAAAATGCTGTTTTGTAGAAGATGCAGTATTATTGATGGACTTTTGTGGCTCCTTTCTAGTGTATGTGTAGGAAATTATTATGAGTATATGGGTGTGATTTATAATAAAAGTGATTTTATATGCAGTATTTATATATGTCTTATGATTTTTAGCAATTTTCTTTTTACACCAAAAGCTTTTAGTACTTCCTCATTGGTTATTTTTTCTGTCCAATAAATTCTGTCCATGAAATGCTCAATGCACATGCTATGATTGGCAATTATGCTGAAGACAATACCACACCTGTATGTTATTATGAAATCATAGGGTTGTACACAATATACAAGAAAGGAGACAGAAAGGAATGCAACAATGCCAGGGGAATCAGCCTCTTAAGTGTACCTGGGAAAGTTTTCACCAGAGTCGTGTTAAACAGAATAAAGGATACAGTGGATGAAACTCTCAGGGAAAACCAGTGTGGATTCAGGAAGATAACAGGATTCTCTGACCAAATCTTCATCCTTTGACAACTCGTTAAGAAAAAAACTAGAATTTAATGAAGAAATGATCGTGTGCTTCATCGATTTTGCCCAAGCTATGATTATCTGGAGAGAAGGAGCATGGAAACTCCTGGGGAAATGTGGCATTCATGGAGATGTCGATAGTTGGACACAGATGAAGGACGAAAACCTGACCGGACCTGATAGGGTTGTATGGCTGTGTGTTGATGAATTCAGAGAGATAGTGCTGATTGTGGAATTATAATTTTGTTTAATTAAGGATATAGTTGAGGCGTGTGTGTGTTTTAGCATCCAGTTAGTTAAAATCAGGGAAGTGCTGCATTTGGCAGAACGAATGGTTTTAACTTTGTTTAGTGATTCAATGAGTGATTAAAATATAGAATTACGTAATAAAGCTTTTGATATTTTGTTAAAATGTATAATTGAAAATATGTTTGAAATGATTGCTGGATGAACAGAGGAAGCATCTGAACAACCCGTACGAGATCAATCTGATGGATGAGCTGACACTAAAAGGCGTTACGCAATATTATGCTTTTGTACAGGAAAGACAGAAAGTGCATTGTCTAAATACACTCTTCTCTAAGGTAAGTTCAGTCTGTGTTGCTGCTTCGTGGTCTTGTTGTGGGTGAATTTGTCAAAGATGATTAATATGATGACAGACTCAGACATGAAATTGTATTCTAATGAGAATGTGATTTTTATTAGGTAAAAGTTGGTAATTTATTTCAAAGTGCAGCAGGATTCCTTATTTCAAAGTGTGTTTGGTAAAACTTCTGTGTTATAAAATGCATTTGTTTCTGATGTTCAGTTGCAGATAAATCAGTCGATTATCTTTTGTAACTCAACACAGCGTGTTGAACTGTTGGCTAAGAAGATAACTGAGCTTGGCTATTCGTGCTTTTATATTCATGCAAAAATGGATCAGCAGCATCGTAACCGTGTGTTCCATGACTTTCGGCAGGGACTTGGCAGGAATTTAGTTTGCTCAGGTTGGTACAGGTCATGATGCTAGCTAGTGTGCTTGGTCGGCTGTTATGTGTAGAGACTGTCCAATATTGTGGTGTGTGTGTGTAATATTCAGTTTTAAGTTTTCTGTGTGATGACTTTCATTTTTAAAGTAAAAGATCTGTTCATCCGATTTCCATCATTCATTCTGAATGTCTTTGAGTGCAGCTCCGGATGTAAGTAGGTTTGTAATTATAGGATCGTGTAGAATTGTCGATAGTACGGCAGTAATTTTAATCGTACTGCATTGAAATGCATTTCCTTCAGTCAGTCATTGCTGTTGAGCCCAATTCAGTTGTTTAGTCAAATTTTATTTTTCAATTGTGATGTGGCCTAGAGGCACTTGGTACAATATACCATGGTGATCAATTCATTATTATTATTATTATTATTATTATTATTATTTATTCAAATGTATTTTGTGCTTGGTCTGATTATACTATTTTGTTTCTAGGCTTGAAGTTTAATTTTACAAGCATATTACAATCATTACAGATTTTTAAATTCAATACAGATTTTTATATCAAGATTAAAACTCTATCTTTTTGAGGTAGCTTATTCGCCATAGACTGTCATCCGTTTGTCCGAGCAGATGCCCTGGATTTGACCTGGATCTTTAGTGATTTGGATTTGGTTGGCCATCAGCTGATGCTCCTGTGCATTATGAAGTGGCGCTATAGAAGTTAAGATTAGATTAGATGATGACATTATAATGAAATCATTATAGGGGACTATGGAAGGCAAGATTTTAAGTAATGCTGAGTTTTTATATTCTAGGACTGGGGAATGTGGTGGAGTAGTGGTAAGATGCTTGCCATACAGCTGGAGAGCAGTGAGTTTGAATCTGACCCTCACCCAGTGGCATGCCAAGAGTGGTGGACGCCCAGGACGAAGTTTAATTTGAATGCCTCTGCCACCTTGGTGTTGGGTGTTAATTAGCAAAAAGATCTCCAAGCCAATTTGGATGCCCCTATCTGGTGGATACCCCCAGGGCCACCGCCCCACTCTGCACACTGCTGCCATCACCACCTGTGTGTGATTTAATAACCATGTAATAATAATTATTTGGTTCTTCTGAGAAGAGCTGTTAGGTTAAACCTTGATCTGCATTTGCAGATTCATTGTTTCTGTTGTTTTGGGCCTGAGATGGTTTTGTTTATGCTGACGCTTCTTATTGTGCATCATGTTGTATTGTTTGTAGATTTGTTCACTAGAGGCATTGATATACAGGCTGTCAATGTCGTCATCAACTTTGACTTTCCAAAGCACACTGAGACGTATCTTCACAGAATAGGTCGATCAGGTCGTTACGGTCACCTTGGTATTGCAATCAACCTCATCACCTATGAGGACAGGTGAGTCGCTCTGCATTTCAACATCTCAGATTTTTAATTGATCATCACAGGTGCACATTTTTTCCAAATTGAGTCATATTTTTCAGTGGGATTGCCAGCCTTTTCTCGATTGCAATTACTGTATGATGAAACTGCAATTGAAATGCAATTGTACTTCTATTCTTGAAGTGTGTTACTCTGAATTTCTGTTCTTCATAATTATTCGTGTGACTCTGGCTTGTTGTATTAAACGGTTGAATCGATTTTTGTTTGTTCTGATTGTACTTGGTGATGTAATTCATAACTTGATTTCTTTAGGTTTTCGCTTCATAAGATTGAACAGGAGCTTGCGACAGAGATTAAACCCATTCCAAAAGTAATCGACAAGCAACTGTACGTGGCCGAATACCAGGCACAAGAGGAGACGACCGAGGGCAGCCAAACGCGCAGCCAGCTGACGTCTGCTTCTGGCAGACGGAAGTCTGCTTCTGGCAGACGGGACTGAAAGAGACGACCATGTCTGTTGTGGTCAGTCGTGTTTCCGAATGTAAATACTGTTGTGTTAAAATTGGAGCTTTTGTTAGGCAAAGGCCTACATAGACATTGGTTTCAGAGAGAAAGAACGGAGGAGGAGGAGGAGGAGGAGCCTGTGTCTCTGTGCTTGTGAATGAACAACTAGGGAATGGACGACTGTACAGTTGCCAAGTGGAGAGACGTGTATTCGCGTCGTTCTGTGTTGGAATCATTGGTCGTACTCATTGTACCAGTGCCTTTCTTTGCTGCAGCAGCAGAGGGTTACATCATCAGGCTGAAGCAGCTCTCTGACTGTTCCTGTTGGCGTTCCTATTTAGTGACTGATGCATTTATGTGCAGCACACAATGTCTCATCATCATCATCATTCATTCATTCATTATCAAAAGTTTAGCTGTGAATTGCATCTGTTTGAAATGACTGTGTGATGTCTTTCCATGCTACTTTAATTGTCTTCTGGCAAGTGGCATTTTGGTTTTGATGTCAGTTTGATGAGACAGCAGCTCATTTCCTCCAGTTGTTTTGCAAGTTTTCATTTGTTTTTAGGAATGTCTTTATATAATAAATTTACATGCAATATAGTTTTTGTGGAAAAACATTGATTTCTTCCATCATAAGTGCAGAATTGTGTATAAACTGGACACAGATTCTGTCAGAGATTTCAACTTTCCTTTAGTTGTGAATTTCAAATACTAAATCAGTTACTGCCGTCCATTGCAGAAATCCTTTGAGACTGCGGTCTTAATTAATCTTTCCTGCAAGTGCTCTTGACTTTTGCTGGTCATTGGCTCGCCCTGGTTGCTGGGCACTGGGTGGTCTCAGCGGTGCTGCCGCTGCTGCTGCTCATCCATTTGGCAACTATTTTTACTTTTTCAATGTCTCTTTCATGATTTCAGAAATTTGTGCAACCTGTGGGAAAATTATATGTTCGGATATTCTTATGGCATTTTGGCTTTTGTGTCTACTACTACTACTATTATTATTATTAATATTATTATTATTATCGTCATCGTCATCATATCATCATCATTGTCATCAGTATCGTTATTCTGAGCTCTTCCTCTCAGCATATATTTGTGAAATGTTTTGTTTGCTCAGCAGATGTGTAATTGCTAAATTATTTGGTTTTTGTTGTATTATTTTTCTTTTTCATTTTGAATGCCTTAGTAGTTTTCTTTTCCTTCTCTTTCCATCATTTGCTGTAATTTGTTTCGTTGCCTCAGAGTCCAGATTTCCTTTTCTACTAACTTAACTTTCTGTGCTTTTCTTCTTTGAATCCAATTGTTGTGTAGTTATGATTAGTTTTATAGATTTGTGATTGAACACGAAGTGTATTTGTAACTGAGAATGTCTTTGAGTTAAGGTTGTTAACGGTTAACCGGTTAACTGGTCCTAAGAGCAAGGACCGGTCCTTTTAACTTTGACTGGTTAACCATAATTTCAATTTGAAAACATCAAAGCGCTTTGATGTTGGCATGACATCAGACTGCCGCTAACGACTGCTTAACCGGTCTTTTTTGAGCGGTTAACCGGTCCTTCAAAACCAGCGGCCTTAACAACCTTACTTTGAGGTTTCCTTTTTACAGTTAATTGACAGATTTTAAAGGAGACTTGAGAAGAAGAATTGAAGAATAATCAGCACTTGCCATATAATAGGTTCATAAAGACAATTGTCAGATTTCATTGTGTGGCCGAGCTGTTGATGTTATTATAGTGAGCAAGACTTGAGCAAAACGGTTTTGAATTGTTCTTGGAATGTGTGAATCATTTTAAAAATTAATTTTCTATATTTGCAGAAGTATGTTCAGCTCTGTTTCTTTTGTTTTGCATATTTTGTCAGTCATCAAGGTGATAATGACGGCAACAGTGGTGTTGCTGCTGCGTCTTATGTGATACCAGAGTTGACAAATTAAAGTTATCTGTTAGATCATCAGTCATCTTACTTGCTCTTTCTTCGCTTCTGTTCAAGTTTATTTTCATGCTTGTGTGCTCAAAGCAACAGCCGTGTGTTTCATTTGTGTTTCATTTCTTAGATGCTTGTTAATTAAGTTGTTAGATAGCATGTACTGTGTGGGTGGGTGGGTGGGTTGGTGGGTGTGGGTGGGTGTGTGTGGATGTGGGTGGGTGGGTGTTACAGTTGATATATGTATGTATGGGTGTGTGTGTGTGTATATATATATATATGCATATATATATATATATATATATATATATATATTCATAAGTCTTTTGGGAATGAAGTACTGTGGGTAATAAATAAATATATATATATATATATATATATATATATATATATATATATATATATATATATATATATATATATATATAACAAACACACATGTGCTCTATTTGCATCATAGGCCTATTGTGTTTTGGGTATATAAGTATTATTACGCTTGTAATGTGTCAGTGTGCATGATTTGTGATCTGTCTTGTCTTCTTATTGATGTTTTGTTGTTTATTTCTTTTTCTTTCTGTGACTTTTTGTGTAAATCTGTTTTCAGTTTGGAAATGATGACAGATCTATTTATTCATCTGCCCTTCAATCCTTTGAATGTTTAAATCCATCTCGATGTTCTTTGAGCATTGTGACAATAAGGAGTTCTTTTGTTTGGATGAAGTGATGAGTTTTTGTGCTTTGAAAAAGACAGAAACTCAGTGTCATTTGAGTATTGAGTCATTTGTGGCATTCTTATTGTTTTGCCCATTTGTTTAAATCTAAAGGGAGGGCCTTTTGCCTGATTTCCTGATCACTTCTTTCACTGTTCTTTTGTCTTTGAGTTTAATACCCTTTTGCACGTATGTCATTGACTTGGTGGCATTTCATCATTTTCATCTTTTCAATTTCTTTTGCTGATGTTGTAAGCAGCCAACGATACGGTGTGCAGAGATCATGAAGAATTTCTCCTCTTGCTCTTGGATAAATCTGTGAAGGCAGTGTTGTTTTTTTATGCGACATATTTTGAATTTGATGCCAGAATTTGCCGTTGTTTGTTTGCCATATCATCTGTGGTCATAATGTTGTTTTTCTTTTGCGTGACTCTGCTCCAGTTGATGTGTTGAATGCTGTGCTGCTGCTCTTCAGTATGTTTTGTGAATCAATTGACGAGTATTTCCTTTGCTTTTTGCCTCTCTCTGGCTTAGGTTAAGGATTCATTTTGCAGCAAAAATTATCACAGCATTGCTCCTCATTTGCCAACAGATTTAAAGGCAGTTCATGGTAACATATGGCTTGTTTGGCATTATTACAAATATATCACAAAAGCAAATGGCAAATGTTAATTTGATTCAATATGTTGCTGCTATTTATTGATGATGTTGGTAGACACATGTATATGCATATAAATACATATTTTAATAAGAAAATATGTGTTTTTGTCATATACTAGAAATATTATAAATACATATATATCATAATTGTTATTAATTAGATATATATATATCTTTATTTTGCATTAACTGCAGCCAAAAGACAAACACAAACCAACACAAAACCAAACTTTAAAAAAGAACAGAAGAAATAAATAAAAACTAACACAATGCAAAAAGAGCTATTACAACATAGACCTAAGGAAAAGATGTTATATATATATATATATATATATATATATATATATATATATATATATATATATATATATATATATATATATATATGTTATATAACTGTTACTACTATGTGTACCTATGCCTGACCTATATCTGCACAGGGGTGCAAACCTGGTTAGAGAAATGGTCGGGTCTGTCCTCATTTCTCAACAGAAAACACATTGACTTGTCAGACTTTTCAGGACGCTAAAGAACCACAAAAAGCTAGTGATTGTCATTTTTTTTGCTTGTCGGACTTTTTAAGATGTTAACGATGTAATATACGTTTATAGCATTTAAAAAATTAATTACGCAGTCAATTCTGACTATAACTGGAATGCTATTCTGGGATTCTGACATAATTGTATTTATTTATTTCATAGCAAAAAGACACCCATGCATGTCCACACCCATAGGGAAACGACCTTTGCCAAAAATACCCATGTCAGGACACGAGGACGCTGGTTATGTTTGCACCTCTGTGTCTGCATCGTATTTATGAACAACAGTTTCGTTTTTCTGAGATTAGTGATGATTTCTTAGCAATATAACTGCTTTTGAAGTTTTTCAGTGTTAAGGGACTCGTTGCATTTTGTTTTTGCTTGAAATATTTTGTTCCCATTATTTTATGGCATTTGGTTTTTAAATAGCTTGGCCTTGTCTTTGTCTGTAGATCAATTCCTGGATAACTTGCAAAGTCATTGTGATTATGTCAGTTATATAAAACGGTGAACCAACGCATTGTTGTTTCTGTCAGAAGCACTTGTGTCTAAAAGACTTACTCCATTGTTTTTGCCTTTGACTGGAAAATTTTATGCTTCCTGTTTTCAAATAATAAATGTTTAACTTTTGGAGCTGAAAATTAAAATATAAATTTAGGTGTCTTTGGTAAGTCAAATAAATCTGATTTTTTCTGAATTGCATTGTTTTTTGTCTGAATGTTTGTTATAAGATTCATTTTGTGTGTTGTATGCCAACTGGTCTCTCATAATTATGACCAGCAACTTTCACTTGAACCTTACTGTGTACTGGGACTGGGTTTCCGAGCTAGAAACGGGTGACCCAATGGCCATCTGTGCTTTGATATTACAGCAATGACAGGATCATCATCACTGCACTCCCATACTCATCTCTGGACACTTGAATCAGTCATCTTGTATTCTGTGTTTTCTTTTATTAAAAGCAGTTGTCCTTTTGCATTGAGTCTAATATGCTGCTCTAAATTTTTCTACACATTTACAGGTAGTGCTCAGTATGCACATACTTTCGTAGACACTTGACACATTCTCACACAGGTGGGTGGCAGTGGGTTTTTGGTCATCAATACCTTATGGCATCTACTCTCAATCAAGCAACTTCTATAGCGCCACTATCATAATGCCCAGGGCATCAGCCGATGGCACACCAAATCCAAATAGCATTCAAGCCAGAAGATCAGTCCGAAACGGCGCACTCTGTGGCAGTGATGCCACTTTTGATCACCTGTCCTGTTGCTTTAATTCAATAGCTTCTGTTGTAATATTAACATATTCTAATAGTCATAAAGCTGAAATAAACAGAATGTCAGCACTCAATTGCATTTATTGTCATAGTTGTCTGATAAAAGGTCCATTGAGAAAGGGACTGGCTGTACTGAAAGATAACACGATGGTGTGGCCAAATGCGGGTGTTGGAGAAAGTTCAGACTATTGGATTCTGCATGTCACGGATCTAGGTTTGTTTGGATGACATCTACTGACTGCCTTTGTTGTATCATGTATAAATCAAAGTCAACAGATGGAACCATTGACTGTATGGGGCAAAGAATATGGTTGGTTAAGCACATAAGAGTGGCCAATAATGCTCTGGCATCCAGTTGCCACAACTGACTGGGTTACCGTAAGATTTTACTTAATTCTGTACAAATATAAATTAAGTATGTGTGTCTGTGTGTGAATTGGTTAATTACTGTATAATATAAAACTGTAAAAGGCATACATAAAATGCATAGACCGATGGGCCTAACGGACAATGTACATAGATGAGGATAATCAGCACAACTGGAATGGTAAAACATTTATAATGTTTGTATATGAAGGCATCACAATGGAAAGCAGAGTAAAATAGTCATCTTTTATAATCAGAATTTACACAAGTGGATTCATACAAATTGAAGACAATTTTGTTCCAGCAAAGTATGGTGGAGTGTGTTGATCAACATTTGAAGGAGTGGTGGTAAGGATGTATGTATGTCTGTCTGTCCTAGCACATTCGGAAAGCCTGCAAAGCATTGAACGAGGTTCTCAATCACAAGAAATTTCAAAGCAAACTGACCAGAAAAGCAGAGTTTTGCTGGAACAGTAGCCATTTTCTGTTCAGTTTAGACATAAGGGATTAGGAGAATGCACTTTTCACTGAGTAACAGAATTTAGCAAAAACTCTGTTTTATTGCCTTATTAGATTATATTAATATTACTTAATATATTACAATTATATTACCTTGTTATTACATAGGCCTAAGGCAACAATAATAATTATGCACTTTAATAGCACCAATTAAAATACTCAAAATGTATCAAATGATGATGATGCAAGTTCATCTGCAAAATGCCCGGTCATTCAGTCAGAGTGGGAAACAGCAACACAGACTGTGGAGGAGGAAAAGTCTACAATGAGAGAAAGTTGTTTGAAGTCTATGTATTAAAGTGCTCAGTTCATTGGAAGATCTCATAGAGTCCCCCACCCAGGGCTGCACAGATTGTGTGGCAGTCCAGAAATTTTCACCGAGACACAACTGGGGTCTGAACCAAAAGTTTGAAGTTAATAATTGACATCAACACCTTGGCAAACCAGTCCACAAATTTATATAGGCCTCATCAGGGCCTTTTTCAGCGGGAACGGCATTCCCACACGTTTTTTGCCAGATTGTATATATAATTATGGACATGTAATAATGCGTTTGGAAACGTACAGGTATGGCGTTCCCACACCTGTTTTTGTTGATGAGTAAAAGGGGGTGAGTTCCCAAACCTTTTTTCCTAGAAATAAAGCACTGGACCTCATCATAACGTATGTCATAGTAATTAAAATAGGAATACCATAAAAAATGAATTGGTTAACCGCTTCAAATCTAAAGTTTTAAGTAACATGACTTTTTCCACAGCATTTGTAGCAATAAAAATCAAATTAGTGTATTATATGAAATTCCATAAACATGAAATTTTGTGGCCCTCAGCATGGTCCATATAGGAAGCCTTTGCATACCGAGACTTTAATCATATAATAATAATGTGATTTTAAGTGGTTTAGGAGGCTAAGTAAGCCTGTGTGAAAACCACTGATGTAACCATCTGCATTCAATAACCTAGTTTATCTAGATAGCCTTTGAATCCGTTCACTGTTTCAACTGTCACTCCCACCTCGTCCAAACTGTTCCATTTGTCCACAACCCTTGCACTAAAAAAGTTTTTCTTTCTTGGACCAACCCTCTGCTTAAACAATTTGCATTTGTGGCCTCTTGTGCTGCTATAGTATGCCAATGTAAGGAATCGATCGTATTGCACATTTAGTTTCCCAGTCATTATTTTGTATGTTTCTATCAAATTCCCTCTCTCTCTCTCTCTCTTCTCCTTTCTAATGTTGTCAGTCCACAATATTGAAGTCTTTTCGTAGCTTAAATTATGGCACCCATTGACCATCTTCGTTGCTCGTCTTTGCACTTTTTCTAAAAGTTCTATATCTTTTTTCAAGAATGGATTCCAAGCCTGAACACAGTATTCCAGATGAGGCCTTACTAATGACTTATAAAGTTTAATGATTATCTCTTTGTCACGACTCACAATAATTGTCCTTTTCATCATTCCCAACATTTGGTTTCCCTTTTTTGCTGCCTCCATGCATTGGTGAGATGGATTCATACTTCTATGGGTGATTATCCCCAAGTCTCTTTCTTTTTCTGTTGTGGTTAGAACCTTCCCCCCCCCCTAAAGAATATTCATTACCATTATTAGACTTCCCAACATGCATTACAGAACATTTATCAATATTGAAAAGCATTTGCCAGTCCACAGACCACTGAAACAATTTCCTTAGATCTTCTTGTAAAATTTTTGCATCATCCTCCGAGTCTATATTTCTGCATAACTTTGTATCATCGGCAAACTTTGAAATTTTGGACAGTAATCCTTCATCGATATCATTTATGTATATTAGAAAAAGCAATGGCCCAAGCACTGAGCCCTGAGGCACTCCACTGATAACTCTTGCCCATTGCGAATGGCCTCCCCTAATGCCAACCTTCTGTCTTCTTCCCTTCAACCAATTTTCAATCCATCTGAGAATATTGCCCCTTATTCCACAGGACTTCAGTTTGGCAGCCAGCCTTATGTGGGGTACTTTATCAAAAGCTTTGGCAAAATCTAAATATATTATGTCTACTGCCTTGCCCTTGTCTAGCTTATCAAAAACCTCCTCCAGAAAGTCCAACAGGTTGGTCAGGCATGAACGCCCCTTTGTAAATCCATGCTGACTATCTTTAACAATTTTATGCCTAGTCAAATGTTCCGAAATGCTTTCTTTCAGTATTTTTTCCATAACTTTACCGATTACAGATGTTAGGCTCACTTTAAGTTTCCATGAGTCTGCAAAATAGACTGGAAAAGAGTAATAGGAAAGCAGTCAGAAGAACAAGAGTACCAGATTTTCAAGCCTGTAACCAAAAATGCTTTTTTACCCATTTCACTGTTGGTCATAGTGTATATCTATTCACAAATATAATTAAAATTTATGTAAGATTTAAAATAATATTTAATTAGAATTGTCTGAGACTGATTAACTGATTTTCTAGTGCCACATTAAGAACTGGTCTCTATCATCTAAAGTGTTATATAATTCGACCAGGAACATAAGCAATGAAAATGCTTAACAATTTGCTTAACATTCTGCTTAAACTAATTAAGCTGTGAACATCTAAAAGCACATATGCAACTGTGCTTTCAAAGAAACGCCCAGAAGATAATAATAAATAAAATAATAAAAGCATTTTAATGAAATCTAATTCTTGCAAAGTGCAAGCTACATAAAGTATGCAAGCTACCATAAAGTGTGCCAAGATAGCAGCAAGAATAACAAAATATGTCCCATCTGCTGCAGGAGACTGGAAAAGAATGAATAAAGCAGACATGCAGAAAAACAGTGCATTTTGATTAGGCCAGTGGTTCTCAGACCCCTTTGCCTCACAGACCACTTTTGAAGATCAAAAATTTCTCGCGGACAACCTGAAAATTAAAAAAAATCATGACAAGCAAATAGGTCATTGCGTGTGTTGATCTCCGTCCCTCGCCAGTGCCCCGACGAGCAAAAAAAGGTTGTCACCTTATTTAATTGTGCTGCTTCTTTTTAAAAATATTGGGTCCGGGCACCCAAGGGGTTTAACGCCCAAAAGCCCCCTTGGCTACGCCACTGACACATGGAAAATATGTCTAATTTTTATTAACGTTTTTCAGAATTTGCAGCGGACCACTAGACCCCCTCTCACGGACCACTTTTGGTCCGTGGACCACGGGTTGAGAACCACTGGATTAGGCCACTTGATTACATATAAACTCTTGCACTCACTATTGCATAACTCTGCAAAGCCGTTGCACCATGAACACCTTAGCACAATAAATAGAATGCTGCCACAGGGCTTTCAAATAACAATATTAACCTTATTAATGTCTTGTCAACAAATTTCTGAATCTACTGTCTGCTATACTACTCCATGAAGCACCAATGTCCACCAAATGACTAAAAATAGATGAAGCAGGACGAGGGAAGCAAATGAAAGCCACTGATGCCGATGAAGCAAACTGGAAGTCCTTTCCAGATTCTTTGATTTTCAGCTTCAGCTGATCAGTGGTATGGAGGATGTCATTGCAGATTTCAATCGCTCAATAAAAGCCTGAACAACAAAGCAATCAGCCAACTATTTTGACTCTCAATATTCAGCTAAAATACAGATACTCTAGTCCCATTGTTTAAGGTCTTGGCAAATATAATAAACTGGAGTTCCTACTCAGTGGCATAGCCAAAATTTCAAAATAGGGGGGAACATTGGGTAAATAAAGTGATTACGAGCAGAAATATGTCATCCTGCCAATCCCTTTCAACTTTCTTGGATTCTCCTCAATTTCATAACAGTACCTACCCCTAAACTACTCAACAGATTTGCGCAAATCCCACAACCCCCTTCTTCCCCCGAAGCTATGCCAATGTTCCTATACACAAATCCATGAGAGCAAAATTATAAAATAATTTGTGGTACTTTCAACAAAAGTTCTGACAGAGCAGAGCATTTAGAACTGCCAAAGTGAGGGGTAAAGCAACACAGGTTTCATGGGTTCATGAAACCTAAAACCATTGACATAGCCAGGGTTCTGAAATAGAGGGCATATCAACATTTCTGGGTAAAAAGTCTCCAACTGGCAAAATAAACGTCGTAGAGTTCCTCGTACTTTGACGTATTGGATCATACTACCAATCCCATACACAAACTATATCTCAACGGTTTTGCACAAATCTCATGACCATTGACCAGCCTCTGTCAGTATAGGGGGGCCGGGTCCCCCAGACGCCCATGGCTATGCCAATGCCTAAAACTCACATATAAAGACATAACAGAAACGCCAGCATAATCTTTAAATAGATTTGATAACTATTTACATGAAGCAAGAGATATCATGCCTAGATATTTGATCATATTTCCATCATAGATGTCAAGCCTCATCTCAGTTAATAAATCAAGACAAGTGAATTAAAGCACAATGTCAATTACTGTAAAAATCACATTCACAGGTTTACCTCAGCATATTTCTTGTCTTTCTCCAGAAAACTTATCGTTTTTTCAATGACTGAACTACCAAACCATCCCTTTTGCTTCTCCTAGAAAGACAAATATAAACTCTGAAAATTTCCAAGATAAATTATTATCTGCCTTTTGCAACAGCAAAGACATTTGACTTCAACAAAGCATTTTGCACAAATTAACAGCAGAAAGCAGCAAACCTTAAGCACCACTTGAATGCCTTTGACTGTAATTGACGGAGGTCCTAAAAGTAGGTTCCATGTGTAGGTCCATTGAGTTTTCCATTGGCCCAAGATCTCTCCTTTGCTTAAATATATTACTCGTCTACAAAATAAAGTGTATTCATTCAACAAAGACATTAAACTATTCAAGACGATGTATCATGCAATTGACTAACATTTCCAAACCATTAAGAACACACAAGTATACTGTAGTCTCAGGGCATGAAACTCTCCATTGAATTCATGAAACAGCATCTCCAATAACCAACTATCTTCCCAGCACAAACTTTGTGAGATCTGTAAATCTGCATAATTATGAATAGCACAGGAAAAAATCTATAACTGATGTTTACAAGGATAGAAAACAATTATATGCTGCAACCATAAGATATGAAGCAATACATTACTTATCAGTCCCTAGGAATATGTTCAGTCCATCGGCAGAGACGTACACATGACCCAAGTAGAGATCAGCTGCGTATATTTCTTTACCAGCATTCTGAAGGAAAAGCATTTGAACACAATGTCAACCCTTAAAATGACCAGGAAATTTAAACAAGTGACACGATATCATCTGAATACAATGGTCATGGATTTTGACTGCACAGCATTAAATAGCAACAGTTAAACATCTTATTAATATTAGTTTTTATAATCAGTGAAAGAACTTAGCCAAGAGAAAATGAAAACATGAGACTGAGAGAACTGAGTTGCTTACCTTCAGGGCGTAGTTTCCCTCCGCTTCTCTGAACACATATGGTCTGATGACGCCATCTGATTGGATGAATCGCGCAGGACGAAGCGGATAAATTTCATCAGACATATCGGCAACTCTGTATGAAAAAATGGGCAAAAGAGCCTATTAAAAAAGCATGATACACAAAATTAAATTTCTTAACATTCATTATGTACTGTATTAGCATAAGCAGTAGTATAAAAATTTTGCATAATCTGTAATTGAATGCAACTCCACCTTTGAATGCCATCAAATGAACTTGATGCAAAGTCAACAATTCCACCAACAGGACGAGCAACAACACCAAGGACGCCTTTACCCAAACCTAAAGGAGAACATTCTAGCACGTAGACAAACTAAATAAAACCATAATGAGAAAATAAAATGAATAGTAACACCAGTCCAATCAGACCAATCAATAAGCTTTAGCTAAATAACAAAAATTCAGAAACTCAAGTTTCAGAAAGCAAATAAACCAAAACGTTTTAAATAATATCGTAAGTATCCAGAACAGCGTCATCGTCGTTTCCTTAATTTCCGTATTTAAGTGCAAAAGTAGTTTCGTGTTTTATGACTAAATTATAAACTAATTTGACATAGAAATCTAGAAAACCAAGAATGCATATTCAGCCATAATGAGCCATTAACAGATACTTGTGGCTATGACTCAAGTGGAAAACCCGAACCTTTCAACAAGCCCCCAAGGCCCTCTTGCTTTGCCCCTTCAAAAGGGCGTGTCACAAGTCCAGTCAGACCATCCCATAAACCCTGGATATAAAAAACACCTGAAATCACTGTCAAATTATTACTACATATTTAGCAATAGTAATAATGAATACATAAAATATTGTTTATTCAAATTATTAATTAGTTTACTCAGTTACTGGCAAGCATTTTGCTTTCTAAAAGTATTCAAATTCTGGGAAACTAACCCTAAAATATCAACAAGACACAGCACTACTTTTAAAAGTTATAATATTGACAATTAATATTAATTAGGACAACTTATATACTTAAAATTCTAAATTATGCGGTATAAGGTCCCATACTCAACTACAGATGACATGCAGCACTAACATATTGACCAGGTATTTTCGTCTGTCTCTAATGATGACGTACCACAACCAGACTTGTTCCACCGCGCACAAGACCCTCTGTTACGCCAGAAGGGGGTCTGTACAGCGCCTCTCTGCGCTTCTTTTGAAATTCATCATCCAGTGTAAGAGTTGCAAGAGTTTTGCCTAGAGTTCCAGTTATACGAGACACGGCTCCTGTTACTCCCCCTGCCAGACACAGGACAGTAAACTCAAATAACAAATGAAATAGTTTTAATATATATATATATATATATATATATATATACTTATGTATTTATATACTTATGTATTTATATACATTCAATAATTATTGGATAAACGCAAAAAGACAAAAAGAACAAAGCAGCTTTCTCACATTCCTGTAAAAATCAAGAACAAGAGATAATATTATCTGCATAAACATGTGCCAGGTAATATTCTAAATAATAAGCATACAAGCTAATCTTCTAATACGCTTTAAAATATGAATAGCTCCTTAATAGATAAAAGCTATTTAATTAGTCCTCATTAAAGTTGAGTCTTCTGTGTTCAATTTCCGACGTTATGTATCAAAGTCTTCTGAAAATCACGACGACACTTGCCTAAGACGTTTCCGAGGAGGCTCTGTACGCCGAGTGCAAGGCCTTCGACAAACTCCTCCGGCCCCTGAATGACTCCTTGGAATGGCTCATAGAAGAGATCGCCAAGACCCGACGCCAGACCACGGATGATTCCAAATGGATTGCCGAGCACATCCAGACCAAGCACGAGCACATACAACTGTTTAAGCGCCTGCACAAATTAATAATGCAAACACACTCAGTTAGGAAACGCTTCATCAGTTTAATTGTTAATCTGCAGCAGAAGACTGTTGATGCAGCATAAGCTCAACTGAATCTTCAAGTATTTCATGACAGAGTTCATTAAACAATGTTAATGGATTTTCCATATGGGAAATGACGGAAATTCTTCGTACTAGGAAAATGATCATCAAACCTGTTGGATGTAATGTCTGGTAATTTCTACAGTAAGCTGAGACTGGCTACAGAAAGCATAACGCCTCTCAAAGTAGCCCAGTCTAGACAGAACCATAAACACCAAACAAACTCATCATAATGCCAAAATATAATAAACGTAAAAGTTTAGTTAAGTGTCTTGAGATATGCAAGAGATTATTACGTACTCTGTACATTTTTTTATAATCAGTAAAGAATGAGAATTCTATCAGCAGACTTGCTTGAAAATGACGTCATGAATATCTGCCAGTACAACACCAATGCTCTCCAGGAAAAGATTCAGGACGCCTTGAAACCGAGGTTTCTTTTCACCAATCTGTCCTTCAGCTGCTCCATATAAAGAAAAGCTCAAATGGATCTGAATGAAATGACAAAATAAAACTCAATCAAAGTGCCAAATTCAAATGTATTTACTGCCTGGATTTGTGTGAGCTTTATCTCCTTTGCAGCCATTTTTAGCAGGAACTGTGCAAGTGCAATTAGTAAACTACTTCAGTTTGTAAAAATTGCAAGGTACCACAAGTAAGAAAGAGAATGATTAATTATCTGTCTGTCAACGCAGCCCAAAAACACCAACAAGAACTGCAAGAGGACTTTCACCCAAAAACTCATAAAGGTAATAGCACAAGGCTGCTTACAATAATGAATATGTACTGATGCAATTAGCAGAAATGGCAATTGGGAAAGAGAATAGCAGAAAAATTCCAAAGCAGTCAGGACACTGATAAAGGATTCAAGCCATGACTGTGACATATGAGGTTCTTGAGATAACAGAGCAGAATGGCACGAAAAGCACCGTTATGAAATGCATATCGTAGAGAACTTGATGGTAGAGAAGCAGTTACTACAGCTACAGAACCGGATCAGTAAACTGTAAGAGAACAACAGCCATCCAAACACCAGCTACTCAAAACACCTTCACTAGAGTATTTTGAGATTTATGGAGTCAAAAGGAACATGGCAAGGTGCTAAAAACCACAGAAGCATAGGAAATAGTGCTTAGTGCACTCGTGAAAGTGCAATTGGCAAGAGTTATAAAATATGTCACATGTGGGAATAAGTAAAGCTATTGAATGGTCACAGGGATGGATAGAATCAGCTTCTATTCATCTACTAAAACAGAAAATTACAGAGAATGCGAAATCATAGAACAACTGCACTTTGCCACATATCGTGAAATTCTGGCAAGAGTCATATGCTGGAAAGCATAAGGATAAAGTCAGAATTAGTAACTGCAGTTGAACAGAGAGGTTTTAGAAAAAATAAAAGAACAAGAGATCAGAAAGCAATGCAATATCAAAAACTGTTAAATGTAATATCGAGTTCATGGATAGTATTGGTTGCATCACATTAACAACTGAAAAAGGCAATGTTCAATAGACATAGAAAATCCATCAATACTGACCAAATAAAATAGGAAACAAAAGACAATAGTTCACGATGCTGAGATATAATTATTATCTGATAGCTCATAGTTGAGAAGGAAGTGTGATAAGAATGTACACTGTCACCATAATCACTTAGCAGAGTGGTTGAGAAGGCATAAAGGCAAGCGTAGAAAGCCTTAAAAGCAAGGCGTATCCTGGGCAACCACAAAGTCTCTAAATTCTTACCAAAGGGCAAACTATTAACAGCATGGAGCTAAGAAGTTAAAAGACCTTTCCGAGTAGAGTAGGAAACATTGCATAACAACACCCAGAGATAGAAAGCCTTAGACTAAAGGATAGTACCTGCTGAACCTTCACGTGTATTTTAGAGATCAGGATACGTGTCTCGTATCTAAGTTGAACTAAGATATTCAGAAGGAGAATTAGTATTATGCTCTTCCAAGAAATCAGAAAATGAACTTAAAAGAAAAGCACCTATATTGCTTGAAATGTGAATAGTGAATAAGTATGCTAGCCTTGAATTTAGAACTGTACACAACTTCAATTCATGCCATACCTTGAGTGGAGAGAAGTGCATCATATCATAGAAATTCCTGAGATCACTCGTAGACAGTTGTATTGCATGGTCTTTCAGACCTTTATATATAAGTTCACAGTCTTGTTTGAATGCAATTAGTCGTTCCATGTCGTCATCTTCTAGTGGCGCAAAAAGTCCAGTCATGGAACTTATGAAACCCAGGTCTACACTAACCGCCATCTCCTGAACCAGAAGCTTACAGTACCTGAAACAGTAGAAAGAATAGACACTTTGAGCATTCTGCAAGATCCAAATTAAAATTAGTAAATCATACAAGACATAAATAGATACATATTTTCTTGGTTTAAATCTGATTAGAAGTTAAAGAAATTCATGGATATGCAATGATTTACTTGAACTGCTTGACGTTGCTATGACTACTCTTTCTGATCATTACGCTCAATTCAGCAAAAGGCTTTGGAACTAAAAGGAAAAAGAAAAGATTCCAGATTAACAACAACTGAAGCAAATCAATTGTAAACTTTTGCTAAGCATTATATCACTCAGAAAATGATTTACTGCAAGTTCTGTACTCAATCAATAATCAATGTCACGAGTTTACAGTTATGGCTGCCTTGTATTGCATGAATACATGCAATGCAAATGGATGTCCATACAGCTGTCCAAACCATAAACCATGACAACAGTGCCTTACGATTCAACTCACAAATATATTACAATCATTAACTAATATTCTGTAGTTTCATTAAACTAATATGTTTACTTACTCCTCTAAAAACAGCATGATTTCAAAATTTGTAACTGTTGGAATATTTAATTTTAAAAATAATTTAAGGTTGGTTGAGGAACAGCTGCAGATTCAGTGAGAGATAGGATCAGGCTTACCACTTTCAGCGGCTACAGACTTTAGAGGAGGTGTTGGTGCAAGAACAGTTGCAAAGACAGCACTGGTCGATTGATTGTCCAGCTACAAAACAAAACAATAGAACAACAGATCAACCAACAACAACAACACAAAGACTGAGCGCAAATATTTCCATATGTTCAGGAAGGTTACCGGTAAATGTTTAAAAATGTACACAAATTTTTATTTTACGAACACCTGATATTTCACAGTGAAACTGTCTGTGAAAATTCTCTAAAAACTTTGAATAACATTCTCAATGTTTCTATTTCATTACGAGAAAGCAAGTGATCTTTCCCATATATTTCATATATATACAAATAAACGTTTAATCTGTTTTTTTAAAAAGCATCATTTCATCCTCTGAGTCAACTGTGAGCAGCATCTACCTGCAGACGCTGTAGCTTGAGGTGCATCTGCGTCTGATGGGCAGAAGTTCGAAGCTGAAGCCAGACGCCATTTTCAAAGCTCCGTCTTATAGGACCTTCATCTGGCTTAAACATTTTCATTGGCCATGTAGAAAAGTCAACCTGAAAATATGAAAGTTTTAACAGCAAACTCTAATAATTCATCAGTCCACTGAAAATTCACCCACAAAACTCTTTCAATTTCATGAGATATAATAATAATAATAATAATAATAATAATAATAATAATAATAATAATAATAATAGCGTGATTGCAGGTAGCTTGGAAGGTGCTAGCCAGTATGAGAACCATTATGATTACTCTCAAAATTTAAAACTCAGTTTCCTAGATAATATTTGAGTTCATTTATTGCTTCAACTGTTACTGCCCTTTCATCCAAACTGTTCCATTTGTCCACAACTCAAGCACAAAATATATTTTTTTTCCTTGGCTCCACCCTCCTTTTGAAGAATTTGCATTCATGGCTTCTGCTGCTGCTACAGTGTGGTAATGATTTCATTCTCGATTGCATACTTCCCCACCCCCTTAGCCAGAACAAGGAAGTATGGACTAACCTCTGTAGTTCAACCAAGAAACACCACTCACAAGATCTTGACTACGATTTCTTTCTGAAGTGACCATTGACTGGTGCTGGTGTACTACTACAATGGCGCTAAAGAAGTTTCCAACTCCATAATAGTAAAGAATCATTCGTCTTACTTACCTACTTTTCCAGTCATTAATAATTTGTGATGTTGGTCGGGCAGGATCGATTATACATGCATACATACACATATACCCACACAGTGCTTTTTTCCTGGCGGAACACGCCGGAACGGCGTTCCGGAACCTTTTTCTCCCGAATTTTATGGATTTTTAATTTATATTAATTAAACTTAATTATTTTAATTATTTTTATAGCTTTTCCAGGCTGTGACTGACTATAACTTATGATCTGTTAACTTATATTACAGAATTTACAGAAGATGCATTCCGGCACCTTTTTTCTAGAAAAAAGCACTGTACCTACATATATGTATATATATATATATGTATATGGTATATGGTATATATATATTAAATGAAAACTATAGACTTAGCAATATCTTTATTTTGTAAAGAAATATGATTCAATCAAGAGAGAATGTGCACTGACAGGACATACACACTCATAAAGATTGTCTGAAAGCATTCAGATGATCGATGATCAATCGATAACTTAAAACCTGCAAATTGTAATTACGAGTCCATTGTAAAGCAGTGTCAATACCTCGACATTTCCTTTGAGAGCTCTGCTTCCAGGTTTTGCTTTATTTGCCAAAACCTCCGTGGAATAATTACTGAATCCATCTTCTAGCGCATGACTGATCTTTGTCTGCAGTGCTTTGTAACGCCTTCCTTTCATCTGCTCCCAAACGACTCCAGAACTTACAACAGACACCACAAAAGAGAAATGATGTTTGAAATGGATGACAACACTGACAACAATATTAAAAGGAAAAACATATTTCATGGTTTCACATCGAAAAGAGAACAACAAATCAAGCTTAGATTGGTTGACCTTCTCTGATGAGCATTTGCCAAAACAATTCACACAACAGAGAACTACAGAAAAGCACCATTAATGAAAATGAAGGCAATTTTTCATTGTCTCAATCAAACATTAAGATTTAGGCAGCACAGACCTCGTAATACCAAGATAGCCAATTTCTCTGCACTGAAGGTTGTTGACAAGTGATAAACCAATTCCCTGAATATGAAGGTTCAGTTCCACATCAACACGTTCTAATTCACCTGCCTGAAAATCAGAAACAGAAACTTAACTTTTATCCAATTCTTTAATTTGTATCATTCATAATTATTCGACGTCATCACAGCTATCAACATCATCAGCTTTTGCAAAAGAATGGTTTTATGCTTAAGTCATTACCTAACAATTAAACAAGATAAAACTGACTTTAAAGTACAGCAAATAGAAATTGCTAGTTTAATAATATTACATTCTATCAAGGAAGCAAAAGATACTTTCAAAAGACAACATGAAGAAATTTCTTGACCTCTTGACCTTTGACAACCATTGCAATATCACTGGTCAACAGGAAGATGCGCTGCATGCCATCCAGGAACGACACCCAGTACAGCTTTGAGTTTGGCTCAACAGAGAATTCTCCAAATCCATCCTGGAAAAAGATCGCAGAAAAAGCATTTATATACCAAAAGGAAATATCAAAATGCTATAACGGTGACTTGCTCAAACAATAATGGCAAGTGCCACTCTGCAGTACGACAGAAATTGGGGTTCACAATAAAAAAAAACTGAACCTACCTTAATCAGCTCATTTTTGTTTTCGTTTGTCTCGTTAAAAGACCACACTAGTTCCCTTTTCAAGATGGGATCCTGCCAAGTGTAGAGGACAGAATGCCTAGGAGCAAGTGATTGGATCTGATCCTTAAGATCTCTGAAACAACCATCAACAAACAATTACGAATTCAATTACACAGCGTTTTACCTTTGTCAGTCCTAGAATTCTGGTTTGGCTTACAGTATAAGGACTTGCAAATGGTTTTGACATTCACAATTTCACATCCATTTCAAGTATCCAAATACAGTAGAACCTCAGTCAGTAGAACATCATACATCATAGCCATGTCTAAACGCACAAGATTCTCTATGGACTGGAGATGATTTATCCTCCCACTCATAACAATTACAACAGCAATCACCTATAATGTTAAATGAAATGCTTTGCCTCGTCCTTGAATGTTATTATAATTAGGCTTCACTGTAAATCACAATAGTTAAGCAAGGAATCAGCTGTCTGTTTACCAAAGTAACACAATGCTGGATATATATATATATATATATATATATATATATATATATATATATATATATATATATATATATATCTTACGTTTGATAGTAGTTAAGTGTATGACTGGGCGTGTCATTTACAAGCAAAACAGTCGCATAGCCAGTGACATAGTGCTGAAATATGATTGTAATGGCTCCTTCAACCGCCTGCACTTCAACATTGATACCACCGTACTACAAAAAGCAACAATCTCAAACATTTCCATCCATATCTAGCAACATCTCAATATTGTTAGAAATTTGCCCAAGCTGATAAGATAATGGCAAAATGTTAGCCATAGCTAAACCTGATACAGTATCATACAGGTTATATCCAGGATAAGCAATTTAAAAGGAAACAAGTTCACAAATAATTGTTATATGGAGTGCTGTCAGAGGTAGACTTATTAGTTGAACATATCACAAATGGTATTGTCTGGAATAAATGGGAATGCAGTGGGTCATGCAAACAGAACATTGAAAACATAGGCTAAACTAAATTAATAGAAGACGAAGCTCACAGCATGATTCAACTGCAGCATGATTATGTCTGAATCAGTGATATCAAAAGGCTTTGTTTCAAGATCAGTTCCTTTGATAGAAGCTATGAGTTGCTTTGATGCATCACCACCACTGCTAGGCCAAAACGGAATGCACTTCCCTGGCTCAACCTCAGACCACGGGAACTCTCTGCATGCTCTCTGTAGCAGACGGTGAACTAATGAAAAATACAACAGAAACAGGTGCAAGAGTGAAAATTCTAATTCACACAATGCTCACATGATCTCAAGCTATTAATTAACTGCCACAATCAGTTAATCAAATATATCGCTAAATTCAAAGATAAACAAAATGTTCAAGAATATCTTTCAACAACTTAAAATCAATTTACTAACATTGGCTTGGTTGATTATGGTGTAAAAAGGCAAAAAGGTAATGATCTTTGTGAGGCCTCTGCCTGCCAAAGCAATTTTAACTCCAATCTGTGGAGCAAAGATAAAACATCATTCACAAATGACTTAAAACTTATAATGAATAAGTTAACTACTTCAACAACAAGTTTTTTCTTCAGTCAAAGTAAAAATCAGATCTACCTCCACTTAGTTCACAATAAAGCAAATAAATTGACATACAAAAAGTGTAGTTGTGAAAATGAATTCTACTGAACACTTATATCACTCATTCACGTTGTCTTCATCAAAATTTCATGTATTAGAAGAATTTACAGATCCAATTACAAGACACACTACTAAGTTACTAACAAGAGATGTGGTACTTGGTACTTGTATAAAGTTGTAATCGAGTACAAATTTTCAGTACTTGTACTTGGAGGCCATTTACTTGTACTTTAGACTCCATGCAGTATTTGTACTTGTACTGATGTGTACTTGCTAGTTGTTATATTTGCTTGCAGACTGATCACTCAGTGTGTCTATATCATTCGATAGGTTTTTCCCAATAAACCGCTAAGCACTAAGCAGGCAGTAGCTGGGTTGCTGAGGAACTATGTGGTCTTGTCCATTGGTTTAACTTTAGGTAGGGCAGTCAAATTAAACACAGCCTATTAAAGTTGACCATTAATAAAGTGTACTTGCTGTTTCTACTTGGCTATGAGAATCAGTACTTGTACTTGAAGCCTTGGTATTTATACTTGTCATTGTACACTGTACTCAAGGTTTTTGGAATGCACGTACTTGCACTTGTACTAGTACTTCAGACCCAGATACTTGTACTTGAAGTATTGAGCACTTGCTACATATCTAACTACTACTACTACTACTACTGCTACTGCTGCTGCTGCTGCTGCTGCTGCTGCTGCTGCTGCTACTACTACTACTACTACTACTACTACTACTACTACTACTACTAATAATAATAATAATAATAATAATAATAATAATGCTGCTGCTACTGCTACTGCTACTGCTGCTACTACTACAGCTACGAGTGCCCATATGTAGAGTATGAAGTCAATATGAAAATCCATGTGCTTGATGAAAAAGTCTATCACATGAAAATAGAAAATAAAGAAAAATATAAGTGAACGAGCAAAATCAGTGAACGGAAAGAGATTTCTAATCAAATATCCAAAAGTCAAGTAAGGAAGGAATGTGAACGGAAAAAAATCAAAATACAAGCAGCAATTTGACATAACAATGCAAAGACGATGCATTCGTGAGCAAATGAAAATCTGTTGAAATTCCAAAATTTGACACGCTTACATGCTGAGCGTCACTTTTGACTTTACAGGTGACCATGCCGACACTTCCGACCGTGTCAAGTGAGAATCTATCTGACCAATCTGATTCCTCGAGTTGAAGAGAAATCTAAAGAAAAGCACATTTCAAAATGAATTAAATGTATAAACAATATGAGCAATTGAGCAATGAGTCAAATGCTTTTAAAGATCTTTAAAGTACCGGTACTTTTGCACAAAACAGAAACAATACATTCTCTTAAATATCAATTCCACAAAGTAAATGCAGTGCAAAGAAACAGGTTCACTGAGTTCTCACCTTCTTTGAGCTGCCAGAAGCGTTCCTTTTGAAGGAGAAAAATACTGCTTCATTAAACGTGGCTTCGTGCTTTACTATGCAACCTTCTGAATCCTGCAGAAAATGATACAATATCATAGCTACAGTATCTCCTGTCTATTCAACTTCATTCTAAATTTTACTGCACAATAAAAGTGATATTTTAATTCAAAATGCTTTTTTCCATAATGTTGTAAACATATTTTGACAGAAATTATTTTTAAAAAATTGTAAATCGCAAAAGAAGTTAAAACAGTAAAAGCAATACTGGCAAAGATGCTACCTTATAGGCAAGGTTGCGCTGTGTCTTGTTTATCATCCAGTATGAGCTGTAAAGAGACAGCTGCATGAATCCACCACTGCTGTCGACATGCAATCCCATGTCCTAACATTCACAAAATAATCAGAATAAATTCTCATTAACCCTCAACAACAATACAGTGAAACAATCCAAGTCAGCGCTAAGCCTAACTACTGCTGTTGTCATCACCACAAACATAAACATCACAGATTTATTTTATCAATTGAATCAAAGTTGTTATCGAAGATGAAACCAAGCTACAATCAGCACACACAAACACTCACGCACGTAAAGGTGATGATATAAAGATACAAAGGTGGCGTGGTGGAGTAGTGGTAAGCATGCATGCAACTGGAAGCATGCCAGTGCGAATGTGACATTAGCCATTGTGCAATGACCTTTGACAAAATGTTCACCTCTAAGTGTCCGTTGAGGAAGGCAACAGAAAACCACGTCACCCATTTAATCTTTGTGTTGGTAAAAGAGCCAACAGACCCATGCTTAGAGCAGAGAACTCAAAATCACTACTATAAGCCCCCCCACCGCTACTGCTGCCATCATAATGACCACACGAGAAAGGGAGAAAGAGAAGACAGGGTTAGAAAGGAGGATAGAGGAATACCAGGTTATAGAACTAACCATGGAAGTCTGTTTGTCATTTTCTTCTGATTTGAAGTTCCACATGGACAGTGTCTCTGGCTTAGCATCAACTAAGTGCACAGTGGTCCAGAGTTTGGACTGATAGGTGAACTATAACAATAGGTAAGAAATCACTTCAATAACTAAACAGCAAGCAGGTAATATAAAGTCAGAGCAGAAATGAAAATCTCAAAATATGCAGATATGAACACAACTCAAAGTTTCTCAGCATTTCAATGAAAATATTTTTTAATTTCTTAAATAATAATCCGCATTTCTGAAGGAAATCACAAGCCAAGTAAATATCAGCTGACCTATTGTAACTGCTTTAGTGTTGCATCACTTATCATAAACAGTCTCATTGAATACTATACATTCAAATCCTGTCAATGTCAACTTTAGTATCACAATAACTGAACAGGGTTGAGACTGATTGTAAATTTGACATATTGCCAAAATGACTTTGAAGTAAAATGGAGATCTTACTGTAACTGAAATGGACGTTATGCCAGGTTTAACGTTGGTCATCTGCATCTTCTCACCTGCCATAACTTCAAACTGTGACTCAGATCCCTAAAATTATGAACAACCAATATCTAAGGTCAGAAACTGACAATTCAATTGAAAATTCATCTGTCCCAAAAGTAGTTCTGCAATAACATCCAAGTTATCAAAAATCTCTGCCATTAAATGAATGCCAGCTTGAATCTTGAATCCCTTTTCTTCTGATTTCTAAACAACTCAGAACACACAGCATGTAACAACTATTGAATGACGAGCGATCGAGCTTACTGATTAACTTTGTAGACTGTTTAAATGTAGAGATACTGGTACATTTTATTTAAACAAACTTTATAAACACAGTGTCTACACAGTAAAAGAAGAAGAATGTTGAAGCGCTATAAGAATTCTTGAATAGTACTTCATATTGAGTAAGTGAGTGTCTAAAATTGAACAACAACAACTTAACTATTGAATGTTGAGATCTCAGTGGAACAATGATATCTAAGATCTGTATCAACCACTAACTACTCTTGCATTATTAATGCAATGACAATATTTGAATTGTATAGCAATTCTTATATTTCATATCAGACATGTGACTTATGAGTCTCTAATGAAAAAAGTGAATTAATTGCTGCTGCAATCATAGAGGATTACAGGCTGTCTTAAAGAGAGTGTAGCACAGTTAACCACAATTAACCACAATTAACCACAGCGACTCCAAATGTCTGACTTTTAAGTGTAAAGGTGGATTCTACTCTCAAGGAACACGTCAGAGCAAAGAAGTTGACATTGGAAGGTCAAAAGAGCACAACTCCTGGAACTGCACAAAGCAGAGCAGGCTCTAGCGTATAACATTTAAAGTTAGAGAACCCCAGAATTTCCAGAAAGAAATATATTCTTAGCAAACAAAGATAAAATCAAAATTGTTTAGTTGAAGAAAATATTGAATTGAATAAGAATACAGAAATCAAAGAAATTAGACATAATCTCCTAAGCTGTTAAGTGCTATTGCATAGGTAGCTGTTCAATTTATATAGAGCCATCATAAGTGCTAACTGAAAATCATACCAAAATGCCATGCAGACCACATTAATGTCCACACAGCACTGATGGGCGTGTCACTGCCAGAGAAACACAATCTCTGTTCAGCTAGAACCCAAGGCAGCTGCCAAAGAACAGAATTAACTATCAAGAGGACGCCCAACTGTCCCATTGAGATGCATCTGCAACTGTGGTTTAACTGCTTTATCAGTCATGTTAGTTACAGTTCGTCAAAAAGCTTAATTATTGCCATCACCTTGAATATTCAATTGAAGCTTTTGGTTTAAGTCTAGAGCAATGATTGCAACACTAATCTATCACCTCCAATTGATTGTCCTGTACCTTATGGTCCATTTTGAATTACTCATACCACTAATGACAAAGACAACAGTAACAACTATAATAAAATATTGACTGTCTATGTAGTCTTTACATATGAGCATTGCAAAAGTATTGCCAATATTCACCTCAACTGAACAAATGACAGGAATTGGCAGTAGATTCACAAAAACAACGGCAGGATTCAAAGTGATTTTGTACGACTGTACAGTCACTTCAACTGTTGATTCAAAGAAGATTTTCTCAACTTCTACTTTGGCCTAAATGAGAAAAACCCACAAAGGAAGCCAAATGCTAAAGTTATAATCTGTGTCTGATACTAGATCCATATTATGAATGAGCTCTTCACTACCATCTGTTTTCTAAAGCAACTAAAAGTGCTTCAAAAGTCACATGTCAAGCACTTATTTCACTGTCGTGTTCTCCTATGATCAAGCAAAGGTTATACACATTTGGTTAACAATGAAAACAGAACATTTATTGGTTGGTACGAACTGTGATGTAGACGGAAGACATTCCCTGTGTTGTGCTTTTGCATTCAAACATCTGGAAGTGGCTGTCCTCTGTGATGACATTCTGCCATTTGCAGCCGATGTCTGATTCTAAGTAACTATTCAGAGAAAACAAAACAGCAATTTAGACAAAGGTAATTATCATTCATTAGTCACAGGACTCAGCTGGTGCCCTGACCACTGAAATGATTAATGTAAACTACCAATGTTAAAGCAGCTTGTTACATCAAAAACTGTCTTTCCCAGGAAATAATCAGGCAATATTTCAATTAACCTTTCTTGGCTCGGCCTGAAGTAGACTTCGTTAGGCAGCCTAAAGGATTCACACGGCAGACAGTAGATGGCGCCCGGTTCAACATGACCACACGGAGTGCTAGCATTCTCACTCCACTTGTAAAGCATTTCAAGAGACAACTGAAGACGGTTATGAACCTGAAACATGCAAACGCTTATCATCCATCAGACTGCTTCAAAATACCAAAACAATCAATCTAATCTTGCTGAGGAGCAAATTATAATGACAGAATTATGACAGAAACACATTGAGGAGTTCACCTGCAATTATCTGCCATAACCGGGACCAGATAATCAGACTGATCTATTGGATTTGACAATGGGAATTACAATTCAAATCAAGGAAACCATCGAATGATGTTACATACATCACTAAAATGGTGTTATGGAAGTTCAATGATGATTATAAATTAACCATATTTGCAAAGACATAAGGGAGAATAACAAATATTGATAGTGTTGATTTTAATGAACATTCACTAATGCCAAGGTAATCCGGGTTATATTTCTAAGGTCCTCTGCTGGCTGGAACTGCAATAAGTCCAAGTATAAACCCACTTTTGACTTGTGCTGGGCTGGTCTTATCACTACACGCACGCAATCCAGTCACAAAAGGCAGACTAAAGCAATATTATTTTACATCCATGAGATAAGAAAAGAAAAACGAACCTGAACATTCGTCCTCAGCGTGATTGTCTTGTAGCCGAAGTATGTTTCTATTTGTGACACCAAGAACCACGGCTCAAGTGAACTTCCTTGCTGTTGAATTGCAAATGCTCGCTGTTCAGCTCTCGTCAAGTGAAGCTCATGAGACTCGACACAATCTTTGACCTAACAAGAGAAAAATGGCTCAAAATAATAATTCCAAGTCAAATTACGTTTGCAATAGTCTTAAAATGCAAAACGTATTGAGAGTTTATTCATTGTTGATTTGCATATGATAAATATTATTATATATACATTATATTATTATAATTAGCAAATGCCCTTATACAGCATAAATTCCCATGCATGAGGTCATTAATCTATGATACTCCAAGTTTTTCTTATCAGAGTAATTTCCACCACAATAATCTGAAGGCTTACTTACTTACTTAAATACATTTATGCACACTTTGGCACAATATTTATGAAAGCACAGTAATTGTGTGTTATCAACACTAACCCTAACTCAGATAAACCAAGTCAAACAGACAAAAAGTGTAAATAAATCATTAACATTTACAAAATATATTGAATTTTACTGTGAGAAGAATTCTCCTGAAACAGTCATCGAATCTGCTGCCAAACAGTCCATCCATCCCAGTCTGAGGTTTCTTTGCTTTGTCGTCTCTGTTGAACAGTTCAACAGACTGCCCAGACTCCAACACAAGGGATCTGTCCGATTCGATTTCAATCTGAAACAAGAACCGATCAAAGCATATTTTAATTTTGTAAATTGTGCCAACACAAGACCAACAACTACAAAACGATTATTCTAATGAATCAAAGCCATTTCAGTCAATCAAGTGTCTGATCTTTATAAAGCAGCAAAGAAGAACCGTCATTTTCACCTGTGCACCTGGTTTCCCAACAAATCTGTCTCCAACATTGATGTGAATAGTCATTCCACTATAGTTCTCTATCAAATACGGTGGAAGGATATCATATTCAGATGCTGGTATTGGTATTAGATGGTATGCATCACTGAATGACTACAGTTGAAACAACAGCATCATCATCATCATCATCATCAACAAATTAACGTCAAATGGCAAATGCCGTATGGTCAAGTTTTCTTGAAATGATTATTCTCAGTTTCTAAAACTAAATTCGACAGACAACAGCTGGAGCAATAGTGCAAAAAAACTGAATGATTATGTGAAATTTTTACTACAACTATTTAATTAGGACGTAAAGGTGAAGAGGTCGATGAGGGCGGCTAACCTGACCAAGACTTTTGAATACATCCAGTGCTGTCTTCGATATCATCATCTGCATAACATCCTTTGAAGCAACATTGACGGTCATTTTAGGAGTATCAAGAAGCCCTCCACCATCTTTGTCACCGTCTGCTCCATCTTCCGGTAGAAGCAGATTATTTGACGTCACCTACGACATCGAGTGGGTAACAAGACAACAAATGGTGAAGTATGGAATCAACACCTATGTGGACATTGAGTTCATGCAACTAAAGAATAAGAAGATGAACGCACTCTATCTAAACGAATTCAATTTGCGGCAAACTCTGAACGAATACAGCCGAACAAAACATGTAGATTATTGATTGTACTTCGACTGTCAGTGCCCATGGTCTGTGTCCATCGTCTGTCTCAACAGGCTCAATCAGGGGTTCCCAAACGGCCAGTTTTTCATTGTTGTATGTCATCTCGAGGGCAAGTTCACAAGTGACATGCAACTGGAACAAAAACAATCGAATGAATTCAATTTTGAACAAAATGAATCATTTTGAAACATACTGGTAATTAGAGCTCTAACTATAGTTTTTTTTAAGCAAAGGCATCATATACATATGCAGCCTATGTACTATGATGATCATTTGATGCATTACAAATGACATACCATCAAATTTATAACCAAATAGCTATTTTAAAAAAATCAAAACCAAAATCACAAATCAACAGCATAGATAATCCTGCCTAGTGCTATTTTTAGGTACAGCTGACAGTTAATAGTCATGAAGAAGAAGAAGAGATTGACCTTTGAACTCCAATTCCTGACATCAAGGTTCTTAAGTCCCAACTGTGCAGTGATGAGAGGAATTGTTCGGAGGTCAACTCCACATAATAGCGTAACCGTTATTAGATTTTGCGTCAGAAGCAGCTATTTAACACATAATGATAGCAATTAAGGCACCAAATTTTATAAAACAGAATAAAAATGATATTTTTATTTTATATCTACATCCATTTAACCACATTCAAAAACATTTATCAGCAAAAATCTAAGTAATGCTCCAACTATAAATTCCATTGAAATTATAAAGTGAAATAATGCCTCAAAAAGAATGTCTTTGACTCTCAGTTGGCAAATGTCTCAACAACTCATTCAGTAGAGGACCTGCCTCACATGACCAGTAAAGCTGGATTCCATCTCTGTGCACTCAGATTTCCATCAATACATGGTCTCTGTGGTCGTTTATGATTATTGCTATTATTATTATTATTATTATTATTATTATTATTATTATTATTAAGACATATATATAGTGGCATGGAAAACAAAGTTCAAAGTCAAGGTAGCTTTGACAGATGTCACTTTAATGATTAGTATGTTTATGAATAGTGCACTATTATCAAAGCCCTATATAAATTGCACAGCAAGATTGTTTATTAAAATTTGTCAGTCATTCAACTCACCCTTTCATCGCATTTTTCTTCTAACTTCAATTTGCAGGCAGCCAAATCTTCTTCAAGAGCTACAGCACCACTGACCCCGTCATCTGAAGAAAGGTCAGATTCAAAAATAGATGCTACTGCTACAATCATGTCATATCTTCCAAAAATACAACAGTTACATCAGAATGTGCTCTCTGAAAAAAGAATGTTTAAAAAGTTTAGCTAAAATCTCTGATGGCTTCTAAGATATTAGACTCTTAAAAGGTATAGGTGTGTAGTTGTGTAATTTCCTCTTGTAATTTTAACATCATGTGAATTTAATTTTAACATCATGTGATTTCAGTCACTTTCAAAATGCAGTCAAACCAGTAATACTACAAACAATCAAACTGTCAATCTTTCATGAATTGTATAATACATTCCACTAAGGTACTAACTAGTTCTAACCATTCAGAAAGCTCACTGCTTGCTCAGATTTTTGCGGGCTGATCATTTTCGCATGTTTTTCAAAGTTTTAAGAATTCTGTGAAATTTTTATTCCATACTAACTGAATTAATGGTTCACGGGAAAATTTTAAATCTTTGAGGCTCGCAAATGTGGTCGTGCAATATTATAAAATTCATCTGCACCAGTTGTTTCAGTTATCAAACTACAAGAACCGATTTCGTCACATAAAGCCAAAGAAGCCATTTCAAGGAGGTCATTTTATATCGAATATGAATACGATAAAGGTACTAAAGTTACTGAAGCCAGAAAGGAAGTGAATAAATTTTTTAAACATTCTATAACTAATGCATGGAATACAATAATAAACTAAAAGTCTGCAGGTGATCGATAAATAAGTCCCTATAACACAAGAGTATAAAACAGGCTTAAAATATAAAATATACTCAAGACTACAACAGGTTCATTCAGCATTTATCAATGGCTTTCATCAGTTACAGCTGTAACAGACATTCAAAAAATTACACCTTCAGACCACCTCTGCACGGCTTCACTCTCTCTCTCTCTCTCTCTCTCTCTCTCTCTCTCTCTCTCTCTCTCTCTCTCTCTTCTCTGAATCACAATAAATTAAAGCTATGCATGAAAGGTTTTAATTAAATGTATTCAGCTAAGAACTAACTATTCCTCTATCTGACAGAATCAACCATTCAGCAAAATATAGTAATTTAACATTTACCCAATTTCAAGAACCAGAAATCACAATCTTCAATCTTCTTGACAGTCCACAATTCTTTTGGAATTTTCAAGAGCTCATCATCTTCACCTTCTTCCTATTAAATTATCAAAAATAGTTTTGTCTCTTCAACTATGCAACAATCTTTTACAATCCAGCCAAAACTCAGACCAAATGGTAGACAGAAACAGAGCTGTATTTTGAGAATCTGCTTGCTCATTCAAATTGGAAACAATATTGCATTTAGTTGGTAGTTTAAATGATCTGGACTTTTAAATAACATGATAAAAATGTATCTTGCATTGCATATATCTGTGTAGGCATTCAAGAACAAGCAGTACCTTTGGCACAGAAAGAGAGGCCAGAGCCGAAGTTATGATGCGAATGGATTTAGAGGAGACAGTGAGAAAAATGTCCGTCATGATAACTTCTACTTGATGATTTTTACCAAACGGTGCTTTGCTGTGCAGCTGAATGTCAACAGGACTTAGAATCTGAATGAAACATAACCACAGATGAAAGGCATAAAAATGCAATAACCATGCACATCAATGAACAAGTAGTAAAGTCAAAGACAAAAAAAGATTGCTTCATCAGATGAAGACAAATCAAACAAAATTAACCCATCTGTGCTCTGCATCCAAAAAATAGGAGAGATGCAGTCATTCATTAAGTGCTCCAATCAAGAATGGGGTTTTTTTTGTTACAAAACAGAAAACACTTAACTTGCTAGTAAATACCAATTAGACTGTAGACTGTAGTTGTGGGCTTTGGTGCGTCTTCATAACCCTACTTTGACAGTTTCACATTCTACATAAACAGCTGCATTCAGCTGGCCATTAGAATTATATTTCATTATTTATTACATTAGATATATTTTTCAAGAATCTTGAATTAAGTTCTGATGCAGGTAAACTGTGCAGTTATGCATTCCATGCAAATATTAATTATAAGAGTCCTTGTTTCAGTAAGGAAACAATATTTACATATATAGTAACACATTCATACATTCACCGATGGCATCACTCGTGCCTCTTCCTGTCCGGAATCCAAACTGATCATCTCCCAGGTGCTCTAAAGCCTCTACTTTTGCCTCAATTCTTTTCTTCATCACCTTCAACGTGATCTTTGATGCTTAGCAAATGAGGCTTATTGTTTGAAAGTCTTTACAGTTCCTTGCATTTATTTTCTTTTCTATAGGTATTATAATGGTTTCCTTGAAGTCCCCAGTCTCATAAATCTTTTGGCATATCTCTACTAATTGTTTTGTTGTTCCTTCTCCTAGACATTTTTAAGCATCTCTGCCGGTATTTCATCAACTCCTACAGCCTTGTTGTTTTTCAGTTCTTTTGTGGTCTCTGTTATTTCCTCCATTAATAGTTCAGGTCCCTTGTCTTCCAGAACTTCGTCTGGTTCTAGAGTAATGGGATTTCCTCAGATCTTCCCTCTTTGTTGTACAACATATAAATGGCATTCAAGCCATCAGAAAATCATCATAGTTCAAACTACTTATGCATATTACAATTATTACATATACCAGCATGAGAAGGTCCTAAACTATGCCAATCTGTAGCTCAAAGCAAATCTCACCATCGTTTTGTCAGCATCTGGGGCTGCACTGAAAGTGGATGATTCAATGTTTAGCCCTGACAGAGATCCATTCACTGTCTGCATATCAGGAGAATTTTTCAAGATCAAGTTTACATCCAACTAAATTTGTCATAAAATAAAAAGCAGTTTCAACAAATGGAATAATCAATTATCAATCAATAATCCCATTTTCCCAATAAAACAGTAAAATGCTAATAAAATGCAACATTAAAGTAAAATAATTAACTAGTTTTGACAGAACAAGAAATATACAGAGGCCCTCATACTGCAGGAACAATCACAAACAGCAATCAACACACGTCAAAAGAAGACATACACACCAAAGACAATGCATATACAAGTACATAATATACATAATATATACAGAATTACCCAATTACCTTATATTATTCTGATTATCCAAACACAAATTACATGCCGCAATTGCACAGCATTTCCCAGGAGACATGAACTTATATATGACTTGCTTGTGCATATGCCTTCAATTGTCTGGGTGAAATAGGACCCTAGCAATAAAAATATGAAACATTGCCACTTTGCTTTCAAAAGTACTTAAACAAATCAAGACTTTCTCGTTGATGCAATCAACAACTAACTCCAAGGAAGAGAGCATTGGTGTCCACATTCTGTGCATTCTCAACCAAAACAATTTCTGGATTGTTCAACTTGAATGTCAATTTCAATTCTGCATCACTGGTGTCTGCAACAGGCGGTGAAGGAGACGGTGCTGGTGAAGATTCCACAGGCTCTAAACATTGGGATGCAAAAAAATTAATCACAATGAATTGTTTGCATTGGCATGGTCACGAGGACGCACAGGAGGCCGGGCCCCCTTATTCTGACTGGGAGCAGTTGTGGGATTTGTGGAAAGCTGTTGAGAATTTTTTCAGGGAGAGTAGGCAGAACAGAATTCATGACTGCGCCAAGAATGCCTTCACAAAGCTTTCACTGTTTGTAGACCTTTTTACTCGAAACTGTAGATTTGCTCCTCTATTCCGGAATCCTGGCTATGCCACTGATTGTCTGAAGCGCTTTGAAGTGATTAAAAAAAATTGATTCATGTCAAATGTTTTAAATAACATTGCACATAGCATGAAACTTACTTGCATGAAAGTGTGTGTGTGTGTGTGTGTGTGTGTGTGTGTGTGTGTGTGTGTGTGTGTGTGTGTGTGTGTGTGTGTGTGTGTGTGTGTGTGAAAGTGGCTAACAAAACTACTTATAATGAAACCATTGAAACACTCACTTTGCAGCTGCGAAGAAGAAACAGGATCGATTTTTGGAAGTCCTTTGACAAAGAAATCGGAAACTTTTAGTAGAAATTCCACATTAACAACAATGTGTAGACTGTTCACTTCAATATCAACTACAAAATGAAAAGTTTTTCAAATCACCACAAATTCTGTCATTAATTAAACTAGAGAGACTCTAAGCAGTGAACTTAACAAAGATACTAAATGCAAGATACTAATTGTCTGTCCCATAGGATCACACATCCAAGTCTGGTCAGCACCTGACCTTCAATAAACAAGATTCACCTAGAGAATCTTAGATGTGGCAAATTTATAGTATAAATACATTGACAGATAAAGTTGATCACTGTGCTATTATTGTTAATCCCTAAGCTCTTTACTCACTCTCCTTATTGAGTTTGAAATCTTGTTGGAAAAGAACTGCTATCATCTTCTCCGCTTCTTTGGCTCCTTCGCCCGTTCTTGTCGGTGCAATTGTACTGAAATCAAACACTGCACTATTTACATTGTGCTTCTCTTAAGCCGATGCCAAATAAGGTGAACATCAATGACACAAATAAATGACTTATAAATGAATGGTGATTGGTAATTAACTTGGTCATCACAGCAGTTACAAAGCATCATGTAATACAATGCAAAATTCTAGTCAGTTCTGATTAATGACACCATAGAGGGCGGTGGTGTCTAATAATGGTGGGGTGGGAAATTGATCTCTGTGAAATAAAAAGTGGAAAAGGTTGACTACAACAGAAACTGCTTTAAATTTGTAACATAGGAATTTTTCCCATTGCAATTTGGATGGAGATTATAATTATTATGCTTGAGACAATTTTATAGTGCTTGATAATGGAATAAATGCCACTTCAAACTTTGAGTGACTTCAAATTTTGTGAAATCATAAGGAAATGATACTAAAGCTGAACATGAAGCATAACAATATAATCAAAATAAGAATTATGCACTTTTATAGCACCAATTTTAATATCCTTAGGCATCAATCGATGGTACTCCTAAGCCTAGCCATAAAAGATCAGGTCGAACCAGGTAAGCCTATTGATGGTGACCAAGAGTCAGAGACAAGTCAGATAAATGGAAGTCTATTCAAAATTCAAATCATACCCTTGACTACAAAAACCAAGAACAAATTCTGCATTGGCATTGCACTCACTGTGTAATGCCCTTTCCTTTAGAAGGTCGTGAATCAAACAGTTGAATGGCCTGTAAAGCAACATCAGCTTCCATCGATTCATCTGATTTCATATTTGCCTGTATTTGAATCTGAGCCAGCTCAAGTTTCGCTAGGGAACGATCTTCATCTCGATGACTTCTGCCACCAGACTATAAAATTACATAAGAATACATGTAAATTTTACAAGTAAACCATTACCCTAAAATTCTCCATCTGGGGTGGAGCCCGGACCCACAGAACGCTCACCAAGCTCCCTCAAAGCCTCCTAGTTGGTGTTTGAAATATTGGTCTGTAGAAGCCTTGGTGTCCTTCCCTCATTCCAGAACCTTGGCTATGCCAAGGCATCAGTTACAGCCTTCGAATGATTTTAAAAACACACTTTCACAAATGTACAGACTGTCTTCTTGCAATGAACATAATGCTCTTGCTGGATCACTCCATTGTGTTCACATTTTCATTCTGATTTCTGCTTTTTCCAATCTTTCATTTTTATGACATATACACACTGTGTGACAAACCTCCAAAAGTAATTATTTCTTATTTTATTATTATTATTATTATTATTATTATTATTATTATTATTATTATTATTATAGCTTACAAGTTCAGTATCTCCAGTGAATAGCTCCAACTTAATCATCTCAATTGTCAGAGCTGCTTCTAGTTTGGAGTAAACATCTGCTACGGAAGGTGCAGTTGGTTCACTTTTATCCTCTGAACCCACGACCACCAGTGTTGTGTCAGCTGGAAGAGATGGAGGAACTGAAAAAAGAATACTTAATAAATGAATTTTGCAACACTACAATGAAAAGTAATCAACATCAAAGAAGGGAGCATAACAATGTGATACCACTTCCTTAATTAGTTAATCATAACAACATGATAACATTTATGAAATCATGCATCATAAGATTATGAACAACAGACTGACCCTTGGCTGGCAATGGTTCCATGACTGGTGCGATGACAGCAATTTTATCACCCTCCTTCAAATTGTCTGTCAGAATTCCAAATGTTGTTCCAAGGTCACCTTGACTCACCATAATCTACACGTATATAGAGATTGCTTTAATACGTGCACTGATGAACAATCTGCCCATAAGGCAAGTTCAGCTACTGCGATCTTAGACGTACTTAATTAATGATGGCAATGATCCTGCCCCCTGGGCGTTGGATACCCTTGCTGTGACACTGAAAGGATGAAATTATAAATTGCATCATATATATGCTAGACTTGTAAAAAGATGTAATTGAATTTGGTAATTTTGCAAGTTGCTGGAAATAAATTTTAAAAATGAAGATGTTTAAATTAGACAGTAAATTAAGCGTGGTAAGATCATCGCTGATCTTGGAAACTTGGATATGCTTTCAGGTCCTTACTAAGTTCTAATGTTCATATTATTAACCCCTTAGCTGGGCAACTATTTGTAACTCAATGTAAACTGGACGAGCGTTACTCGGGGCACCCAGTTAAGGGGTTAACAAGAAAGAATTACTCTCGAATTCATACCGAGAAACTTTGAAGAACTGCCAGAATTTTCAAGTCAGGGTCATCATGATACCAAGAAGCAGACAGACTTCGAATGACTTGTAGTTTCAACGTAACCGGTTCCAAAATCAAACATTCTGCTCTAACTTCGGTATCTATGACGAGTGCTCTAGAAACATACAAAGTTCAAATGATAAATTTCATGTTACAGAAATACGCATCAACCAACTGCCATTGTCTCTGCTATTCCTCTATAATCTTTCTCATTGTTAATTTTTGTACCCGCTCTCACTGATTTGTTCAGTATTGAATTGAGCTCTTTACAGATGCAATTGGAGTGCCATCAATTAATACCTTTGTGTCTTAGCACTGGTTCTACAAAAATGCATAACAACAATTATCATTATTATTAGAACTTTACAGTTCTTATATAAAGATGTCAATTTCTTCACAAATATGTTAAGCTCAACATAATAGTTGTACAAAATGATCAGACTTATGCACAGGCGGGTCAAAGCAAAGTGCTTATGTGTAAACACATATCAGCAATCATTTCTTAAATGTTTCAAAGAACTCATCAAAACATTTGGCAAAACAATCAATTGATGCAATAATGTTGGATAAGCATTTGCTTCAGTCATTCAAATGAACAACAATTTCAAACATCAAAAATAGCCAAAGATAGATATTGCTTAAATATACAATCATACTGCATAATGAACATTCTTCACTACTTACAAATATTTCATTGGAAGCCAATTTGTACAAATTTATCTTTTATTTTAAAAATTAATCATCAATAACCTGAAAATCCTCAGAGAAGTCAGTTCAATAGCCATAGAATCAAGAACCGCTGGAAGACCTTTATCATCCGTCTTAGTAAGGACCTGAAAGGCATTGGACACATCGAAGTTTCCAAGATCAATGATGATTGCATCAGCTGATTCTGAACTCTTAGGAATTATTACAACAGGAGCAAAAAGTTTTATGTCAAGAGATACGCGCGGTTGTTTCCGAGCGAACTCTTCTGCTGCCGCTGCTGCCTTGTCCTTCACTACTGATCCGGCCTCTCGGATTTTGTCCTTTGCTTCTTGAAAGTGGTTCATAAAGTTCTACAATTTTATAAATTTACAGTTTACATCACTTGAGCACATGACATGCTTCCAGCAAAGAATGACTTTAAAATGATAGCAAAGTATCATAATAAGAAGATAACTTTATCAATTTAAGCAATAAAAGTAACTGTTAAAACCTAACAATAATATCCAAACTTAAACAGAGAGCAAACAAACAATTGCTTGTTAAGGAACTACATAAATGAATAAATTACCAACCAGAAGAACTTGCACAAATCTGTTGAGAAAAATAATCTTCATGCGCCCGGTGTCCAGTGCAAATTTCGTATCAACACAATTCTTGTCAAAGCAATTGTTTCCTTGAGTTGCATCATTGAATACAGTGACATTTGCACTGAACACCTTACCTCCTTCAAATGACAGAATCTGAAAAAATAATATATGGTTATGCTAGAAGCTGTATCAAGTACTCTTGTGCTGCACCACATAAAATATACAGTTATTAACTTATTATGGTGCAAAAATAATTAAGACATCAATAAAACATGACCTGTTTTTAAAATAAACTAATTGGTTAAATTCAGCATTTAAAAACCATGCATTTCAAATTAGCAAATTCAAGATTAACCACTTTCATCACATCAACTAAGCTAAAGTCTGTATTACAATTTGATATTCATCACTAACAAACTGGTAAAAAAAGTCCTTCCTTTCCAATAAACACACAATCTATGGAAGAAAGTGCTCTGATTAATAAAGCAATCAAAAACATTCAGAAGATTTTCAACATGGGTCATTCCTGCATAAATAATAATACTAATAATTATGCACTTTCATAGCACCAGTTCTAATACTCAAGCAAACCAATCAATGGTAATTCAAATCCATCCACAAAAGACCAGATCCTTCCAGAGATCAGTCCATGGTAAGCAATGAGATAACTAAGGAGGAAATGCTAATTGGAAGAGATGCATCCTAAGCCTAGATCTGAAAATGTTCATTTTTTTGTAAGATCTGACATCCAGAGGAAGACAGCTCCAGAATTTTGGACTAGAAGTAGAAAAGCTTTCTTATACCAATTTGGTGTTTGTTCTAGGAATATTTTACAATGAATCAGCAAACCTCTTCTATGTGAATGTTTTGGATGATCTAACAAGGATTTCAGATATCGAGATTGGTCATGTGGCAGTATTCTATAAACCATGAGACCTGTCTTGAATACAATTCTCTGTTCTACTGGCAGCCAGTGTACCTTTTGAACAAATGGTTTAATATGATCAGGCTTGCGAGTTTTTAGTAATGGCCCTACTGTGCTCAAGTATAGAATTTAAATCCTTTGAAGCCTTTGCATATTAGATTTGACATTGGTCATAACACGATCTGAAGTTGTTTGCACATTGTACATTATACAGCATATGACCAAGCACAGCAAACCTTATGATAAAGAGTTGCTGGCCATTGATCGGAAACAATGATATCTTCCAGAGATGCAGATAGAACAGTTTTACTCTTCTGGAGTGCTACTTTTGAGACCAACCCTATGAGCACATTATTGGACATTATTCAGCAATCGGACAGAAGCCAATTTATCAACTATACATAGTATAAGTTTATAAATTAGTCATTATTGGCTATATTAGTTAAAATAGCTATGATAAATTAGTTAATACAGTAGACATAAATAATTCAACAATTTTTATGTGCAAAGAAAGGAACATCAGGCAATCTATACCATTAGTTATACAAACCTTTGATTTCTATATCAGCAAGACGTCGTTCATTGGTGCAGATACAGATGGAGATGACATTTAAGTGTGCGTTCAATGCCATATCAATCACTTCCAGTGCATTCACCTTTGTCTGACCTGACACAACAACTCTAAAGCAATAATCTTAATCAAAACATGGTGCAAGAGGACTATATTGAAAACAGATTTATTAAGACAGGAGCACTTTTCCCATTGATAAATCAATTTATCTAACAGATATTCAAAAATCTCATCACTTATCATAGGAAAGATATATGCATGTCTTGAATAAGACACAGACAAGTTTATGGTCCACATGTGAAGGTTAGTTGTGAAAAAATTATTTAATATAGCTAAATCTCCTTACTCTTCGTAATTCCGGACTTGTCAATCATTGAAGACTCGGGGCTGTGAGTTGTTTTAGAAGAGTCCAGCACCGGAACAGGGCCAGACTTCTTGGGCGTAGGCATCCGGTTTTGAATCGATTGACCAAATTCCTTCAAATGCAGAATGCATTCCAGATGCAGCAGCAATTCAAGGCCTTTGAAGTCAACGTCAATCTTCTGAAGAGTGTTTTCATATGTTGTTGCAAACGTTGGATGCTTCTGCTGAGCCTCAATTCATAATAAGAAGACATAATATATTGAAAGCATATGCGGTTCAAAATTACAGAAATTCAAGCAATACTACAGTTATATATGAAAATGTCAGCTTACATCAGCAAGTAAAAGACTTCACAAGCATTTAAGTGTATCTACTGAGTTAAGACCAACCTCTACAAAAATTCATACGCAGTCTGTACTTACGAGAACATTTGAGACTTTTAAAATGCAATTTTAATGCAAGAAAGTAAACTTTTTGCAAACCATGAGAATATGAACAGTGAGAAGCTTGGAAGCTTGGCTGTCAAGGCTTAGAGTATTAACGATATTCAAAGGACCATCATCCAATGCTAGCAATACACCAAACAGAAACATTTCACCAACATTGCAACGTAAACATGTTTGTGAATAAGAGAACAAACAGCTGAAGAAGAGCACATACTGTACTCAGTGGCCCATACAGACATTTAATTTTTCTGGAATCAATTGAGAAACATCACCTGATCTCTCATTTTTACCATTTCCCAACATACCTGTTCAATTTTCTCTGATATTATTATTAGTAGTAGTAGTAGTAGTAGTAGTAGTAGTAGTAGTAGTAGTAGTAGTAGTAGTAGTAGTAGTAGTAGTAGCAGTAGTAGTATTTAAGATGATTTATAGAGCGCAGTAAGCATAGCGAAGGCTAAAGTCAAGAGCACTTAACAAGGGACACTGTAAGAGTGTTAAACATATGTGTCTTAAGGCACTTGATAAACAGTTCGGGGATGTCTCAATTGTCACATTCTTCAGTAGAGAGTTCCACAGGCTTGGATTGCCTCTCCCAAAGGATCTGTCACCAAAGACAGAAGACAGCCGTCGTGGAAGGCGGAGGAACCACCAGTTGATGACGTTTGCTTGAACACAGTTGCGAGCACCTGTCGACTGCCGCAGACTTGAGGATATTCAGTGAATATCATTTAATAATATGAAATGAATAGAGAGATTACGCAGGATGACTAAGAGAAGGAAGTTCTGACAAATCAGTCAGAAATTACGTCCACGGTTGAAGGCAAATTCTAGAGCAGTTTTGGTCCAGCAACAGAGAAAGCAATTTACCACATAATAATCCCCACTGCCATGTAAGAACTGTCATGTTCACCTGTAGTCTACAATTATTTGTGATCTTCCAAACAAATATACCCAAACTGTTCATTATAAAATCAGTGTTAAGATAGGCATTATAGTTACCTCTGAATAGCATATGCTGGAGATATATGCCTCCAAGATACGCTGTGACATCCATGTCGTAAGTACGCATCTTCAGCTCTGTTCCTAGTGACTCGATTACAACTTTAACTGTTGGTACACTGACATCATTTTTTCTTTGTGACAATATGACAACTATCTAAAGAGAGTGCCATATAAATAGCAGTTTTAAAACCATCTCACATACAAGAGGTATAAATATGATTGTTGGAAATAAAATATATCAAAGTCATACCTGATATTCAATAGCCAAAAACAGACACTAGGTTATGTTACCAACAGTGACAAATAGCAGTCATAGTAGGAAATGCTTTCCACCAGATGTCAATAGATTTTAAGAGCAAATTCCGTACAAATGAATCAGCATTTGCAAGAACATTGCAGAAGACTTGCCTCTCTGATTTCAAATTTCAACTCGACATCTGTTTCATTGTAATCCACCAAAGTCTTTTGATCATCATATTTCTATATTAAAAGCAAATTGACAAAAAATATAGCTAATATTACTACAAGATTCTGAAGGTCACGTAAAATTACTTTAGTGATAAAACATGTATTAATATACAAGAATATTTAAAAACTAAATGACAACCAAATCTATAAGAGGAGGACACTTCATCTCCTGCTACAAAAACACACAGCTCTTGTGCAATATGAAGTGGCACTATAGAAGTTTAAGATTAGATTAGAATAGACACAGAACACGTATTTCCAATGCATACATTCAAAAAGTTTAACCTGAGATGAGTCAGTTGCTGTAGAGTCGCCTTCTCTTGGCTTCTCCTTTGCAGCCAAATTTTCTGGCTCATCCTTGATTGGAAAATAAAGATTTTTAAAGACTTACAAGTGAGAAAAAACGGAATTCAGAAAATTTCACCGATACAGCCCTTCAACCCAACATAAGGCTTAATACTGGTAATTCTTCGTGGCAATAAGACATCGTGACATAATTGCTTCTAACAACAATATAAGTCGTATTCAAATGTCAAAACGTTATGAAGACACATGTAAGCAAAAAAAACAAGAAATTCAGATTAAATTCACTAAAATAGGATCAAAATTATTAAACTTATCTGTAAATATAGCAACCACATTAATTGACTTTTATGCAAAATATCATGAAGTCAAGATGGCAGCAAGAATTTTCAAAAGAAGCAGTTAAATAATACAGATCCAATCACCCATGCAGTAACTAAACTAAAATCAGGACATATAATCCTCACACCAAACTTGCTCCTATGAAAGGCTGCTCTTTGACTACCTGGAATATTGAAGTTAAGCGTGCAATTCAGCTGTTCTTATTCAAGCTAGGATAAATCTATACTCACAAACTCATGCACACTCAAGTTTGTCTATTAAGCAGAGATGTAGCAAGTACACAATGCTTCAAGTACAAGTACAAGTACAAGTACCTGGCCTCCGAGTACAAGTACAAGTACAAGTACCTGGCCTTCGAGTAGCAAGTACAAGTACCTGGCCTCCGAGTACAAGTACAAGTACAAGTACCTGGCCTCCAAGTATTAGTACAACATTTTTGACATTGACATTTTTTCCGCTGACATTTTGTCCCCATGACATTTTCTACATGACATTTTGTCCGTGACATTTTGTCCTCGGACAGTTTGTCCACGAATAAAATTGACACTATTAGCATCTAAATATCATCACAGTTGCACTAAAAATAGAGATGATAGTCTTGCATCGGTCATATTAACCCTAAAATCATACGCGGATTGGTGCGCCAGAAGCAGGCACACTAAGGTCTCTAATTAATGGCTGCATTATACAGCCTGTTGAACTCCTTTCTAAACTTGCCAAAATACGATGGTATGATCATAAATATCGTTGAGTTCCAGGTACTTGGCCATCTGTGAGGATGTGCTTGTCATTAGCCTAAAGGAACAGCATTACTGATACCATTGAAGTACATGTAGCCAGAGATGTAGCAAGTACACAATGCTTTATACAAGTACAAGTACCTGGCCTCCGAGTACAAGTACAAGTACAAGTTTGCATTCAAACTCCGAGTACAAGTACAAGTAAATCTGGCCTCCGAGTACAAGTACAAGTACAAACTAAAAATTTGTACTCGTACAACTCGAGTACAAGTTTGTCTCTGCTATTAAGACTCTTTTCAAAAAAAGTTTTCATGTTATTTACAAAACATAGATTTTACTTTAAAAATCAGGTTTTGCCAGATACCATCAAGTCAGAAGAAGGTGACTTCTCTTTGGAATGAGGAAGGCTCTGAACTACAGTCATCACGTCAATCAATTTCTGATCTGACAAAGTGATATTTAAATCTGGCAAATTGCCCACAACTTGTATCCTGTTCAACAAAGAGACATTGTGGTAGACTACGCTGTAGAGAATTAAACTGAACCAATTAAGTATCTGAGCAAAGGTAAACAACAAATTTGAGGCCAGAGATTCGGAAATTGGCTCTAACTTGAATATGGAAAACAATTCTTATTCTTATCCACTAAGATTGCAGATTTTGTGCACTTTTTTCGCATGTGCACATCTCTTTTAATCATTAGTCAAGTGGAGCAACACAACTCTAAAGAAGATAGAAGCAACCAACGTATTTCCTATTTGTATAATGAAAATGTAATCTGCCAGAAAGTAGAACACGAATTTCATAAACAAGCTTCAATGCAATAGTGCGGCTTACTTTGGCAAACTGACATCAGATATGATTGACTTGTAGATGTCGAGGCCGATGGACACTGGTTGAATAATGTGCATGTCAGTCACTGTGCCTCGACCTTTCATCCAATCATCACCTATTCGTGTTAAGATTCATTTTTCAAATCTTTTGACTTATTACTTCATGTTAGTCAGTTTATCATTGAAACCTGTGCAATTCTGACTACTACTACCCAAAATAAATTTACTTCAAGTGAACAAATCAAGTAGCAACCATAATAAGTAACCACTTCTTGAAATCTGTCATTTTAAGCAACTGTCAAAGTCATCAAGAAATCAGCCAAGTAAAGAAGTAAAGGATAATTTGTTATTTGTTTAAATGCTGGTATACAGTACATGATGTTGACATACACTTTGAAACCAGAATTTTAAGTACATACACAGAATCAACACAACTGCAAGATAAAATACTGACCAATGTTAGCAAACATGAATTCAAAACTCTCCAGGCTCAGCTGAAATCGGTCATAGGCCTGCTTCTTCGTCTCATCAAAGGAAAGCTTCTAGTTTAATGAAAGCAACAAAAAAATGCAAGAAACCTGGTTGTCAAGCAGCTATACAGGAGTCACTTTGTTAAGACATTATAAGTGAAGGCAACATAGGAAGCTATGATTAGCTCATTTCATAGTAATCCTGCTCAAACAACATTTAACAGGAATTGTTATGCAAATGTCCATCAACACAAAATAAACGAAAACCTTTATTAGCTATAAGGAAACTTTGAAAACTGTCAATACCCTAGCTTTAAGCATACAGAAGACTGCCACGACTGATGACATTTCTAAACTTCTTTACTGCAAATATTAAAATAATCTCTCTTTCTCTCCATTCTTTATTTCTGCATCTTTCTCTGTCCTCTCTCTGCCTTTGTCTCTGTCTGTCTGTTGGTCACTATTCTCTAATCCTTCATTCCCTCTCTAATCAGACTATTATTGAACAGATCCCACTATACAATGCTAAAACTCATAACTGACTATTCAATACAAAACTTACACGAGCTGATTCAATGTTACCAGCAGCTAGTGAGTTAGTTGACAACCTCATTGCGGGTTTCTCAGTCTTGATCCTCAGAGTGCCCATGTCCAAAATCAAAAGTCTGCTTTCACTACAAAATGCACATGAAAAAACTCTGCAAGTTTAAGACAAGAAACATTTCTTCAAAAAATTGTATTGAGGTCCTTAACGATAAAAAATATGCAATGTAAAGAAACATGCAAGGTACGGAAAAATATGCAAAGCTGCAAATACAAAGTATGGCTATACTATATATTCTGCAATACAGTGTATCAGCAAAAAAATTATCAACATAACTGATTCTAGCCCATTTCTACTCTTTCCGTTCACCATTTATCATCATTTGACTTCAACAAGGTCTATCTTGTTGAAGGCAGTGGGAAAGATTTAGAAAGCAAAAGCCTAGAGGCTTTTGAAGACAATCTTAACTATTCTGTATATTTGCCATGAAGTACCACCTGAACTTTCCTTGCACCAATGTTTATCAGCTTATACATCACCCCCCTTCATTCTTAATTAACTCTCTTAATTTAGCTCATCAGCTCAAATATGATGAAGCACAGCTATTCCTCTCAGATGTATTTTCTTCATTTTCTAAATCATCAACCAGGCAACTAAAATCATGGTTCTCAGTCATATTGAACTTTACCCTTAACTATTGACACTCATATATCTCAACTCTCAAAATCCTTCAATGCTCACATACTTGAACTACACTGTATGTCACCTATATGCTCACATTATCATGATACTAAAACTATACACACTATCGCCACTTAAAAAGCTCACTAGTCATACTGTTGCAACTCCCTATATTACAATCACCCTAACAATTCCATAAAGACACTTCACTCAATCAAAATCACAATCGATTGTAACCAAGTTGTTTTCAAATTCTTCATTTCACCATCAATAGTCATAACACTGATAGAAATTAACCATAAGCATCAGTGGCGTTGCCAGGAATTTTTGGTTGGGGGGCAAAAGGGGCTATAGTGTCAGATTCCTTACTCACCCCTGCCCCTCCTTCACAGAAAACTTTCTCACTGGATTTAGGTGGTCTGGGGCCAGTGGCGTAACGTCAGGGGCAGGTGGTCTGGGGCCAGTGGGGTCGTAACGTGTCAGGATGGGGCGGAGGGCACTTTGTTGACAGCCCCGCTACGCCACTGTCTGGGGCAGGTTGGACCCCCCCGAAGAGGGTTTGATATTGGACAATGCAAGCTAGGGCTTAGATATGTTAGGTGTTTTTGCTTTTCGTCAGGATGAAAAAGGAGGCGATAACGTTTTTTTTTGCTTTTGCTTGTCAGCTCGAACTCTGGAGCCCCATGGGCAAAGATGCCCCGGACCCCAAAAAATGGTGAGCCATTTGAAACGTCAAATCTGTTGTCTGTCAAATGCTAAATCAAATGAGAGATAAGCCACTGTCTGGGGCAGGCTTGATATGCAAAATTCAGAAGGTGTTGAAACAAATTAAAACCACATTTTCGTTGTCCCCAGCTTAGCTGAGTCAAACCGTTAGAATTGCCAATATATTCTGCTCAATTTTATTCTAGAGCATTCGAAATGCCCTGAAAAAAAATGTGAGCCATTTGAAACTGTTTGATATTGGACAAATGCAAAAATTATTGCTGGTTTCTTGTAATACAAGTTCTAGGCTATAGATATGTTTGACAAAAATGCAGAAGAGTGATGAAACAAATTAAAAGTGTTGAAACAAATTTTTTTCTGTGTGTCCCCAGCTTAGCTGAGTCAAACCGTACTAGAATTGTCAATATATTCTGCCTCAATTTTATTCTAGAGCATTCAAATGCCCCGAAAAATGGTGAGCCATTTGAAACGACACTATACAAAGTCTTTCAGAAATCTGTTCTCTGTCAAATGTCTAAAAAATCGAAATGAGAGATAAGAAGGGGTTTAGAGAGCTGGTTTCTTGTAAGACAAGTTCTCTAGAAAACAAAAATATTATATAAATGATAGCCTGTTTGCAGTGTGTTGCCAGGAATTTTTGGTTTGGTTGGGGGGGGGTCAAAAGGGGCTAGCGTGTCAGATTCCTTACCCACCCCTGCCCCCCTTCACAAAAAACTTTCTCACTGGATTTGCCCGAATCTGGTAGGTGGTCTGGGGCAGGTGGGGGGGGCACTTGCCCCCATCTGCCCCCCCGTGGCGACGCTAGTGATAAGCATTATGTACAGATCAATATCATTCATTCACTCATTCATTCATTCATTCGTTCATTCATTCGGCGGTCCATCAAAGCTGATGACGACGTTGCAGTACAACTGTATAAAGGCTGAGGAGTTGCGTCACATGGGCACGAGAAAAATATCACTGACCTACGCTCAAAACTCATCTTCTGCACACACTAATAATGCTACAACCACCTCATCCCATCTGCCCATCATCTCTCTTTTGTACCTATTGCATCTGTAATTTTCGTTTCCTCATATTCTGCATCTGAAATCTGACTAACCAAAACCTATTAACTCTGTCCACCTATAAGTTTGCCACTAACCGCTTGTAGACTCCATTCTCTGGCACAATGAGATGCGTCGGCTGTAGGCAAACAGTTATATCGGTGAACTTGCGCTCCTGTAGTGTATTTTTTAGCCCTGACATCGTCTGCCGCTTCACTTCCTGAAACTTTGCCAAAGCTGCAGCCTGCATCCTGTAACAAAAATAACTAATATTTTCAACAAAGATTAATAAAATTATCAACTAACATTCTATTGAATCATAAACAATAACATACTCCAAGAAAATAATTAATTTTTTGTTGAAAGTATAGAAGGAAAATGACTTGTATTTTTGATATCCTTCATAGATTAAAAACCTGTCAAAATGATCCATCAAAATAAATTTTGGAAATGTTGGCAAAGTGAGTTAATAAAAGTAGCAGCTAAGATAAAGCTCAGTTATGAAAAAATAAACAAAAATTTCTCACTGAACAACATGGACGTGTTCTGGAGGTTTGAAAAAATCTGTCAACGAGATGAATGTCTCCTTAAAATGAAAAAGATAAATATACAAAAACATGCTGTACAAGATTTTGAAAACACAGAAGAGAAACAATCAATTGATCTACCAGATATTGATGCAAGATGTAAATTAAATATATTCATCAAACACTGCTATCAAATTATAATGCATTAAACTATCTGAAAGTAACCTTCAAATTCTGACCCCAGATGATAATTATAATAATTGGAAATGCAAACCCCATCATAAGCAATTTCAAGCGGCCGAGCATTGATAACGATTCTGGTGTCACAAGCTCCATCCAGTGGGTTTGTCTCGAAGGTAACATCAAAAAATGTTCCTCTATCACCAACTATTGAAGACATGACTTTTGGCAAGATCGGACTACCATCAACTTCCAGACCAGTCACGTTCATTGACTGCATGCTAGCCTTAACCCTGGAAGGTCAGAGTAACAAATATCACTCAAATAGTGCCAAAGCGGCAGAAAGGAAAATGACAAAATTCAATTTCCAATACGACTTTGATTCATATTGCTGCTTTTCTTGAATCGATACAATCTGAACTTGAAAAATATGTGACCATAAATAACTGAGTACATACTTAAGGGCCTTTGCACCTGGACGTTCTTCAACATCGGTACTAACATTCTTCAGCTGCAAGGTTAGCACTTCTTTCTGCCTGAAAATGCAGACAGAATTCTCTGAAAAAGGTTTCTTCAAATTGCATGCAATTTCCACATTACCACATCTAAAATTGATTGTTAAGAATCTAGAATGCTTGTCATGAAAAGCCATGGCTACAACATAAATTGATAACTACTCAAAGAATCTATTTATTATTTTAATGATATGAAAGATACTATGCGTTAAAACTAGTACATTAAATTTCTGGTACAGTCTTCAAGGCCTCAAATACTTCAATTTCACTGGGAAATAAATGCACAAAGTAAATGCTTGTATACATGTTGGGCTAATACAACCGGTACCACCTTGTTTCATTGCAAATCCTTCCACAACCCATGAGTCAAAATGCATGAAATTTGGGTACTTCTGCGGCATTATATCCTGAATGCAGCCTTTAAGGATTTCTTTCAAATTCCAAAATGCAGCGGAGCCACCTAGCTGAAACCCTGCTGGAGTAAGAAATGGGTCATCAAAAACAGGAGCTACTATGTTTTTAGCAATTTTATACTCTTTTAAAAGCCCTTTTTAAAACTTTCTAGCCATTCAGAAATGATCAATGCATCTCATGCAAAACATTGCTCGTTCTTTACATCAATTTCTGGCCACAAGCAAGGCTTAATGTAAATGCTGATACAGTGCAAAATAATCACGGCATTTCTTGTCACATGCCACTGATATTCATCTGCTTGGCGTCCACTTTGACGAGACACTGTCTTCTGTTAGCCATATCAAAATGTGACTCGAATCTGCTATCAGCCTTGTGGAATCAGAGAGATCCACTGCAATATGCCTACAGTGGCAGCAATACAACTTGTTTGAGCACTTATTTTATCTTGAATTGATTGCTGCTTCTTCTTGGCCTTCCTGCAGTCAGCTGCGCTGCCAAGCAGCCTGAAGTCAGAGCTGAACGTTTCTGCTTGTCTGATCTTCAGAGCTCACTGAAATGACCAAGTGACTCCACTACTCAAGGACAAGCTTCATTGGCTTCGGATTTGTTAACGTATCATCTTTAAGCAATACTGGGTCAGGTACCGAGCCTTACACGACCCTTCCTGTCCTGAGGACATATCTGTGTGTAGGTCTTTGTCACTTGACAGATGATCACAGCTTCGATCTAGTAGTCATGTCTAATAATACTCGTTCCTCCTCGGTCCAAAACGGCAAAGTTTGGTGACATATCGGTCACGCGAGGGAATCAATTTCTATGGAACTCATTACCAGAGGAAGTGACAAATGCAAGCTCCATCGAACTGTTCATACAGAACCTAAAAACATGCCTATTTAATATCTCATGTGAGTGACTCATGTAAAGTGCTCTTGACTTTGGCCTTTGCCATGCCTACTGCGATATATAAATCGTCTTAATAATAATAATAATAATAATAATAATAATAATAATAATAATAATAATAATAATATAATAATAATAATAATAATAATAATAATAATAATAATAATAATAATAAATAATAATAATTTCTATGCAGCTGCTGGCTAAGCAACTAGGCAAGTGATGTCCATTGTTTCCTATTCTGAACTGAAACATAAAGTCAGATCAAGGCACATTATGTACAGTTTAACTGTTCAATTTAACTCACAAACACACTACATTCCCTGTTCTAAGACATGACAAAAGACATCAGTGATCCCATTCCTAAGCTTAACAGACATACCAAATTATAGCCATAATAATTTTCCCACTTACGCTGTTTCTGTGCCAACTAACTTCAGACCAAATTTCTTCAATTTCACCAGATATTTTGTTCCAACGTACTAGAAAAAAAATCACTGAAACTATTTCATCATCTCTTTAAAATCAAATGACAGAAGGACTCAATTCTGACAAACGAATTGATCATTTGCAGGCAATATTGAATCGTCCACTATCAAGAAACCTTGTTACTGCTCCTTTGTTAGAATGCTTGTGAGCGTTGTCTTGCAGTTTTAAGTTGCAGGTCAATTATAATGCCAATTGGATGAACATATATATGTATAGTGAAGAATATGCCTGCATTCAAAATGCGATAGAGAAGAGTTTTACACCATTTGTAATACCGAACCAATACGTTAATGTGGCAATGGCTTGATTCAACTGCATCACAGTAGAAAAGTAAATACCATTTTACCAAATACTTCTAAATTTGATCGCATTACAGAACAACTAATCCTATAAAAAGAAAATATTGCATCACATTTATGCTGATCAGATAAGAATGCTAAGCATAATTATCAAGACAATGTACAAACCACAAAGATATAAAGAACATGTAACAAATGAAGAAGTTAGAGAGAGAACACTGCAACCGAGCATCATTCAAGTAATCAGAAAGAGAAGATTGAAATGGACCGGACACATACTCAGAATGGAAGAAATAAGAAACCCAAAACGAATTTTTAACTACAAACCAGAGGGAAGAAGATCTAAAGGAAGACCTAAAAAACGATGGGTGGACGGATTGGAAGAGGATCTGCACATGGCAGGACTGAATCTCAGCGGAAAAACTGACGGAAGACACCGAATGACTTTGGAAGAAATAGCAAAGGACAAAGAACTTTGGAGAGATGTCATGGAGAAGTCAATAGCTGGACACAGCTGGAGGACGAAGACCTGACCTCACCTGACCTGTACTAACCACAACTTCATATAAGTATATGGCGTCACTTAAACAGTGAATTTCATAGAAATCTGCATATGCAGTCCATTCTTGACAAGTCACTGCATAAATCCGATCATTTTCAGTAGAAGCAGCAGCAGTAGTAGTAGTGGTAGTAGAGTAGCAGTAGTAAAGGTGAAAGTAGTCCAGTACTCGAACGACCGTAGAGTCGGGTGCAGATCTCCACGCATCAGAGATGGGCAGACAAAACTCTAATCAATTAGAATTAGAATTAGTTGTTCTAGCACCTAATTGATTAGCTCTACACTTTGTCAATTCATTAGAATTAGCATTAGCTGCTGTCTAATCAATTAGAATTACAATTAGATTGTCGATGTTCGTGATACAGTTGACACATCACGCAAAACACAGTTTTAAAATACTAATTTAATATCTGCAATGCAGCTTTTTTGCTGGCTGGCTTTTTTCCAGTTGTCAACAGTAATCACACAAAACACTTAGTCTTTCATCTCAGCGCTATATTATGAGCATGCTGCTTACTCTCAGCCTGCCTCGGATGGCTAATTGTCATGTAATTAAAACATAATTAGAATTAGCAGGTAAATTCTAATTGATTAGAATTACGATTAGCCGATAAAATTTGCCAATTGATTATAATTAGAATTAGCTGGTCACCTAATCGATTAGCTAATCAATTACTTCCTAATTGATTAATTACCCATCTCTGCCACGCATTAGGCAAGCAGTGATGTAGGTGGCTTAGGCCATTAATCTAGAACAGTTTTTTTGCTATTGCTTTCTCTAGACCCACATTTTACCGTCGCTGCTACTAATTTATCCATGCCTAAGCGATGAAAGCCTTGGTTGGCCGCTGACACCACAACTAGATCACGGGATGGTCACCCATCCAAGTGTGAGCAGCACGATCAGCGTCGCTTAACTTCGGCATTCTGACGGGAACCAAGCCGACTCCTAGTAGGCTTAGCATTATGACAATAGTAACACAAGTAATACTACTACTACTACTACTACTATTACTACCACTACTACTACTACTACTACTACTAATAATAATAATAATAATAATAATAATAATAATAATAATAAGAAGAAGAAGAAGAAGAAGAAGAAGAAGAAGAAGAAGAAGAAGAAGAAGAATAATACTCCATAGGGAACACAGTGACAGCATTATCCTTAAAACCAATAGCATCATATAGTTTCTTCTTCTCCTCCGGTGTCATCAGCTCCTTGAATTTGTCACCTAAATATGCAAAAAACACCGATTTCAGTCTTAGACAAGAAGTTACCGGTATATATCATTTCAAATCAGTAATCAAATACACCCACCAAATAGATGGAACAATCTGAACCATTGCACCATTAAGGAGTGTGGTTGCAATCCCAACGGCGTTTACCACATTTTCTGAGACCCAATTATATATTTTCATGCAATTTTAAGTATGTGTAGGGGTTCAGTAACACACATCTTGATATATTTTGCAAGTACCGGTATTTTGCTTCAGGAGTCACTAAGCTATGACCACTTTCCTAAGGCGGATCAGGACAACTGGGTACCGCCGATTGGGCCCCGGACAACTGGGCCCGGCATTTGGGTAACAGGACATCTGGGCCCTGGACATCTAGGCCCCGTACAGTAGAGAAAGAAAGAATGGTGCTTCTGGCTGTGCTATCAAAATCAGAATAGGCAATGACTATTCTTGTATACTGGTTTTATGGTTTAGGCACCCTAACATCATAAATGCCTGCGAGTTCAAAGAATTGTGCTCAATTTGTAGCCGATGACAGGGCTTGAAGAAGACTTCCCACAGTTATTCACTACTACAGGGATACAGCAAAGCCTCAGTTCTTCCTAAGTCCGTAGTAACTATACTTTGCATTTGCGATCAAATAAATAGCACTTCCCATTAAGAATTTGTACTCAATTTGTAGCCAATGACAGGGCTAAAAAGAAGACCGTTCGAAGTTATACAACGAACCCTCAGTTATTATTAAGTCCAGTTCGATGGTGCGCGGCCGAGATGTCCAGTACCCAGATGTCCCGTTACCCAAATGCCGGGCCCAGTTGTCCGGGGCCCAATCAGTGGTACCCAGTTGTCACGTACCATTCCTAAGGTACCCAAGCAAGGTGAATCCCTCTCCTTCAAATTTCTCCTTAATGGGTCTTCTCTTAATAACAAATTACAATTAATGTCTTTCAACTTAAATCTGACTCTAGCATAGTAGGGAATTCAGTAGGGACAATTTTTAGCAATTTAAATACAGCAACAGAGCCACAAACCCCTTTGAACCAAAAACTTCAATATTGAGATGTAATACCTGAATGCAAAATTGCTACAGACTTATAGGAAAGATAAGAACAATGAAAATAAAGTAATACTATTATGTAACAAACATTCAAAGCTCTTATCATTACAGTATGTGTAGAAATTGCTTTTGACAATACCCAATGTGCAACAAAAGATTATTTATATGACTAATTATTTTATGACATTTGGCAGTAAGTATTATACAATCATCCTTATATAACCTACACTGACTGCTTGAAATAAGAGTATAATAATAAGGAAACATATGTTTATTGGCATTTATCTGTATCTTGTTGCCAAATAACCACACAATTGTAGCATTCAAAGGGCCTAAAACACCAAAATCTAAAATCGTTAAATTTCTATAGAGTGATTATGTTTGATGGTTCATAACTGTTACAAGAGAAACAAAGCAACACTATAAAATACCATTTCTAGAGCCTGACTGCTGAATCCAACGATGAATAACACATTTAATATTTAATTTTCAGAGACTGGGCCGAGGTAGACAGGAGGTAACCACCCCTTTACAAGAAATCATCGTGAAAAAGCTTACTGGTATGAGTGCAAGTGTTAATTGAGGCTGAACAATGATGAACAAAATAATTGGCCAACAATGGCAAATATTGTCAAAATATGAATGAATTCAAGAATAATATCAATTTAGTATCAAGTCTAAACTTTGTTTACAAACTTGTTGATTTTGAGTCTGCATCTGCTGCCTTGCTGCTTGAACTGCTTCCGCCAAAAATGCTCCAAAGTGACGGCTTCTTCTTCTCCTCTTCAATCACTTTCCTTGCCTTTTAGATAATTTTTAAAAAAACATAAACTACCAACTCTTAAATACACATCGTCTAGATGTTCTACAAATCTATTAAAAATAAAATAAGAAATAATAAAATAATAAAAATCCAATAATTTGACATTCCTTACAAATGCAAAAATACTGAAGATGTTACAAATTCTTTTAGACCTTTCAATTACAAAATTGTGGAAGTAACAAAAACACTTCAAATCTTGGTCAGTCTTGGCAGAAATTCATTTTAGAAAGATTACCGGTATGCATGTATTTAACCTGACATACAGTAGGGCTCATTCAGCACCTAACCTAATCCTAAAATTTACTTTATTTGTCAATTTCAGCACACCTGACAACAATATGAATAGCTAATCATATCTCAACATCTTTTAAACCAAATCCTCAAAATTCAAATAACAAAAACATTTAAGTCCATGCATGATAACTTGGTTTCTCCTTAATTCAACTTGGCAATTCTTAACAGGTGTAAAACTAACACCATCTTTTAAATGTATCTACAGTTCTACACTGTACCATAAAAGACAGGCTAACCTCAACATCTGCCTGTTGTCTCATCATCATTATATTGAAGACGTCAAGTTGTCTTTCACATTTCTGCATTAAAAGAAAGCAAAATTCACTGTCACTGTTTTCCATTAAAAGAAACTACAAAACCTTAAAGAGCTCAGTGTCTGTTTTTAAAGCAGCAACAACTCCAATGTCTTGCTCATAAAGAATCACATCCAGTGACTCTCAGTGCAGTCAAATGCATCAGAATTAAAGGAAATAAACACTCACCAGAGACACAAAGAGGCAAATACTTATTTTATAACTTACGTTATTCCTCGGACTAATTCAAAGTTCAGCAATCGTGCGTTCTCGAAGCTTGGCCCAACCTACTGGAACACGCTTCCATTGGAACTCCGGGATCGATTTACTACACGGGACATTTTCTTATCGAGACTGAAGACGTTTCTTTTTGAGCAATCAGCAGCGGCGCTTTAGTGTCTTAATGCGCCTTGTAATGATCTATCTGTCTGTCTGTCTGTCTGTCTGTCTATCTATCTATCTATCTAAATAGATGCTAGCTCTGCAATTACCAATACTGTTAATGAAGATGTTGTTTGGTAAATCTGTTAAGTCCGTTAACTGTACTTCATTTGAGACTCTGTGGCATCGCATAACATATACCTCCAGTCATCTAAGCTCCAATTCACAACAGTTTCTCTCTTTCTGCATGACAACAGCAATCAAATGTTTTATGCAGCATCACGCTTTTCAAGATCCTTCAAGATTCACCATATGCTCCATTTTTCCAGGTGATGTTACTTTTACATATGATGTTATATATTATTAGATTTTTACTATTATTATTAAATATTATTAATTTTATTATTATTATTATTATATGGTTGTTAACGCAAATTAAGTCATTCACAGAGTGAAGAATCGTAAGTGCGGGGCAATTAAGGGATGAACAACTTGCTCAAGGTCACTACACAGTGGCTAGGTCAGATTCGAACCCGCTACCCTCCGGTTGCATGCCAAGAATCTACTATTAATCCACCTCACCCTCATATATATATATATATATATATATATATATATATATATATATATATATATACCGGTATACATATACAGTATACACACACCCCGAATTTCAACAATTAGTAAAAAAATTTCCAATAAAAATAGTAATCATTTTGTGTTCAATTTCAATTAGTCAAATTTACCTTGTGTATGATGTAAACTCATGTTATTTGTTTTATTAGTTAAGTTTAGTAACAAGGAATTAACTCTTTGTAATTATTCCACCTGTATCATATGTTATTATGCTAGTAATTGAAGTTGTTAAATGCTAATATAAGATTAAATGAGATGAAAAAAATTAAGAAACAGTCACTTCAATATCTGCCAGAAGATCGGCTGTAGGCTTTTTCTCAAGCAATTTTTTTGTATAGAGACTTTGATAGCTTCGGCAGAGTTCACGATGTCTCTTTATGTTCTCCCATGACCACATCTTACGACGCCTATGAACAGTCTCTTCGAGTATACACTGATAGGCAAAACGCCACCTACAAATCACACCGATAAACACCAAACGCTCAGAACATGCAATGATATTGAAAAACACCTAGTAAATATTCATCAATTTTAAAAAAAATTCAAAGTTCATTTTAGTCCTGTCATTCAACTAAAATGTGTATCCCCCATTGGCTCCAACACAAGCTTCAAGACGTGCTCTCCATTGACCAATAACTGCATCGATGACCAACTGATCAAGTTCATCCCATTCATTCACAATTCTCACACGGAGTTCTTCAATGGTTCTGATCTTTGTTCTGTAAATCTTCTCCTGCATTATTCCCCCAAACCTTATAATCAACTAGGACTGTTTGGCAGCCAAAGATTAGGAGATATGCACTATGCAATCAGGAGTTTCCGTTGTCAGCAGTTCAACAGTTTCATGAGCTTAGTGAGCGGGTGCACCACCTTGTTCATATGTTCAATAATCTGAATAGTGCCAAATATCAGATCATTTATTTGTTTTGGTAAGTATGTCAGTACTAAAATTAATTTTAAATTGTTAAAATTGATGAATATTTACTAGTGTTTTTCAATATTACTGCAAGGGATCCCGTTTTATCCAGGCACAGTGTAGAAAGGAGTGGCTCCTTTCTATATTTAAACAGTCAAGTTTAAATAGTATCCTTGTAAACCAGATACATTTCAAATGAATTTCACCATTTGTTGGCATTTCTTTTATAAGGAATATTTGGTCGGTATTTGCGAAATTGTCTGGCAAGTTTCATTCTTTCAAATGATTCCAAAAATTCCATCAAAATCTGATACTAAAAAGAACGAACAATAACACTTTTACAGTATTTTCCAACTTATGTTAAACTACTCTTGCACCTCCACTAATGAATGATCACAATGCATTCATTAATCTATCATATTTGTCTCATGAACATGCCACAACATCTCATAATTTACTAAAGCAACACAAACTAAATATAGAAACTCTGCACACAGTACAAAACAATCACCATAACATTAAAAACAGGCATGGAAAGATGCAGATCAGCTATTCTGGAAATTATGTGTAGGACTTTTCCTTCAAATCAATCAAATTCTCACGTTAATCCATCAAAATTGTGTCACATAAAACTGCACAGACTCACCTGGGTCCTGCATAAGGTTATGGTGAATTTCTTCAAGCAAGACGTCAACATGAATCTTTTCAAGTGAAAAATTGTCCTTTTTCCGGTTTCATATTCATCCTCACGCATGCATTCGAGTTAAGAGGTTCCAACACTGAAAACATGCAATTTGAAAATTTACTGATACATAACACCACAAAACAAAATACATCAACATAAAATCATCCAAAACATCAAATTCTAATAATGATAAGAATGCATTTAACATAAATCATTAATTAAAAGTACTACACACCAGCTATGCAGAGACTCAACAAGATATTTTGAAAACGACTTACTATACTGATAGTCAGTTTTCTTTCCTTCATTTACAATGCTCTGCTCTAGTGAGGTCTTAATGGATGCACGATCCTTGTCACTATATTTAACTGGTGATACATTCCAGTACAAAGACAAGCTGTCCAATTTCACCAACTGCATTCAAAAGTGCAAACATAAAAAAATTTTAAATAAAATAATATTATTTCTCATATAACTACAAATCAATAATTGTAAATACAGTTTAATGGGTAGAAATTATTTAGGTGAAATAATATTATATAAATCATAGACAGTAAGATAATTCTAGGCAGACCTTGTAGTTAAGAGAGGTATCTTCCTTGATGACAGTCACTTTCCATCTCTCATCTGTTGTCTGAAATATGAAAGTAGCAAAAGCAAATAAACATAAATATGAAATTAACAAAATCAGTGGTAATCTGTTTTAATATTAAAATTCCCATTACATTTCTCTGTTTGCTCCCCCGTGGTTGTACAAGAAATGCATTGAGTAATGCAGAACTACGATAAAAAGCAACATTATCAGAACATGTAAGTAAGCAATATCTTGCTAAATTCTATATATTTCACCTCAAAATATTTCTACCCCTTAGATAAATATATTTTATATTTAAAACAATGCTGTTACCACGATAATATTTAAAACAAGAGTTAATACGCAAAATTAACATGGGTCATAAAAATAGTTTCACTACATTTTTTCAAAAAGAAACTGAAAACCAGTCATTCGGTTTAGAATCCGTAAATTGTTACCTGGCATGACAATTCGCTTAGAGTTATTCCAAAGGAGAAAGGCTTCAATGGGTTTGTGTATGAATCCTCATAACGAAAGTGGATATTTGTAATCTTCAGCTCCAAGTTCTTAATAATGTTTGATATCAATTTCTCAGTAAAACCTTCTTCCTTTGGCTCTTTTTCCTGACCTACTCACAAATAAATAGGAGAATTATACACGTCTCAAGTCAAGTGCAGTAGAATTCCAATGGCATTTACTTTAAGGGACCAGACGATTTCACCCATTGTACTGAGAACCCATCATAGTTATTTTAATGTTTCAGTTGAATCATACTCTTAAGGCAATGCCAGTGGACAACTTGTGGCCCACCAGGTCTTAGAAAGTGGCCCACGAGGTCTCAATATTTGATATAGTGACTGTTTTTAAAGGTTTTGAAGTTGGTCTCTGAAAGTTAAGAATAATATTGCATAACTTCTATAATTTTATGAACATTTAGATTCCCCATGTATCGAATCAATTTTCCATCATAAGAACCCAGAGCAGAGTCATCTACAGCATAGTCTAAATTTCAGAATATTATAACTGTGTGGCTCACATAAGAGCCAAAACTAGTAAATATGGCCCTCTACTTGAAAAGCTTGGGAACCACAGCTCTAAGGTATCTTGTACCTCACTCATCGTAGCCAGATTTTTCATTATAATCAAGTTTTTTGTTATAGTTTTTACTGTATTTGTTTATAAATATCTTAAATAATAAATAATATTTTAAACATTTCCCAATACAATATGCCTAGATTTCAAATATTCATTATACATTAATTAGTTTTCTTTTAACTGTATTAAATATTACTTTTATCTATAACATTAAAATCGTTATCTGTATGTCTGTTGCCTTGAGTTCTGACTTAAAATTGGTTGGCTGTGTGAGCGTTCTGATTGGTTACCTAAATTGGTTGGCTGAGTAATTGGTCGTTCTGGAATTGGAATTGGATTGGTCGTTGCCTCGGCGAAGCGGCGGCGACGCTGGCCGAAGCGAGCGAAGCGGCGTATAGCCCTCATCGGCCGGCTCGAGCGGTCACGCGAGCGGCCTTCTTCGAGTTCTAGTCACTTTTAAACCAAAATTTTAGCAGTAAATATCTTAAACAGAACAGCAACCAAATATTTCAAAACAGAGACACAACTATAAAGAAAAATTTATGAAATCCTAAACATTGATCAAAAAAAGATTACTATGAAATCCAATCACATTGACTGAGGCTAAATAGAATAATTATTCTGCTTTGAAAAGTCTGTAGATTTGTGAAATAAAACATCAACAAAGGAACTTCATTAAAATATTGAATGAGTTAACTGCAAACTTTTTTCATCTTCCCTCTTCTTGGACTCTTCAAATTTCGCCAGTGTGTTTTGTTTTGCATTCCAAGCTGACTTTTCCTCTTTGGCTGCATCATAAGCGGTGCCTACAAATTTGCAAAATACTGTCCATCACAAACCAAAAATACGAGATTAAGAAATGGATTTAAGTGGTACATGATCACAGATTTAATAGCAATAATATTGCAAAAATCGTTTTGAACTGCAGGTCAACTCTTACTTGAATTGGGAACAACAATGATGTACACGCCATCAAGAAGAACAATTGTTGATTCTGTGTACAGATTTGTCCAAGGAATTTTCAGTTTCAATTGAACTAAAAAATCAATGATTGTATAACAAGCAACATAAATACCAGTACATCTATAAACAGAACTGACTTCAACTAAAGTTGAATTTGTGTTGAATTTGCGATGGTCATGACTCAGGCAACCTTGGAGAAGATGGGATCAATAACATCAAGCAAGACAATGAAGCAGATAGAGAAAAATTATCAATGATGCAATCTAGCACAGAGGTTCCCAAACTTTTTGGATCGCAGACCCATATTTTGTTCTAAGCTTAACTCGAGGACATTATTTAACAATTAAATGCTACAGCCAATATTGAATTAAAATAACAGGCAGACTATTCCCACAACACCAGTTGGCTAGCGGCTCTAGCCCTATGACGACTTGATATGATGCAGACAATCATAATATACAATTAAACACTGAATAAATATTGTTACATTACTGATAGATTGAACACTTCAGAATCAGCTACTTTGTTAAATTATCTCAAATTGAGTCAAATATAATTAATGCTAATGAGATGAGATGAGACTCTTATATGGAAGTGAGACTTGGACGATGACTGGTCAAGAGTGGAAAAGACTTGAAGCTTTTCACACTAAGGCTCAACGTAGAATCCTTAATATCAGACGGTTTGACTTCATATGCAACGATGAAGTATACATGCGCTCCGGACTAGATACTGTACATGCCAATGTTTGTCGGCCTCTTTGGGCAGGTCACAAGACTCCCACCAGCAGTGCCTGCCTCAGCTGCACTTCAACTAGCAACGACGCAACTTCGAGACAGAGACATTAAGATTTCAGGATGGATTCGTCCACGAGGCAGACCACCAATCACTTGGCTTCACCAAATCCATGGGACTGTGGATTACCGGTGTCCGAAGCCTTCCAATGTGCGCAGAATAGACAGTTATGGCGTAAAATCGCAATGGTCGAAAGGCTATGCGCTTAAATAAATGAGATGGATGTGTTTACTTTGTTTTGCACAAAACTGTCAATAATTCTTGGTTGTATTATTGACAAGCACATACACCTTCACACACTAAGAACCTACCTAGGAAAATGGAGCTACTGCGGCACTGCTTTTGAAAGCATTATAGAAATTAACGAGGTTTCACTTACTTACTTACTTTCAACAACAAGTCTGAATCTATACTCGTCTTCATATTGTATCAGCTTAGTAAGTGTTGAAAATGCTGTCTCACACAATTGGCACAAATATGTTGTCATGAAAGGCAACAAAATTGTGACTGCCTTGTAAGACAATAACGGCAACTCAGAAGATACACTCAGCCAAAAAGATGAAACTGATTTTTGTTTCAATCGATTTTTTAAGACCAGGACCATCACATGAAAGATCAGCTAATGTCTCCTCTTTTTGTCCAGCAAGGTCAGTCATTTCAACTTCAAATGAACTGCAGACCCAAATCAAAATTCTCAATATTATCATTCAAGCGATTCATCAAAGTGTTCAGCCAACGATTCCAAATGTTGTCTGACGTCACAAATTAAAGCATCAACATTGTTAAACAATTTTTTTTTGTTATTTATTTTCCAATTCAACCCACGGTATGCATAAGCTATGTATTCAAATTGTCACTGATGTAATCATCCAAGGTTGGAAGCATGCCTAAAACTCTGCTGTCTATTCTAGCTTTCCATAAATGGAGCTCCCTTTTGACCCTATCTTGTCGTGACTTATCATGATGTTTGAATCTCTTCCCTGCAGCAACAATATATATATATATATATATATATATATATATATATATATATATATATATATATATATATAGACTTATGCTAGGCAAGTTGGCCTTGCAAATCTGATTAAGGCTAGGGTTAGGGGTTAGGGTTAGGGAAGCAAGGTCATTATTATATTCTGTCAGAAATAGGGGGCCTACTAAATTTTTCTTCTCGTAGTTCAAATACACGTTTTTGTATACTGCCACGTGAAATACTCCGGCTGACAGTGTTAGTATATATCTAGATATTATTATGTAGCTCTAGAATTATCTTATGATTCATATTAACTATTGTTATTCATGCCACACATTAATTTGAGTACATAAACTATTAATGTTGAACCTATGAAATGTTGCTGAATATTTCGGGAGGCTCTCACGGACCCTCGCCATATCCTCCACGGACCCCCTTCGGTCGGCGGACCACAGTTTGGGAACCGCTGATCTAGCATTAGTGCTGAATGGCTAGAGAAGAACAAGAAGAAAGGGGAAAAGGAAGAAGAAGCAGAACTTAGAATATGAAGTATAATGAGAATGTCATTTAAGATGATAGAGCTACAAACAAATTGTCATCACCAATAAATAAATTCCTGCTGCTCTAAAGCCAGTGTTCAATTTGCTTTGACTTTGGGAATTCAATCATTCCCATTAGTCAAGGATGATCACTTTGAAGTTTGAAAATTTTGATTTCCACTCTCCAACTCACATTGGCTGTCACAAATTTGATCCTAAATGTAGTCCTATTACTTTCACACTGTACAAAGCTACTTATCGAATTCACAGCTTCCAAACTACCGGCAATGCAATCCATCTGTGAAACAGCTGCTAGAAAGGAGCTGAGAATAGAGCATAAAGCATGTGCTAAATTATCTGAGAGCAAGCAATGATACAGTACATAGACTTTAATAGTCAACAATTCAGATATTCTAACCCTTCATTGCTCATTTGAACTGAAACTTTGGCATCATGGTCAACTTATTTCAATTAGGATAATGGCATTACTAAAACGCAAAAGTTCTTAAATGACACAATAAAAATCATCTGGAAAACGAATTCAGCAAAGAATTTGTAATAAATTTTAAATAATTTTTAACTGATGCATTATAGGCAATAACAGCAAATATAAAGAAAATTTAATAACACGGAAGAATTAGTTTGCAAAAGGTCTTAAAGGTCTTATTCTTAACTTCCCTCAAAAACTTTTCTATACTCAATAATATAATCAAATTAGGCACCATTAAATCTGAAAAATAAACCAAAGGTCAAACAAAGTAAGAGGAACAACAGTAATAAAAATTATACAAGACCAATGACTTCAGGAAGGCAAAAAATTCCACAGAAAGAAATTTTAAAATCACAATGTTTGCTTTGGAATACCATCATGCTGAGCACCACTACTGTTGCTAAAGCACAATGGAAAATTTGTTCTTGTCATTTGTTTTGTCAAGGATTACTGTTTAATTTAGACCTTCTGATGCAATTTAACAACTGTTATGAATGCAGAAATTCATGGTAGACAGGTTCAACAGATGTGATGGAAGGATAATGTGCTGCAAATTACTGTCTCATTTCTCTGTGCACAAGATATCTTGCATCATGCAAGAGACACTGCTTTTGTTAGCATTTAACAGACGCATACAATCAGCACTCATGCCAATCAATCAATCAATCAATCAATCAATCAATCAATTTACTTCTCAAGGAAGATTACACATACAGAGAGTAAATCAAAAAATTATTTATGCTTCAAGTGTTGGTTAAATGAAGACCTCTCTACCATTGGGTAAACCTGATGCCAATAACATTTCAACATTACTAGTACATTATTGGACACATCTCAAATCTCCAGCCCCAAGGAGATGATGCCATCCACCCAGTCACATTGGTCATATCTAAGACCACCTATTTCACTCAACTTATTTACTCAATAATAGCATTCAACATAGTTAAGCAAACTTCATTAACTTCTATTGGAATCCATAGAAAGAAGCTTATACCAATGTTGCCGAACACGACTTTAAATGGAACATCAAAGTCATCCTACAAAAATAAATTCAACCAGGAACACTGTTAAGAACTGAGACATCGGTGGACAATTTATTTATGGGCAAGGTGAAGAGATGAGAAGCAGTAAATATGAAGACACAGCAGCCTCCAAATGAGTTTGCCAAGAATTAATTATATAACAATGCACATAATCATAAGTTAACCCACTGAATCACCTATGCTTAGTTCACTTGTGACAAAGCAGTCACCCTAACCCTAACCCTTAATTGCAAGCTTATCTTTTACCCTGTAAACCAAGAGCTTTAAGCAGCATATCCATTGTCCATGTTCTAAAATAAAACTGACATCCTATATGTTATATTTCAAACGCTTGAAGTTCATAGAATAATATACAGGGTGGGCCAATAAAACTGGTACCACCTTGTTTCATTGCAAATATTCTGAGAGCCACTGGGTCACAATGCATGAAATTTGGTGGACCTCTGCGGTATTATATCTTGAGTGCATTCATTTAAGTGTTTCTTTTAAATTCCACAGTTCAGTGGCGCCATCTAGCAAAAACTAGGCTAGGGGTAGGATGCATTCATCAAAATATGAGCTACTGTTTGTTTGGGTTAGGGTTAGCCCTTAACCCTAGCCCTACTGCATTTGCTTGCCACCCAGTATATATTGAAGCATTTGAATTATGGCTATAGAGATGAACTGGAAGAGATCAAATGGACACAGAGGTCATCACAGAGAGAGTAGAGGCAAACCAAACACTTGTAGAAACAATAATGAATTGGCAGATGAGACTCAATGTTAGAAGGAAGACTGACAGGTGAAAAGGCAGGGGGATAAACAAGGACTATGTTATCCAGCTAAGGTGATCAATGGTGGCAGCAACAGGAATGATTGCAAGAGGTTGAAAGAAAGAAGAGAGCTTAAATGTAAAATTATCAAAGGACCTAAAAAGCACTTGAAGAAGAAGAAGATCCAGCTGTTGATGATACTTGCTTACCAGAAACAGTGCAACAGCACTTTCACCTCAAATATAGAAAGTTTGAAACATGGTAAAAGTGGAATGGCTTAAGCAAATTAAATATTAATGGCAATTTTCTTGAATCACCCTAACATTGCAAATGCAAATATACATGCTTCCCTAAAATATTTGGTGAAATGTATGATGTAAATTACACCAATTTCTGCACAGTTCTTCAATATCTACACTGAGACTGATGTCTAAGCAAGATTTTAAAAAGCAGAATAAGAGAAACAAAGCAAGAACAACATTTCAAATACTCTTTAATTATTGGTTTTTAGAAATCTTTTCAGATTGATGCAGGTAAACACACAAAATAAATACTGCAATGATTTCACTAACCATAAGATTTTCACGGACAATGAGGTTATTAAGGACGACATCGCCTGCAATTGCAAAATGCAGAAACAATAACAATAACATTCTCATCATAGTTTTCATCTTTTTGGTTTTGCAAAAGCTGTTTTTATACTGACCTCAAATGCCATCTTATTTGACAAAGAAAACCCATCATTTTGAAATGTTAACTGACCATCACTATATTATACTCAATGGATTGTAGTTGAATCAGTACAATTGACGAAAGATTTATCTGAAAGCCAATTTGTTAGACTGTTGAAATATGGCTACTATTCTTCTGCCCATATTTTAGCAAGTGCTGTCCTTGTTCTACTTCTCAAGCCCTTCAATTCTGCTGTTCATCTTGCTCCTTTCACTTATAATCAACTCTGTCCAGGTCCTTTTCTAACGATTACTGATGAGTTGCATCTTGTTCAGATAATAATTTTCTCTTGCATTTCTTTCATCCTCTTCCTGAATATCAGTTGTCATTTGATGCTTGAACAGTTCATGAGAATGGATCAGGAAAGACATAGCATCACTGTGTGTAGAGCGGCCATCAATTATTCCCATGACTTCATGTTACCATGATTCCTCAATACGACTATAAGAAAAGGAAATTTGTTTGGACCGTCTTGAATGTTTAGTACATAACTCTAACCCTAAACGCTTGACAAAATTCTTGGTACCTTGTGTACCAGTGTTTATTCTAGGCCTGTTTTGGGGTTGGGGGAATTCCCCCAAAGTTTTAAAATTCCCCCCCAAAAAAAAAATTGTATATGTTGGCTTGGGGGATGAAAATCCCCCCCCCCAAAAAAAAAAACGTGGAGAGACAAATCTTGCCCCCCCCAAACATTTCAAACTCCCCCCAATGTCAAGGTGGCTAGAATAAACACTGCTTGTGTACCAGTAATCTTAGCAAACGTGAAGACATAATTTTCACTCAATTTGAGAGCACTTCAGTCAGTCAAAGTTAATCTGTTCACAACCTTGGTGCAATACTTGATAAGCCCAAGCCATTCACTGACCACCGTATCAATAAGTTATGCAAGACTGCTAACTTTCAAATAAGCTATATTCAGTGGATTCAAGATGATAAGATCGTGCACCTAAATTTGCCCCGATCCCTCTTGCAAGTGCTACTGCTGCGAGGGGAACACGGGACTGGACCCCTAGTCTGAATGAGATCAGTCATGGTACTATTTGCACAAAACCTATGAGAAATGTTCCAGAGGGTGTAGGGCAATTGCTGAAATAATAAATATACTTAGTCGTATTACAGATTTTGGACACTCAATGATAAATCACAATTAAAGTCCTTCAAGAATGCACCACAGCTCACGGTCTTACTCTAATATTACTTGCAACTTCTGCAGCTGGACCCCTGTCGAAAAAACCATGGTGTGGGGAGTTCACAATGCCCCCCCCCCAGTGCCCTAGTTGGAATAAATGGGATTAAGTGCGTCTATTGGCACAGCCATAGGAGAGGCAGGTGTCACTGGACCTTCTATTTGGACCAAGACTAACTCAGTCTAGCTGGGAGATTCTTATTCAACTTTTCAGAAATTTTCATCTAATGGAAGAATGGTCAACTATCTGTCATATTCCAAAGGTCAAGATTTCAGTCTACTAAAATGTGTACTAAAATTTAGGGTGGCTGGGGCTCTGCTCCAGACATCACTACGTATTCAATGACTATTATCTTATCCATTTGTGGCACAGGGCCACATGCCCCTATTCAAGCCTTGACTGGTCAACAGATTAGCTCAAAAAGTTCAAACTCTCAAGATTTGAATCTAATGATCTTAACAGGGAGGGTCTTAAATCTAAAACAGAAATCGAGACTGTGTATAGTAATGTCATTCATTCGTTGCAGGTTGCTTCTAGAAGTATTCCAAAGCTACCAGTGAATTTTTTCAAATATTGGTGGGATTCACAGCTGGATGACCTTAAAGCAAAATCAGTGGAGGCACATGAATTGTGGGTGTCGATGGGTAAACCGAGGCATGGGGCTGTTTTTCATAAAATGAGAAGTGCTAAGGCAGAGTATAAGTCTGCTATAAAGCAGAAAGAGAGGGACAATAAAAATTATTTTAGTGATACATTGAATGATGCCCTCATGCAAAAAGATTTTACTACCTTTTGGAAGTCCTGGAAAAATAAATTTGGGGGAAGGAGTAATAGTTGTGCTAAAACTGTGGATGGGTCCTGTACCGAACCTGAAATTGCCAATGCATTTGCAGATTTCTTTCGATCTGCCTGCACACCCAATAACAGTAGTTGGCACGATAATCTCAAACTGCAGTTTGAGGGCTGTTACTCAGGCTATAGGAGTCAGAGTATAGAGTGTCCTGTGATCTCAATTGAAGAAGTGGGCATAGCAGTTAGTAAAATTAAGCTGGGCAAAGCAGCCGGGTTTGACAGGATAACTATAGAACATTTACTGTATGCACACCCAATTGTATTATCTTGTATAACTCATTTGTTTAATCTAATGTTGAAAGCAGGATATGTGCCAGAAGGTTTTGGTAATGGTATCATGATCCCTCTGCTAAAAAAATTGCACAGCAGACCCTACAAGGTGTGACAATTATAGGGGCATAACCTTGAGTCCAGTAGTGTCTAAGATTTTTGAGCATGTATTACTGGGGAAATTTGGGGTTTTTTGGGAACTCTGACCTGCAGTTTGGGTTCAAAACTGGGGTAGGATGCTCAGATGCCTTATACACATTGAGGGGGGTAATAAGTTATCTCAATAGAAATTCATGCACAGCTGTCATTTCTGCTCTTGACATTTCGAAAGCTTTTGACAAAATTAGTCACTATGGGCTGTTTTTGAAGCTGATACAAAGGAAAACCCCTTGGTATTTCATTGAAGTTTTACTCAACTGGTATTCCAAATGTAATGTTATGGTTAGATGGGGTAATGCCTTATCAGAATCTTTTACTGTAGTGGCTGGAGTACGACAAGGAGGGGTTCTTTCGCCTTTGCTATTTGCTGTTTATATTGATGATGTAATTTTAAAGTTGCAAAATTCTGGATATGGCTGCTATATCAATGATTTGTTTGTTGGATGTTTATTGTATGCTGATGATATCTTATTGGTGTCACACTCTATATCCGGCATTCAGCACATGCTGGATATTTGCACCAATGACTTTGTGGATTTGGATTTGAAATTTAATGTGAAGAAATCTATGGTGATGAGGGTTGGGACACGTTGCAATATCGCATGTGCTGTATTGGTCCTGGATGGTGTTGCCTTGCCAGTTGTGGAGGAAATTAGGTATCTCGGGGTGACACTTAAAAAGGGCAGGCACTTCGGGTTATCTATTTCAGAAGCTAAATTAAAATTTTTCCGCACGTTTAATTGCTTGTATAGTCGCAGCAGAGCTGCCGCTTCAGAATTAATATGCGTTAACCTGGTAAAGAGCTATTGTCTACCTATTGTATTGTATGGTATGGAAGCCACATTTCCAAACAAAAGTATTCTTAATGCTCTTGACAGACTGATTCGAGTAGTTGTGTGCAAAATTTTTAAAACATGTGAGGCAGATAATGTCGAGTATATCAGAGTCCTGACGGGTTTGGATAGTATGCATGCTATTGTAGAAAAGCGACAAGCATCCTTTGTTAATAGATATGAGAAGAAGTCACTGTACTTTGCTCAGTGCATTACTAGAATTTGTCTGAGGGCAGAGGCTGTACTGTGTAAAGTTTGTTCTTAGTTTATTTGTTTATTATTAGGTTTATTTTATTATTATTATTTTATTATTATTATTATTTAGTTTTGTTCAGTTGATTTGTGTTTTCCTTGGTTGTGTACTACTGGTTGTGTACTACTTTTTATGCTGTGCTTGTCACGAATAAAGATGATTAATAATACCTGAAATTTGTTGACTGGGGCTAACATTACAAAAGCTAATTCTATTGTGCTATTTACAAAGAATCTAAAGACTTGCTTGTGTAACATCTCATACAGGTGACCTATGTTAAAGCACCCTTGACTTCGGCCTTTGTCAAATCCCACTGCTCTATAAAAATGACCTCAATAAAAATAATAACTGTTCAGCACCCGAACTGCAACTGTAGCCGTTTATTTTTGTAATCCTTTATAGTATATATATATATATATATATATATATATATATATATATATATATATATATATATATATGGCTGCACGAAAATCACTGCAAAAATTTGGTAAATTCGCGGTTGATTTTTTTAACGGGTAAACGCGGTTGATTTTTTTAACGGGCAAAATCACGAAGTGCCACCTTCCGAGTGAACAGTGACTGTAAAAAGGTAAAAACTAGTATATAACGAAGTTTTATATATATATATATATATATATATATATATATATATATATATATATATTCTATATATAGCATCAAAATGTCAATAGTCTTAAGTCAAACCATTATAGCAAATGAATAAGAAAACATTAAGTGCAATCGTCAAGTAGGCCCTATAGACTCAATCAATAACTTCTATAGCGCCACTATTACCACTATCATAATGCCCAGGGCATCAGCCGATGGCGCACCAAATCCAAATAGCATTAGAATTTAGAGCCAGGTCAAGCCAGATCAGTCCGAAACGGACTAGTCTATAGTGTCTAAATTGTGTATAAATTGCATAAATCTCAAATGAAGAGTCATCGAGACTCATCCACTGTCTAGCATTGAATGCTGCCATGACTTGCGTAGCCAAATTATTGTCACTGAAACTCTGACGCAGTGGAGCACTAGCCATTAACTGGTAAGAGAGCTTTTTCTATTTCTGGGCCAAAAATCTGAAACTCTCTCCCTCTGACTGTCAGATCTTCCAATTCATTGAGTATTTTCAGAGCCACACTTAAAACGCATCTCTTTCAGTTAGCTTTTCCTCTATAGTCGGTCTTACTCTCTCCCTCTGACTGATCTCTGGAATGAACCTAGTCATTTGCGGATGGATTTGAAGTACCATCGATAGATACCCTTAGGTATTATAACTGGTGCTATAGAAGTGCATAATTATTATTATTAACTGCGTTCAGCGTCAACGGAATTGCGTCTACTAAGTAGGATTTGCCAAATTATCGCTCACCATAGACATCATATTATAATTGCAGATTAATGATTTTGTTATAATTTATACTGAATTAATAAAACAAGTAAGCAAAATATTGTTAAATTTCTATAGAGCTTTCACAAGCAGCACCGAAGTAGCTCCTTATTCAACTGAATCCTCATTTCCTATCATTCCTGCATTATCTCCTCAAGTCTTCAGTTCTAAGCTTAACTCCTTCCTTTTTCTAAAATCGTATCCTCCATAGCTGTAACAACCTAGCCTCACTGCCCTTCGGATGTTGACTATTGCCTGGCTGCTCATTTACCTTTCCCATAGCTATTTTAAGAAAGGCTGAGCGGCTGTTCCGCCTAAGAATAAGCAGTTACTGTTGTGCTCCTTACCAAGGCGCTATAGAAATCTACGAGATTTTGCATACTTACTTACGTATAGCCAAAGGTGGGATCATTCGTGCAGGGTCATTTAATCCAAAGGGCCATTGTGGTTGCCACTGGTTGGGACGTTACAGCTATGGAGGAAATGATTTTTTGAAGAGAAATGATTTGAGTTTAGAAAGAAAAAAATTGGAAGAGATGTTGCAAAAATGGAAGGAAATTGTGACTCAGAATTTGTTATTTGACCATGGTGTAGACAGCGGAGGGATGCTGGAATTGAGTTCCAAAGTTCTGGTGCAGCATATCAAAAAACACGGTTGCAAATTTTGAGTGATGATTGATTCGGAGGACGAAGGAGAGTTACATGAGAGGTAGATCGAGGATGCTGTGGGGTTATCAGATTTCGTAGGTAGACTGGTTTTGATGTATGATGTTAGTTATAAGTCATCGATATAATTTTATATTTAGGCTCTAATGCGTTCTGCAAGTGTAGACTGTAGAGATTTGAGCAATGATGTAGCATGTAGGACTAATATGACAGAGTTTTGGTGATTTGGTAACTGCACGAGCTAAGGCATTTTGAATCGATTGGAATTTACATATGGAAGATTTATAGGAAGGTTGTGAAACAGTGAGTCGCAGTAGACCTAGTCCAACGCCCTAGTCTAACTTAGAGAGGCAATAGTGGAAGCAGTTTTAATATCAAGGTAGGGACGAAGGCGGCGCCGATCTCGGATGTGAGCATAACAGGTTTTCGATAGCTGGGATATGTGTTAATAACAGTTAGGCCTAATTTAAATTTTAAATTTTATAGGGTCAGCGAGCCATCAAAAAATTTCTAGGGCGCCGTCACGCAAAAAATCCTAAAAAGCTTGAAAAGCACTGATCTAGAGCAGTTTGCCATTACTTTCTCTAGACCCGCGTTTTACCTTCGCAGCTTTACGATGCTACCAATTTATTCACGCCTAGGTGATGAATGGCTTGGCAAGCCGCAGGCACCACCACAGTCACCACTCGATCCCCGGACGGTCAACCATCCAGGTGCGAACAGCGCTCGGCGTTGCTTAATTAGGCCTATAGAGGTTTAATAATAACAGAGGCACTCTGTTCACAAGTCCCCTTCCCCCTCACCAGGCTACGGCACTGTTAAAGAACACATTTTCCAAATGAAAGCTTCCATTGCAGTAGAACAACCCTGAGGGGGACTCCTGAAACCTGAAAAATGAAGCGACACTTAAGGTTATATTGCAGAAAACTGTTCGAGACCTAGGAATTCCGATGAACTTCTAATTTCTAACTAGAAGGTCGTTAGCCTGCACTAGCATGAATAAAATCAGCAAACGTCGAATTGAATAACTGACCGTTCCAGAGACTGATATCAAGCTGTGACTTGTCGAGATTTTCAATGAAATCGCCAAGAAAGCGATTAATAAGACCGACCACAAGACTCTCGAATACCATTCTGTAGACGCAGATGAACAACGGTCGGCGAAAGACTAACCCTAACTGTTCTCAATCGACGGCGATTTATGCGCTCAACATCAAATGGATGCCCCCATCCGCCATTCGATCACTGTCCCACTCAGTCTTTGAAAAGCGAAGGCTTCGCCCACAGCCCAGTTAGAGCGTTGGGCCCGCTAGCTGATCTGCTGTGTGAGGCAAGTAGTGACAAAGGTTGCGCCATCAATCTTTTCTAGACTAGTTTACCATTGTTAATTTGTTATCCCTTGACCATATCGTCCTTACCCACAGCTGAACTCTTCTCCTCAGTTTTGCCACATCCCTCTAACGAGTAGGCCTACGGTTGAGTCGACCTTAGGGGCTCTCCAGTTGGACAAGATCTTCGTTCCGTCAGCTTTCCTCTCCACTGTGTTACCGATCCGTCATTTTCCTGCCCCAATCTCATGTTCTTTTCTACCCATCCCCAATTCACTCAAGGGAATCAATGCTATATACAGTATTATATTTATTACAGGCACATAATGTGCTAACAATATATTAGAAATCCCATCTCCAAGTCATTGGATGCCATAATTAAATCAAAGAAGAAAGACTCGAATAATGAATATTGTAACTACGGTTCAGTGTAATTAGGGTTCTCCATCAAGTGTAATAATAATATAATATAATATAACAAGGTTTAAAGTGGTTCAGTAGGGACTGCCCTGTGTGAGAACCACTGTGTGTAACTACGAGCCCTCCTACCCAACTATACTACCTATATAGATTAGGTGGAGCAAGGCGTTCTGCGACTCGGTAGTCCACGGGGTCACTAGCTTAGTCTAAAGATCATGATATAGCTGACTGCCTCAGTGAATTGGTAGTCAAGAGAATTATTATAGTTTTACGTATTTTAATAAATCATGGACAATTTAATAAACATTATAAATTTGAAACAACATTATTATCGTGACACAATAAAACATAGCAATAATAATAAAATAGATTAATAGTTGATAGTTTAATTATGATAGTTAACCTAGAATTTAAAGAGTAAAATTAGAACCGTTACTTCCCAACTTCTTTCGTTACCCTCGTTCGTCTAGATTCCCGTTTCCTCTTTCCTCCTTTTCGACTCTTCTTCCAACTCCTCTCAGATTGACTGGCTGATCGACTGAATTTGATTGAGTGAATTCTTTCCGACGACTCCCCTTGGTTGACTGCCTTCGATCGAACCAATCTTCCGACCTTCTCTCTTCGATTCCGTCTTCTAAAAACTTCTTCCTTGTCGACTACCCAGGTTTTTAAGAGAATGGATCGCGTGACTACTCGACCTGGCTACTGCCCTTGGTCACTCGCATCACTGTTGTTTCCATCACGTTTTTGAACTCCTTGCACTCAGTCTTGGTCACAAGATCGGCCTCTCCTTTTTGGACCCTTCTACCCATTGTACCCACTTCTTAACACTTACAATGGCAACACATATTTAAAGTTCAAACCGCAATAAGTGCAACTAATACAAGGTAAAGTACTATAAGCATTAAGGCGCTACATAAATCTAATCCACTCTGTAATACTACGTCCGATTTAAAAAAATCAACGTCCCCGTTGACAAACTACTGAACTACTTAAACGATTACCATACAACGCAAAGTTATCCTTAAGCAAAATGTAAAAGAAAATAAACATATACGCTACGTAAATGACCGCTAAACATAAGCGAGAGTAAATTATAACGTAATCTATAAGTCTTTAAACGTTCAATGAGAGGTTAAAATAAAGGTTAACATAAATGTTCACATGTTAAAATGTTCAAAGTAGTAATAAGCATTAGTTGATTATATATGTACTAAAACTTATAAAAGTCTTTCTACTATAAGGATAAGCAAATTATAATTATCGATGATGAATTAAAGTAAACAGTTTCCGGTACGTAACTTCTTAGCATAGTAAACCAGACCTCCATGTTGCAACAAAATATATACGTTGTAATTTTTCTTCATTACCGCACGCAATTTATACCAAGTAAAGTGTGACAGACGAGTCTCTGAGACTATTTGTACATTTGTAAGATTATTAACATGCGTAACAGTGGTAGGTAATGAAGCAATTTTCAATGTTGGACAACAAATACCAGCTACCTGTATGTTTAAGGGAGTATGTGAACTCTTAACAGTATACTGTGTAGGGCAATCGGGTAACACCTGTAGGTGCACATCAATGCAGATATTTGACGAAGCTTGTTCAATATGTAACATCAGATTACAGCCAGCATTAATAACGAGCTGAGTACTGCGCCATTTACATAATTTGTACAACACATATAAAATACACACTAAAATCATAAAGATCATAACTGGCGTAATACTCTGTAAATGCTCTTGAGTAACAATGATAAACGGTAGTTGAGTACTGGTTGGATTTATATATATAACAGGTTTGATTGGTACCGAAGTGCTAAAAGCACTGCGAGTAGACAACAAGGCAATGGAGCCATACAAAATATGCACTTTATATAATAACCACAAAATTATCAAGAAAGTAACTCCAGAGAGTACAATAGACGCTATAGTTAGGTATCCCGGCAGTGACTGAAAATAAAATTCGCCGAAATTTATCTCTCCCGCGAGTATGGGGTCTAAGGCAGTGGAGTAAATAATTTGGTCAGCTTTGGTTGCGTTTACAAGTTTATCTAAGGCAAGATTCAAGCGCTGAGAAGTGGCTAGACGCTCTAGAAGTGAGTGATTAAACAAACGGAATTCTGGCAGCTGTACCGCGAGTGGGGAATTTAACAGGTCTAGCTGAGTAAATAAATGCCATGAATCATTACTAAGAAAATGAAGCAGAAGAGGCAGATTAAAATTAAATTGCAGTATAGGAGTGGGGGTTTTGGAATTTGAAGTCGATTCACACCTTGAAATTCTAGCTGGGATTATGGCGTGGGGGGACTGGATAGCACAACCACACGGAATGTTAAACAAACAATATGTCCCACCTTTAAGGGTTGTAACTGAGTGTGCACAGCTAACATTAAATACAGGAATATGTCGAATAAGAACAAGTGGAAGATCAATTACAAATAACTCTGACATACCCTCATCAAACCTCACAATGTACCGACAAAGCTTATGAATAGACAGCGTATTACCCAAGTATAATGCGAGTAAACAAGAATCATGTGACATAGGCCTCATCACCTGAATTTGAAAATTTTCTAATGGTACAGCCAACTTATCTGTTTCAATGTAAAAATATTGACTAACAGCCATGATAAAATGTTTTGAAACCTGGGACAATTCACTTAACAACGAGGAATTACCCGGAAATTGCAAGGGATATTTGATTACATCATATACATTAACAGCACTGTTTATATCCGCAATGGGAAATCTAATATTCACATAAATTTTGTTTTTGAAGCGGGTACACAAAAAATCAGCATTTTTATAGTAATACTCTGCATTCATATGTAAAAGTCTAAAATTGGGATATCTTGTCTCTAATTCGACAGCTATTTCTTTCAGTGTGGAGGATAAAATTTCTGCGGAGAATAAATTTGCGGGCAATGATCCCATTTTAAGAATTTCCAAACCATTAAATATTTGAGTAATTGTATCATGAAGTTGAAGATATTCGGCAAATTTTTCAAAAACAATGGTCAAAATGCGTAAAATCTGGTTTTGAAAATCCACCCTTAAGAAGCTCTGTCGAAAAAGATCGTGATTCACTGACGCGAATCCTTTTTGTACCATATCGTTCAGATTTCGAAAACTCTGTTGTGATAATGACATGAAGCTTGCTAGTCGCTGAGTGTCATGGTTAATAACATTTTGAACAACAGCAGATGAATTATACAATGCTAGAATCTGTTTTCGTAACACCACTAGATCTGTGTCCGTGGCTGTCCCAAACAACGTATTCAAAATGCCGCCTACAAACGGCAATAATGACCTCTTCTTCTTTGCAATTGTGGGAGAATGCTTGAGCTCTGGTATCAAGTCATACGCCGCACGAATCTTGGTTTGCATTTCTCTGTGTGACGCGTTTACGAAGTTGATAAGAATAGGACCAATAGCGGAGATATTTTTACAGTGCTGATCGTTCGACTTTGGACTCTCGGTACAATAGTCCATCACGTAGCGCCAGTCTGTGAGACGCGGTATAGTGATTTCGAACAGGTGAGACCAGTAATCGAGTTTGAGTCTCGATTCGGCGTGGAATCGAAAGTACACGCCGAAGTGCGGGCGATTGACCGACGCTTGTGTCGAACTCTCGGCCGGTTCTATCTGGCTTAGCAGCATGAATAGAAACACCCAACGGTTGGTTGCCATCTCTCACTCCGCTCTAAATTAGGTATACATTTGTTTATAGTGACAATAATAATATACGAGTGTACTTGGTGACACTGATACTGTAGCTAGACAGTTCAAATTCCTGCTAATAAAGCAAATCATACTGATAGACGTTCAAAAAATATATATAAATCACTGAGGAAAAAAACACAATCTCAAACTTAACTCACCAACTTGATACAATATGATACAATCTTAATGCTTGATGTAAGATGCCTCAATAAAATCGGGAGCTTGAAACTTGGCATCTGCTAAACATGGCTTTGTGACTAAATGCTCTTGCAACGACTTATTAACTTGCTGTGTGGGTCGTAATACTTTTGTATTGCATATGTATTCCGCACGCGTGCTTATTGCGGACTGTAAAAGAAAATTTTCACTTTATAGGCAACATCTACTTTTGGTAATCAAGATTGAGCGAAATGTCATTCTAGAATTCATTATCTAAGTTGCGACTGAACATTAAAGGGCCCTATAATGGACTGCCGAAGACAACAAATTCTAGGCCTCTTGGAAAATTTCCTTTTGCTCAATTCTATGGGTTTGAGCCAATTCTTATTAATTTGGTAAAATCTGCAGTGGTAACAACTCCCATTAACTTCTTTCCATATTTTAGGTGAAATAATTGGCCAGCTGCTTATCCTTCGAAACTTTTAGTGGTCCCTTAGAATCTATGAACTCGTTTACGGGATCTACCCGACAAGACATGGTTTATATGAAAATCATGTTTAAGCTTATCAGACAAATTAAATTCCGGTTCCCACGTAACAGAACGTGGTTTTGACGACCACAGAATCTTGTAATGTTTGATTCCATTAATGGGTTTGCATGCCAAAACTCTTTCGACATCGTACCACTGAGAGTCATTTGACGTCGGTGACGGTGTGGTTGTAGGTGAATAACTGTGAGGATTGCAAGTTTGCGTACGGTCCACAAAGGAAGACGACGCCTGGTCATGAACGATTCTAGTGTTTGGTTTCACGCTTGACTGCATTTGAGGAATGTCGTTCGCCGGCGGATGGTTGGTGGCGCTTGTCACGGTTGACTGAGTACTGAAGTCGGCGACTCCTACGGTATCGGCTGTTGGCGTGGCATTGTTGTTGACTGATGAAGGTCCAAGATTCGCGGGATTAGTGTCGTTGGTTGTCAATTCATCAAAACTGCCTTCTTCGCTGTCGTCGTTTGCAGTGTGTTGACTTTCTGCCGATATGCCTGCGTTCTGAGTGGTTTCGTCCACTACGAATTTAGCTAACAAATCTTCCCGACAGGAATTAACCGGCTTAAGTCTCATTTGATGTACAGGGGAGGGGTGTTTGAGGTTTGTCTTTGAGTGGCGAAGAATGTACACGTCGTTGCTGAGTTGGTTAACAACATAGAATGGGCCGATCCATTTCTTGGTGATTTTCGGGCATTCACCTTTACGCTTGCGCGGATTTGACAGCCAGACTAAGTCTCCTGGGCTATAGGTTGCAGAACCTTGTGACTTGTTGTCGTACCTGGTTTTGTAAATCATTTGCGATCTCTCGATGTTCTCCTTGGCGACTGCATGAGCGACTTCTAGTTTCGGAATTAGCTGGCGAATATACTCATCTGTTGATTTGAAACCCGTGCTGCGGTAATCATCTAGAGAAATCTGTACAGGTAAGGACATTTCTCTTCCAAACATTAAGTAATAAGGGCTTAGATTGGTGCTGTAGATAGACGGTGTCGCGCGATGTGCTAGCATGATTCCCGGATAAACTCATCCCAATTTTTCTGATCCATGCAGTGGATGCGTAAAGACTGGTAGATTGTGCTCCACTGTCTTTCGATTAAGCTGTTACTTTGTGCATGGAAGCTGGATGTTATGTTCTCTTAACGTTGAATAGTTTACACAACTCTGTGACTAGGGAGCTCAAAAACGATGTACCACGGTCTGATAAAAGTGACCTTGGCGGTCCCAGGCGGGTGAAGACTTATTCATACAACACAGATGCGATCGTTGAACTCTTTTGGTCAGGAATTCCGAAACACTCGGGCCAACGCGTTAATGAATCCATTACTAGTAATAAGTAACGATTACCTCTTTTTGTCAGTGGCAGTGGTCCTGCACAATCAATCTGAAACGACCAAAGCAATTCTCGATTGGCAGTGGATGAAGCGGAGCTCGAATCAGATGCGTCGATCTTTTAGACGTTTGACAATCTATACAGGTATCTATAAACTGTGCGACGTCACTGTAAAGTCTTTCCCAAAAAAATCTGGCTCTAATTATTGCATAGCAACGATCTAATGATGCGTGATCAAAATTGGTGTGAGTTCTGTTAGGATTGTCTCTCGAAGTGCCTTGGGAATCACAATCTGTGTGATTAGTGGTTTAACTAGCTGCATATTCTTGGTACGCGGCTGATATAAATGATGTAAAATGCCATCAATTAGCGTGAATTGCTCAGCTTGCATAACAAGTTTTCGAGCCCGTTTATCATCACTTGGTAATTCCGAATTTTCTAAGTAATCAATATATGGCTTTAATTCGCTGCAGTTTCTCTGTGCTTGGCGTATATCAATATTAGCAAAAATATCTTGTTGACTTACGCTGTTAATTGATAAGAATGGTTGCTTCATACGAGACGGATGTTGAACGATCCTGGCAAAATACTTTGGTGATAATGTACCTGTGTCATCACCCGGACTTAGGATGACATTATTTGTTGATCTGTAGAATTTGATTCCATCCTTCAATGCTTTTTCCAGTTTGATGTAGATGAGCGTATCACACGAATTTCTCATTCCTTTAATTCTGCCATCTGCGTTGAGCTCACCTGAGGCAAAGTGGATGTGATTTCTTCCCATGCGTTTCAGACCTTGATACTCGATGTTATTCCACGATTGTGTGGTCGTACCATGCACGATATTGGGATATGCCTTTGCATTAGTTATTTCTTCTAATTCGAGGTCAGGCACCGCAAATGTGTGCCCTTGGTTAGCACGCACTTTGAGCCGACCTGTTTCTGGGTCTGTGATCATAACAAATCTCTGTTTGTCATTTTCAGTGACAACTCTTTGCACGTCTGTTTCATTGTATGCTTTCAATTCATTGCAGTTTAATAAATCGTCAACAAACAGGAACCCACCCGGAAGTAGTGGAAGGCGAAGCTCCTCTGCTCCATGCCGAAGCACGAAGGACATTGTTTTTGAAAGATGAACATCGGACTTACGTGAAGATTCCTGGTTCCCAACTCTGATAGCGTTGGACCACTGACGGTCGTCGACTCTGGGCAGGACAACATCGACGCCCTCTGGTGAGTGTTGTGTTGGTTGTTCGGTCAGGGTGAGGAGATTTGCTTCTGTTATTTCTGACGGGTTGAAGGCGATTTCAAACCATTGTCTTTCCCCATATGACTCTTCTCCTTGGTTGATGGTTGCTAGGTACAGATCGTCTTGAAGGAAAACATCATCGCTAGCTGGCTCCTCGGGTGGTTGGTATTCGATCCTCGAGATTGCGTCAGCTGCTTGATTATGGCGTCCTGGTCTAAAATTCACTGTAAAGTTGTAACCTTGTAACAACAAACTCCACCGTGCTAACCTGCTTTGTGTCGATGCTCTCAGTTCATTTAAATAGCGTAACGAAATATGATCTGTTTCGATGATAAAATGGCAGTGTGCTAGGAATGAGTGAAAATGTCTAATTCCTTCCACCAAAGCAAGTGCTTCGATTTCAGACACTGACCAGTGTTTCTCATTACTACGCAGTGCTCGCCCTGCAAATTCAATTGGTCTCATATTACCTGTTTTATCTTTTTGACTTAAGATGTAAGATATGGCTATCGTGCTCGCATCGGTCGTCAAGGTGAACTCTGCATTTAGATCAGGAAATATAAGAGTAGGTGTTGACATTAGTGATTGTTTGAGGGTTTGGAAGGCTTGTTCGCAGGCATCTGTCCATAGAAATGAAATGTCTTTTCTCAATAATTCATTCATAGGCGCCGAAATCTTGCTGTATGATCTTACGAATTTTCTGTAGAAGTTACAAATGCCCAACCATCTTCTCAGTTCAGATACATTCGTTGGTCGTGGATAGTTTTTGATTTTTTTCCACCTTCCTTTCATCTACTTCGAGTCCCTTGTTGCTAAGGATATGACCTAAAAAATATAGTTTATTCAGTGCAAACTGGCATTTCTGTGGGTGCATGCGAAGGTTTGCCTGGCGAAGTCTGTCAAAAACGATCTCCAGATGCTGGAGGTGATCTTCAAAAGTGCTGGAGAAAATCAGAATGTCATCAATGTACACGAAAATGAAATGATAAAGAATTCCATGAAAAACGTTGTGTAGAAGTGACTGGAAAACCGCGGGGGCATTTCGTAATCCGAAGCTCAAACGTTTAAATGAATACGCCCCATCATGCGTAACAAATGTTGATTTGTGTTTTGTGTCCTCGTCTAAGTGGATTTGTCGGTATCCCTCTTTTAGATCGATCGCGCTGAACACCGAAGGACGATTGAAGGTCATGGCATCCACCACAGAATCCAACGTGGGAAGCTCAAAACCATCTCGTAGGTCTGCTGGTTAAGTTTGCGGTAGTCGATTACGAACCTGGGACTGGTGGACTGCTTCTTAGCGACCAGCAACACTGGCGACCTCCAGGAGAGAAACTTTCTTCAATAATGTCACCTTGAAGCATTTCTTTGACCTGTCGGCTGATTTCTTTGCGAGCTTCCGGGCTATGCCTGTACGGCTTTTGGCTCACTGGAGCTCCGAAAGTCTCAATGCGGTGTTTCAACATGGAAGAGCCAGGGAGTTCGTTAAGATTCTGCGCAAATAAGTCTCTATTTACATATAACAACGCAGACAAGGATTCTAGCTTCTGCACCTCCAAGGCGTCAACAGGTAACTGAATGCCGATAGCGTTCAGTGCACTCAACCGTTCTTTATGTATAGGCAAGGCTTTTGAAGTTGATTCTGGTTGCAAAACATTCATAGATGCACTAGTCATAGAAGTCTGAGTCTCTTCTGCAAGGCACATGCTAGCAATTTTCATATTTTTACGTAAAAGGACTGTACATGCAGTTGGGTTTAAAATCTGTACAAGAGTTTTACATGCTCTTGGCTTAACCAATATGTTTGCCACGAGTGCTTGGCTACTATTGTAAGCACGCAGCGGTTCAATAATTACATCTTTATTATTAAACTTAGAAGGAGTATTTACAGATGCAAATAAAACCGATTTGGGCGGAATTTTAACATTGTCGGGTAGACGGAGTACTGATGCCAAGTTTCTCTGCTTTGAAATAAAGTTAAGTGACACCAAATCTTCACATAAGTTTAAAGTACAATATTTATAATCGATTACTGCGTCGTTGTTACGCAGAAAGTCATGACCAAGAATTATATGTTTGACCAATCTAGGAATTATTAAAAAGTCAACCTCTACAATTAAACCAGAAAAATTCAGCGGAATTGTAATTTGACCTACAATGTCTAACGCTTGGTTGTTTGCTCCATACAATCGAATGTCTACAGGTGAAATGTTCTCATGCTTTAATCTTAATGTTTTGAACATTTCAACTGATATCGCAGACCTGGCCGCGCCCGTATCAATTAGATTAGGCGGGACCTCCCAAAAATTTTCCCAAAAATTTCATGGTCCCTTCAACAGAATCTGACAATGCTTGTAAATTCCCTGAGTCAAAACGTGACTTGCCAAATTTAGTAAACTTTGGATTACCCTTTTGTGAATACTTGCCGAATTTGAATCAGGGCAATTGACTTTTGTTCCTTTGATTGAGGAGGAACTGAATGAAACGGATTTGAATGATTCTCTTGACTCGAATGTGAATGATTCGTATTGAACCAGCGCTGGTAAGGCGCCGGTTCTGATTGCTATTCTGATCGGGCTTTGGCCTTCAAACAAAAGCGCGTGAAGTGGTTTCTGCGTAAACAAAATCTGCATTGCACTCCAAAAGCTGGACATTTGTCATTTGCCCTGTGGGCGTTCCCACAGTTCCGGCAGTTGTTATTCATTGAATTTTGAAAATACCCATATGGATTGCTTTTATTGTAAAAATTCTGTGATGTTTTAGGATTGAAATTTGAACGATAACTAGACTGAGGAGTTCTAGGGCTGAACTCAGTCTGTTGGTCATTTTGAAACTCTCTACGGTAAAAATTTGGTCTAAAATTTTGCGGTTTTGGTGAACAATTTTGTCTTTTACTGGCGTCAGTAAAATCATTTTCATATCCTGAACTTGAAGTCTTTGCTGCCCTGAAATTTGAATGGTCCGGGTAATTTTGAGCATAATCTTGATCGTAGACTTGTTTTGAATCCAAAAACTGTACTTTCTTAGAGACATTCTGTAAAGGTGCCATAGGCGAAATAGGTCTTAATTGAAGTCGTTCCATTTGTTCTTTCATTTCAGCCAATGATTGTAATATTTGACTATTTGCGTCTGGCATTGAATCATTTGCAAGTTCAAACAAGGAAGCGACTTGAAGTAAATCTTCAATATTTTTAACTCCCTTCTGTAGCACACAATTTTTAACACCTGGTAGCAATCCATGGAGCACAATCTGAAAGACGGTGTCGGCTGACAATTGCAGTCTGTCCCCTTTAAATTGGATATCTGACACAAAATCATGGACCTTTTGATTCGTTGTTTGCCGTGTGTTCCATAAATTTCCAATCTCGTTCCACGGTTTGTCATAAATTGTATATCTAGCAATAAAGAGTTTTGATAACTCTTGAAAATCACTGAATGAAGATTTAGGCAATGTCTTAAACCATGTGGCTGCTGAACCCCGTAAAAGTAACTGAAAAGCTGAAATTGCTGATTCAGAGTCAAGTTGGTTAAATTTTGCCCATAAATTAAAAATTCTTACAAACTCAACCGAATCTTCCTGGCTCGTACCCGTAAAGTAACTAGGACAGAAAAGGCCAGACCTCATGATTTGTTTTGAATTTCCAAAATCTGGTGGTGTTCGGGTTTCTGAGGGTAGCGTGGACCCGATCATGGGCGCTAATAATCCCGCTGGTTGTGCGGCGTTACTGCCACTTGCACCTGTTGCTTTCGTTTCTTTAAAATCATGCACATCGTTGGCTCCTGCTTGTAAAAATTCTGTTGAGTTAACTTGTGGACCTGCAATTGAAACTACGTGCGATGATGATTGATTATGACCTGGTTGTCGCTGCGACTCGACTGACTGATGATTGCTTGATGGTTGATGGTTGATTGATGATTGATTGAACGTCTGACGGGGTGGTTGTAGAATTGGCACTCTTAAAGGAAACCTGAATGAACTTTGATTTGGCACGAAAGTCAATTGTACAGGACCGAGCTGATCGCGGGCTGCTTGAGTCTGTCGTGGCATGATTGAATGGCTGAATGATTGCATGCATGAATGGTCGACTGTCTGATCTTTAGGCGGAAAAAATATGTTGTGCATACGAGAATGTGAGAGATCCTCCATAACTTCAGAACGGTTATTTCCAAAGGAATTGGTTAGTGGGAACGCGGTTGTGACCGATGCGGAACGTGAATTTGGAACAAGATGATCTACTTGAGGCGACAGCAAAGGCATGTGATTCCTGACGCCGTCATGTGATTCGGGCCGACGAAGGACTGTCTCTAACTCTTGGTCCAACAATGGCGGAGATTCGGAATGATTAGGCGATAATGATTGAGACGCTGACTCATGCAACAAATGAAACGATGGTGGTGATTCGTCCCTGAGTCTCTGCAAATGAAATGATTGCTGCGATTCTGTGCGGTTCTGTGCGAGCGATTCCGTCATGATTATGATAGAAGAGAGCAAAATGAAATGAAATGACAATTGATTCGTCCAAAAACGCCAGTAAAACGCACTAACACCGTTTAAGCGAACGAGGACAGCCACCTGCCCAACTAAATTATTCACAGCTAAAATAAACGTTCAAGACTTTACACTAGATATTTAAAATAGAGTGCCCCTGCAATACAATATAATGCACACTGGCGAACTTAAGAATTCCGTGCCTCCCTAAGTAACTTACTTGATTAAATAACTGTTAATTTAGGTAAGAACATTGTAAAGAATCGTGATCGACATTAAGATATACTCTGAGGTTGGGGATCTACGTGCCTAAGGTGACGGATTCGAACTCGGTATCTCCACCAAGTGTAACTACGGTTCAGTGTAATTAGGGTTCTCCATCAAGTGTAACTACGAGCCCTCCTACCCAACTATACTACCTATATAGATTAGGTGGAGCAAGGCGTTCTGCGACTCGGTAGTCCACGGGGTCACTAGCTTAGTCTAAAGGCCATGATATAGCTGACTGCCTCAGTGAATTGGTAGTCAAGAGAATTATTATAGTTTTACGTATTTTAATAAATCATGGACAATTTAATAAACATTATAAATTTGAAACAACATTATTATCGTGACACAATAAAACATAGCAATAATAATAAAATAGATTAATAGTTATGATTATGATAGTTAACCTAGAATTTAAAGAGTAAAATTAGAACCGTTACTTCCCAACTTCTTTCGTTACCCTCGTTCGTCTAGATTCCCGTTTCCTCTTTCCTCCTTTTCGACTCTTCTTCCAACTCCTCTCAGATTGACTGGCTGATCGACTGAATTTGATTGAGTGAATTCTTTCCGACGACTCCCCTTGGTTGACTGCCTTCGATCGAACCAATCTTCCGACCTTCTCTCTTCGATTCCGTCTTCTAAAAACTTCTTCCTTGTCGACTACCCAGGTTTTTAAGAGAATGGATCGCGTGACTACTCGACCTGGCTACTGCCCTTGGTCACTCGCATCACTGTTGTTTCCATCACGTTTTTGAACTCCTTGCACTCAGTCTTGGTCACAAGATCGGCCTCTCCTTTTTGGACCCTTCTACCCATTGTACCCACTTCTTAACACTTACAATGGCAACACATATTTAAAGTTCAAACCGCAATAAGTGCAACTAATACAAGGTAAAGTACTATAAGCATTAAGGCGCTACATAAATCTAATCCACTCTGTAATAATATTGTGGACCGACAACGTTAGAAAGGAGAAGGGGAGAGGAGATTCAACAGACACACATACAAACTAATGACTGGACAGTCGATTCGCCATTACTACGAGCGATCCTTTAATATGTTACATTAAAATCACTCGTCAGCATAAACAACACAATAGTTTCATAAAGTGCATGTATATATATCCAGTGTCAATAATTAAAACCCGATGTATATAAAATAATAGAACGCCACTTTACTTTATGTAGTCGTCTACATGCAGCAGAGGTGGGCCAATTGGCGACCCGTAGAGCGCCTTTCTAGATAAACGATATATTGTTCCTATTTATGTGTGACAGAACTGAATTCAGTAGTTAATGTGTGTGTGTGTGTGTGTGTGTGTGTGTGTGTGTGTGTGTGTGTGTGTGTGCGAAGGTGCCTCCAACTTCTCGGATCCAGGCTACACCTCTGGGTCAGAGAATAAACGAGCATCGGTTCCAGGCAACCATTTGACTATCTGTTTGGCGTAGCCACGGGGGCCGGCCCCCTATTCTGGCAGGAACCCCGGCCGTGGGATTTGCGAAAACCGTTGAGAAATTTTGGGGAGGAGTAGCTTAATTAAAGAGAATACATGAATTTGTGAATAACTCTTTGAAGAGCCTTTTTACCAGAAAATCTACATTCCTCCTATTTCGGAACCCTGGCTACGCCACTGGACTATATTCCTGATAATAATAGGCCCTATTGTGATCCCACTCAATGCATATAAAGCCAAATTCTTGCCTACTAGATTAGTAGATTCCAATGCCAATTATTGTATATTCGGCCGGCCTAGATCAGCAGCATCCAATGTCTGCGAAATGCATTGGCTTTAATTAGCATGATGTATAAATATACCGTTTTAAAATCAATGTATTTCATAGTGTAATAACGTCATCAACTTCCGGCTACTTTAAAAGCGTAGAGAGTTCATTTCTGAGTCTGACCACCGAACTTCATAGTTGTATCACCAAGAAATCTCCAGTTGCAGCAGTTAACTTAATATATAGACACTATATGGTTCACTATATAGTGTTAAAAATTCAATGGACCCATGTTCGCGACGTTCGAGTCCTTAATTTAAAAAGGTCTATGAATATATATATATATATATATATATATATATATATATATATATATATATTCAGAGAAGTGACCAATAATTGCTATTGTGGGGTCGTCCATAAATGACGTTACGCGATTTTGGCTCTTTTTGACCCCCTCCTCTACGTAACGCGACGTAACAAAAGCCAGACCCCTAAAATACGACTTAACAACGGGCCGACCCCCTCCCCTTTCGTCTCCCGAAAAGTCTTGACAAGCAAAAAAGGTAATTCGTCCTTCCATTTTCCCCTCTCCAACCATTCTGATAAGCGAAACAGTGTCATCCTTGTATTTTTCCCTCTCCAAATACCCTGACAAACAAAAACGGTCGTCACTTAAACATTTTATGTTGCGTTACGTCACATTTACGGAACCCCCTCCCCTCGTCGCACTTCGTAACTATATAATGTCCGATTGTCCGGGCCCCCTCCTCTCCCCCTAGGCGCGTTACGTCATTTGTGGACGAGCCCTGTAGTACCTGTACCCTCATAAAATTTATCCATATATGCCTTCAATAGAGGAAGCTATTTGCCTAGTTTGCCATTTATCATTTGTAAGGAGGATGATGACCATGGAATCTGCGCTGGAACTGTGTTCATGCTTCTTCTGAACTGACGGTCGAATAGCCTTTACCTTTACAGTCGTCGCCTGGCTTTAGCCAGAAGCCACTTTGACTCTGATCAGACTGAGAGACATCGGAGAGCGTCGACGCAAAAATATGACAATATTAAATGCAAGTGTCTCGGATTTTGCATAAATTTTGCAACTTATTGGTAGCATTCCTTCCCTTTCCAACCAAAAAATGTTCTAATCGGTTTGGATGAAGGAGACGCTTCCTTAAACTGCGAACTGTACGGAGGTTCTTGTGCACGGAGACTCGTTTCAATTCTGTGGTCTTGTAAGAAGATCTTTTGTCCGATTAGTAAGAAGCCGATGGTCTTCAGAGACTGTGGACAGTAACTAGAGAGGGTGGGGAGGCGGCTGCCTCACTGTGGTCAGGATTCCGGAATAGGGGGGGGGGGCGCATCAACATTTTCTATTTTAAAACGCAATGAGCAAAAAGCGCTAAACTGTCAAAAGCACTTTCAGTTCACTACCTCCCTCCCTCTCCCCCAACTACTCAACGAATTTTGCGCAATTTCCATGACCGGTCTCAGTCTAAATGTGGGGGGGGGGTGTGCGAGCGGGTGCCTCAATTCTGTGGCTGAGGCCAATGGTAGTTGTCACTCCAAATGAAGGGTTAGAACCTACTTGGGCCATGGTACAAGACTCGGGGTGGGAATGTCGTCGAATGCAGCATGCCTTCAGTCAGAGTAAGACGTGACGGATCATATTATATCGACGCAATTTTAATAAGATCTTTGCGTTTTCGATTACACAGTGGACTAAGTAACCGTCTGATAGACAGAGGAAGTCTCTGCGACGACATTTCTACCATTTGCGGCCGCCGGTGAGTAATTGCGAGTCTTTAGCGCTTTCAGGTGAACGCTCACGTGACTTGCTTTGTTTGGCAGTATTATGAGATCGAGGAGAATGAAGGAAGAAAGGTCAAACAATTGGCACGATTAGGTCATTTGTCTTTTATTTGCTCACCAAGACTATTAAGACTATTAGGGATTCAGCACTGAAAATGTTGATCTGCAGCACCCCCTCTCTCCCTTTCCCCCATTCCGGAGTCTTGGCTATGCCATTGAGGGGACGTTAGCATCCAGACCCTCGCTGGCGGCTGGCCAGGTGAGCTCTGTATCTCGAGCATGATGCTAATTCTTCCATCTGCAGAGGATCGCTGGAATTAGACGTAGATACAGATCTCTATTCCGGTTGCGATCCAGCTCGCGTCCGCGCCTTAGTGTTATCCAGGTTGGATTACTGCAACAGTGTCCTACTGGGGCTTCCCGACTACCATCACGATCGCCTTCAGTCGATGATGAACGCAGCGACCCGATTGATTTTCAGCGCGAAGTGGAGGGAGCACGTGACGCCGGCCGTTGCTAAGAGACAGACTACACTGGCTCAGGATCTCCGAGCAGTGGCGGCTCCACCGGGGGGGCAGAGGGGCCCGTGCCCCTATTGAGTGCCTGGCCCCCCAGTGGCCCCCCAGTTGGAACCCTATACTTAATGCTACATACATTAAACAACAAATGGTTGCCCCCCTGATTAGAAGTTGCCACCCCAACGGCCCCCCACTTGCCAAATCCTAGAGCCGCCACTGCTACTACTACTACTACTACTACTACTACTACTACTACTACTACTACTACTACTACTACGATGATTTATGAAACGCTATAGCAAAGAACCATCGTGCTACCTTTCGCAATGCTAGGCCATTACCTTATAAAGCAAGTGAATTTTGGCCATCTAGCGAATGAAACTGAACCCTCTGGCTTTTATTACAAAATTTAAGAATTAAAAATTTTCTGTATCTGTATCTAAGTCGTCTTCACGGATAAAGGTTGGTCACAGTGACGAATAATTGACCTCCAAGATTCTCCGTCTCTGGCTGGGCTGATCAGACGTCAGCGCCTCGAGTTTATTCAAATTATCACTTTAAACTATTTAATATGGAAATTGATAGGGATTTCAGAAAAGGCAGCAGCTGTCGATGAAAATACTTCACTTCCAAAGGGAATTCAACGAATAAACAGCAGCAGATTTACCCTTAATTGGGGTCCTCCTTGATTATTGATGGGGAGGGCCGAGGGGTGGAGGACCATCGACTCCTGAGTGATAGTGGATTAAACTGATTGAATCATTTGCATTTCACAATGCTTAAATCAAGCATTGGGGAAATTTCACAATGCTTTGTGTAAATTCGAGAACTTTAATTGGGTTTGAGAATTAATCTTTAGCAAAGTGCAACGAAACAAAATTCTAGTGTTCCAAATCTATTTGCATAAGACAGAGTAAGAGATTTTAGTGGGAACCAGGTTTTAATCTAGGCCGTTTCCGGGAGAAATTGACATTTTTCTCCCCGGAAATTTCAAATTCTCTCCGGAAATTTTGGCATACTACTGTACATCAACTAAAAGCAGCCACCTAGCAGAAGTCCCCCGGCTTTGTCAGTCTCCCCCGGAGTCCAGGAGTCTAGTAGGATCTGGTAGGAACCACTGAATCAGTGAGACCGAGGCTTAAGGAGAAGAGACCAACAGAAGTAGATGCGTCTTTGGTCTGAAAACACAGAAGAGAGAGATTGGACGGACGGAGTCCTCTGGATCATCAACTGCGCTCAGACAGTTGTCTCAATTTCATCCTCTTCCAAGTTTATCGAGTAATGATTCTGGACATTTTGGTTATGACCACTGACCAGAAGAAGACGGACGAAAAGCGGCGATCAGTTGACAGCTGATCAGGACGGAAAGCCTGTCGAACAGTGGCGTCATTTCACACTTTTCTTGGGGGGGGCGAGAAATTTTTTTACATTTTTCATTTTTCCATTTTTTTCAATTTTCAATATTTTTCGACATGACGAGTTTTTCCAAAAAAGTTGACGACCTTTTTTTTGCTTGTCAGCCCTTTTTTACGATTAGTTGCTTCAGGTTGCTCGACATCAAGCACTCCTTTAAGGCTTTAGGGGCTGCTGACCTTCCCCCCAACGCAAATGACGTCCCTGTTTTTGTCTTTTGTTGCACGTTAATACATTAGAAATTAATATTTTCATTTCCTTGGGGGGGCCACGCCCCCCCCGGCCCCCCAAATGACGCCTCTGCTTTCGAAGCCTTCTTCGAAGTTCTTCCCATGCGGAAGCGCTGATCACCGAAGACGCTAAAAGAAAGCAGCAAATAAGCAGAAACAATAATGGTGGAATTTCATAAAGCTATCGCTGTTATATTTAACATAGAAAGAAAACGCGCCGAACTCCAAAGCATAAGCAAGTTAAATTATCAAAAGAATTTATTATAGATTAAGTTCTGTGGACAGGTTATTTAAAATAAGTTAAAATCTAAAAAACAAATATGCGTAGACGATATATTTTGAGTCTTTTACCAAATGTCATGTCAAGTCTGTCAGAAAATACAGCAACACTAGGTAAGATGCTTAACTTTTGTTTCAGCAAGTGATGTGTTGTTTTTAATAATTACTGTTCGGGCCTGTCCATTAATTATGCCAACAAAATAGGGGAGGGGTTTGAAAAAGTTTTACACTTGCTTACAGGGGAGGGGAGCCAAGAGAAGTTGACGTCAACAATTTTATTTTTTTACAAATGATGAAAACTATTAAATTTCATGTAATACTATTTATTACAATGGAAAAAAGCCTGACAAGCAAAAAAACAAGGTCGTCATCACCACATTATGACACTTGATGAACAAAAGAAAGTGGAAAATGCTCATCGACTCATCGCCGCAAAAATAATAACCTTCTAAACTTTTAGGGAGATCCGTTACTGATCTTAGCTGGGGGAGGGTCAAAAGTTTTCGACATAATTATAGGGGTCACTGAAAGTTGACAGTTGTTGACAAGGGGAGGGGATCAAAAATTGTCCAAAAATTGTTGACATAATTAATGGACAGCCCCTTATTTAAGTAATCAAAACAGTTTATTTCTCAATAATGTATGAATACAGGCAGATTCCTCGCGCTGGGGTACAACGGGGTAGAGGCGCGTCCCCCGGGTGGCGGATGGGGGGAAGTCCTGGGCTGGGAAACCTCCTGGGATTGCACCGAATAATACGGAATAAGGTGCCGTGGACCAACTGTACCAGAAGACATCGGCAGGGATGGTGGATGTATTCAACTGAAGAGCATGGAAGAAAAGCATCATGGAAGAACAGCATCACTGGCGGAAGATCTTCGTACGCTGTCGTGCCAGCAGAGGGCGCGTGTCCAACTACTGTATATGGGGCATTGCGGCCAGCTCGATATACCGAGAAGTCATGACCAGTGCTCGGCGAAAACAGGGTCATGGAAGGACACAAGACGGGAACAGGAGGCGGATCAACATTCTGTGTCTCGCTATTGCCGCTGAAGAGCTGGCAGAGGGCAGGATCATCAGGATGGTGACGATGCCTCTTGGAAATGTCTTGTGCCCAGCTATTGCCACCAATGGGTTGGCAGAAAGCAATGATGATGATGATGATGACAGGCAGATTATCTTACACACACACACACACACACACACACACACACACATCTTGTAAACGTTTAGCTAGCCTAGACCTATGACGTTTATATTTTTATCATTTCCGAAAATCAATGTGACTTAGCCAGCTCAGTATCCTGATTTATCCTGATTTAGAAACAATAGTAGGTCTATATTCGACAAATGGATTCAAATAATATTTCATAACTTTATTTATTACTGCTTTTGGGAAGCGCTATAGAAATTTCGTTCTACTTACTTACTTACTTACTTGCTTACTTACTTCCTTACTTGACGCAATGCACGTAGACTAGGCCATTTCTGCAGGTGAAGAAAACAGCATCATTTGCAATGCTTTTTGGTTGCAACGTCTGCAAATATTAATTAAATGATAATTTTCGCTTTATTCTCATTTGGTGTCAAGACATGAAGCTACGAATGGAAATTCGATAGCTCAAAAGAATTGGTTAAACAATATTATTGTACTCGGTGCTAAAGAAATGGTATATGAAATTGATCTAAATATTGCGTTTAAAAAGTTAGACCTCTCTCTCTTTACTATTCAAAGTCGCCATTTTTAGGGGCAAGAGGAACATACGCACAATGAATTATTACTCTATTATTATAATTCATTGCATCAGTGGTGGCTCTAGGATTTGGCAAGTGGGTGGGCCGTTGGGGTGGCAACTTCTAATCATGGGGGGCCAACCATTTGTTGTTTAATGTATGTAGCATTAAGTATAGGGTACCAACTGGAGGGCCACTGGGGGGCCAGACACTCAATAGGGGGCACGGGCCCCTCTGCCCCCCTCGGTGGAGCCGCCACTGCATTGCATACGCATTACTTAAAATATTAAGAGCTATTATTTAATGCGGTTTTTTCGCCTTGAGAGACATGGTTTATAAGATGACAATTATTGAGAGCATCGTTCAATTTACTCTTTATCTAATCCATTCATCAGCTTCTATAACGCCGCTTCATGATATACAGAATATCAGCAGATGGAATAAATTCTAAAAGTCCATGTCCGATCGTACAACTGGACGACTGTATACGATGAATAAGTTACGGCAAAATGGATGAGTCCGGTTCTAAAAATACCCATGTCAGAAGATGAGGACATGGGCCGTGTTTGCTCCCATGTTTTAAAGCCCGTGCTACATTATTAGGGGCCACTTTCACACCCGCCGAGGTTTTAGAATGGTTCAGTGGCATGGGCCCTGTGTAAGGATCCTTTCATAGCACTTGATAGTGTGTGTGTGTGTGTGTGTGTGTGTGTGTGTGTGTGTGTGTGTGTGTGTGTGTGTGTGAGAGGCGGATGGTGAGGAGAGAGCGACGTTCAAAGGTCGAATTAAGAAAGTGAAATTATTTCACACACAGTTGATTTTACAATAGTTAATCTTATTTTAACGATAACTTGTTTGCTCTTTCAGGGAACTTCATGACTATTTCAGCATTTTCGTCAATCTCTGCATTGATGTCATCTAATCTTCTTGCTCTTAATCCGTCTAATTTCTTGTAATAATCGGACTACCCGAATAAGTAAAGCAATCGACAATCCTAAGCTAGTTTTGGCTTATGACACCACAATAACTCCCGTTCCAACTGCAGCCTCCTTGACTCACACGATCATCATCTCTTTTATACCCTCTGAATCAGTCATTCCTGAAAATCTGCAACCGTGCCTTTTCATCCGCTGCACCTGAACTTTGGAACTCGATCGATTCCAGCTTTCCTCCGCAGCATTAGACAATGTCAAACGATAAAAGCTAAATCATCAACTCCCGCAATTCCTGTATTATCTCCTTGTGTCTTCAGATCTAAGTTTAAATCGTTCCTTATTCTTAAATAAGTTTATTTCCTCCATAGCTATAACAACCTAACCTCACTGCCCTTTGGATATTTTGACTGTTGCAATGCTGATCGTTCACCTTTCACGTAGCTATTTTAAGAATGGATAAGCGCCTAAGAATAGGTAACTACTGTTGTACTACCTACTTATGCGCTATATAAATCCACGAGGTCTTACTTACTTACTTATTGATTCACTATTTACAACCCTATGTTTTGACTATTCCAGTTGACAAACAGAAAACAGCATTAAATACAATGCTTTCTAACAGTAATGCTAATTATAGTTTGTTAAATTCTTATATATTTCAAGTTTTCAAATATGAAACTACAAAATGAATTTCTGTAGATTTTAGATGCGTTTTTTGCACATGATGCTGATTAATCAGATTCTTGATATTCTAACCCTAATCGAGCGTGTATAAAATGTTTAGGCATCCTCTAGGGCCACGACGCCCACGAGTCCCCCAGGACCCTCTCAGTCCCGCTGAGCCATTCATTGCACTTAACAGAGAAACATTCAAAGTCGAATTTAGAGATCATGGAATTGTTTCACACACAGCTGATGACAGTAACTAATAGTGCTGCTACGGTTAACCGAAACCGCGGTTTTTCCGGTTAAAACCGAACCGAAACCGACCAAAATTGCACGAGGTGAAACCGTAAGTTCGTAACAGCTCTAGTAACTAATCTGATGGTTACAATGATTACGAATAAATAAATATAAAATATTGAAAGTGATGTGTTAATATATGATGTTTTGATGATCCAGGTGCAAATCTATTTTCGGTTATGTATCACTTTGAATTATAAAACATTTTTATTTGAATACTTTTAATGCCTATTGCAATGTGCCTTGCGAACTTAAAGGAATTGTTTCGATAGTGATGTTTGATAAATATAATGTTTGTCTTATTTTTTATCATCACTTATTTCGGTAGATGATTGCAGATTGTCCGATTGCCGAATCACAATATCTTTGTATCACATCCAGTGGCGTCAATCTGTAATAAAAATTGTGATGGTTCACCTGTTGTGCCTAACCTTAACCCTTTTAGCATAATTCTTATTACTTGTTAATGTTCCAAAATATCATTTTCTGATAATATCTGCATGTATTATCTATCCAGCACAACAATTTATGAAATAATCATACAACAGTACAATATAGACTTATTCAGATTTTTGTGAGGGTCCAATGCATTGTGGACCCTCACAACCAAATTTTTGTGAGGGTCCCGACCCCATGACCCTCGTGGGATTGACGCCTATGATCACATCACTATGTCAGATAAAGACTGTTAAAGTGGCACGTTATGTATGTGTGTGTTTGTGTGCGTGTGCGTGCCTACGTATATGCACATATATGATTATATTATCACTTTGTGTTTAGACAGAAGACAACAACATGGATGATGGGTACATACAACTTATCATGGAAGAGCAAGTAAGAACAGCATCTCAGGTGGAAGATCTTAGCACGCTGGTGAACAAGCAGAGGTCACGTCACCAGCATATATGAGACCTGAGCCTGTGTAACTTTATAATGTAACTCACGTGTATATCATAATATCAAAATTTATTTACCATCTGCTCATTTCAACATGTAAATTGTAATGTTGAAGTCATCAAATTTATTTTCAGAAAAATGTATCAAATTACTTCTTTTACATCAATCAGGGACTGCTGATGTATGCCATTCTTTGTCTTACTCTTGCTCTTTTGCCTTCAACTTTTCAAGTAGTTTCCAGGTTTATTAGTTCATTCTTTCTAAATATATGGCCAAAAGATCAACATCATCTTTTCCGTATGTTAGACGCATTTCCTTTGCGTGCGTGCCATCTCAGATATTGTTTTTTTTTATTCAGGCCAAGTTATTATCAGCATATTTTTGGCCTCATCTTCCATGCTTGCCGGGTGGAAGGGGTTTTCCGGTTGGTTCATAGTTTTCATTTTGGTATCAAGATATTGGCATCTTGACATGTAACATAATCTACGGTAATTCTTTTTACTAATTCTTTTTACGTAATTGAGATGCTTTCCACGTGGCTGTTTGCTTTCTCTGTCCTGTGTACAATGTTCTGTTTATAGCAAATCTCTATGTCAAGTTTTAAAGCAATTGTGAGTTATTGTTTCAGCTGAAACACTAGATGCTGTGGCCTCACATCAGAACTCATTTGATTTTAGGGCGATCCTGTTTCGCCAGGGCCTCCTATTGCCCGTGTGGGCATGTGGCTGACGGCAACAAAACTCGTGACTCGAGGAGGAATTCTTTCGTTTGCCTGAGGTTTTCAGCATCAAGAGAAGTTCTTCTCAGAAGTTTTTGAACATCTCAACATGTGAAAAGGACAGAGGAAGTCACTCAACAGGCAACATTAACCAAAGACATGAGTAAGTTTCCAAACACATCATTGCACTTTTTACAGAGAGAAATAGAAATGGTATTGAGAAGTAAGTAAGTAAGTAAGTAAGAGAACGTCAAGATTATAGTGGTAACTTGTCTAAAAGACTGCGCGAACACTTTAAACAAAATTAAACTAAGTAGCTAGTCTTAAAAAGCCAAGACTTCAGTCGATTCCTGAAAATATCTAGCGGCGATGACTCCCAGATGTCAGCAGGAAGCAAGTTCCAAATGCGCGCAGCAGCCACCGGGAAGGCACGATCTCCGACGGTGACAAGACGCGTTCTTGAACCATAAGGACCGGTCGCGGACGATCTAAGTCGTCTGCGGCCCGCGAGGTCAGAAACACTCGAAACTCGGATGCAAGATAATTCGGACCCATCCCGTGAAGGCAGCGATATACAAGAGTTGATAACTTGAACATGATGCGCTCAGGCACCGACAGCCAATGAAGATCAACAAGAAGCGGGGTGACATGATCACATCGGGCCGAACGATAGATAAGACGCAGCAGCACAGTTCAAAACGGACTGCAACCGGTCAAAAGAATAGGCAGGTGACCCGCAAGAACTGCATTGCCATAGTCGAGCCTAGTCAGTACCAGAGCAACAACCAACGTCTTAAGGACGGCTTGAGAAACAGACCGACGCAGACTCCTAATCAAACGAAGTGAAGAGAAACAGCTGGCGACAGTCTTGGATACATGCAGCTTAAGGGTCGCTGCACTATCAAGGTAGATTCCCAAGTTACGCACTGAGGCAGCCGGGTGGAGCTCGAGATCGTGGATCTTGACACAGTCATGCGGCAACAGGTGCTGTTGCCTCTCGGTGGCTAGCCAGAGCACTTCCGACTTAGAGACGTTAAGCTGGAGCCTATTAGACTTAAGCCAGACTGACAACTCATCCAAGCACCGGTGAGACGCTCAAGAAGCAGATGCGTTTCAGACGGCCAGCAGCCACCATAGATCTGAGTGTCATCCGCGTAAAGATGTCCATAAAGCCCATGTTTAAGAATGATACGTATAAGGTCGGCCACGCATAAGGTAAATAAGATGGGACCAAGGACCGAGCCCTGCGCGTATGCGCCGCAAGTCACCCGAGATGGAAGGGTCCTGGAGTGAGGACAGCGGACGAATGCGTCACGGTGGTCAAGATAGGAGGAAACCATCTCAAAGCCACATGACTAATACCATAGGAGATGTTAAGACGACGCAGTAGGATGGAGTGGTCTACGGTATCAAATGCGGCCGTGAGGTCGAGAAGGACGAGGAGGGCAAACTTTCCCTGATCAAGTTCACGAAGTATATCAGAAGTGATCTTAAGAACAGCCGTTTCAGTAGAGTGAAAAACACGATAGGCAGACTGTAGCTCGGGAAGGAGACCAGAAACCGCGAGATGGTCCATGAGCTGCCTAGAGACGGCGCTCGAGCAGCCGATAGAACAGACAAATTGGAGATCGGTCTGTAAGAGCCAACATCAGAGTCATCGAGACCAGGTTTCTTGATCCGCGGTGTCACGGAAGCGCCTTAACGCGACTTCGGGACCTCACCCAGTTGTAGTGAACGATTCATGAGCTCGGTAACAAACGGCGCCAGGATATCGGAACACTCACGAAGGAGGCGAGTCGGAAAAGGATCACTGGCGCAGCACTTGTCAGGCAAGGCGCCTAGCTCTGCGGTTACTTCTTCCACAGAGAGAGTGCGAAAACCGCTAAAGAACACCCAGACGGAGCCGGCGTAAAACAAGGGGCTCATGTTCCGAGGTAGCAATACAGCAGACACTTTTTGCTGAAGAAAGCAGAAAAATCATCAGCCGTGAGTCTATCAGGTAAAGGCGCGCCACGCCCCATGAGCGCATCAATCGATTGCCAAAGCCGACGCGTGAAGTGCGCTCCCGCTCTACCTTACGACACCAGAAGACCTCTCTCTTCGACTTATCAGTCGTCGGGTATGCTCTGCGATATTTGGTCCATTCAGCCGTGACGACACACGGCGTCAGCAGGAGGCACGCCGAGCCCGGCGCTCAGCCTTCACGAAGCATCATCTTAGCGGTGCGGCATTCGTCGTCAAACCACGGATCGGACGATCGCTTTTCCGAAAGCTTACGGTCTTGACCGGTATAAACTCATCAAGCAGTCGAGTAATCTCACTGTCATAGAGCTGAGCCATAGACTCGGCATCTAGGCCAGACCAGGACGTGGCATCCGCGAGTGAGGAGAGTTGCAACCCCATACGAAAGGCCGAAGGGTCTAGTTTGCCCCACACACGTCGACTAACGGTAGCATAGATAGGGCACGGTCGGGAGAGCGAAACATTCCACCTCAGCAGATGGTGATCTGAAGATATTGAAGATATTGAAAGAAGATAAAGAAGATATTGCTGATATGAACAATGGCATTTGACTGAGTGAGTTTCATCATTGGTTCTTGGTAAAATGATTGGATGCTCAGAATAAGCAGAGTCCATTTGAGAATTAACATATTTTTACTTTTTCCCAGGAAAGTTAAAGTGAGTGAAACGTGGCGATGATCGGTCAGAATCTGTTGCAAAGCATTCAGAAGAACTTTGAAGTGGATGGGTGTCGTTGATTAGATGAATTTTCAGTTTTTATTTGAGTTTTAATTGATTGAAGCCAACCAGAAAATGATCCAAATGCTGAGTGATCAGTCCATTGCTAATGGCTGTTGTTTGGCTAGACTCTGGCAGATGTCATCAACTGATTTTGTGGTTTGTTTTTAGGGCAAACCAGGTCATGCTGGATCCCCTGGATTGTCTGGAAAAGAAGGACTTTCTGGAAGACCTGGACCTAGAGTAAGGATCTGCTGTATTTTGTGTATGATTTATAATTATTTAGCTGTTTCTGAGCAATTTTTAGCCAATGCCTCTTTATTATCATGTTCAGTTTCAGACTTTGAATACTGCAACTGTTCTCTAACGTCTGTTCTAGAGTTTGCCATTGGTCCTTTCCTGATTCTTCAAAGGCAGTCTTTGGTCCTCTTTCATGGGTTAATTTCATTTTCCTTCTCACTTGTTGTGCTTTGTTTTTTAACTAACGGTAATCCAAGAAGATATAACATACTTTTACTTGATATTTGTTGCCTTAGCACTTTACTGAGCACTTCTGATTACAGCTGGCCTTGATAGCATTCTTCACAGAATTACAGTCACATGTGCGTATTGGCCCTCATCATGTTGTCACACATGTTCTTCAACTTCTGTTAATGTCAACTGCTTAGTGAAGAGCATTCAGCAGTCCTTTGGAAGTGCAGTTGATCTGATTGCACTGGAATGTCCCTAATCCTAGATTATTATCAGTTCAAGTTCCTAAAACACATCACATTGCAAAATTTTATTTAATGAAATTAAGTTTTTGAGCTTTTCTCTGTAAGTAGTGTTCTCTTTTATGACGTGATTCATCGTCCTCCTGAGAATATTTGAAGTGCAGCAGTTGATTTAAAATACAAACTAGAGCCTCAACCAGAATTGGAAATTAAAGGAATTTCCTCAAGATGCAGGGTTCTGTGCTGTGCGTGTGACTTACACTGCAAATGAAGGCCAAAGAAGAATCTGAGATGTTGCTTTGATTTGCTGCATCTGTAATTCATTTCGGTCTCGTGAAGATTTCTGCTTTTTTTTTCTTAGGGTCCAAAAGGACCGAGTGGCCCCACTGGACAACCGGTAAGCCACTGAATTTATGCATTTGAGTTTCCATTGATACTTTACTTACTTCAAGTGGAAGATTCCATTAATTAAATTCAATGAGTCATTTTAAGTAAGAAGGAAGTTATTGCATTTGTGAAGAATACAGCAAATCAATTGAATAAGAATTGAATAAGTAGTTGCTTGTTAAATGGGTATTTGGTCATTGCTAATAGCTTTCTATTTATTAATTTATTTACTTATTTAATTCTTGTACTAATTGAGAAGCCATTATACTTTTGTTTTAGGGACCCCTGGGCCTCCTGAACCACCGGGTAATGTAAGTATGCTTTTTAATGTTTTTGAAAACATTTTTTCAAATGTCTTCTTAACAAAAAGTTTAAAACAGTATTTGAGTATTTCAGACTTTGAATGTGGTTTCATTTATAGAAATTTCTTAAACCTGAATGTTGTGAGAAGAGAATTCAAATATGTCTTGCTTAGTGTCCTGATGATGTCATCTTATTGATTATTATTGGAGGTCTTCAGACGTTACACTCAGCTAATGATGTCGCAGTCAAATGACTGACTTCTTTCAGCACATGAAGCATACGACGATAATAATAATAATAATAATAATAATAATAATAATAATAATAATAATATCTTATTGATCGTTGGTGGTTACTGAGACACTGTGAAATTTTTCATTATGTATAATTGCTTTAAGACTTATTGTTATAATTATTTTTGCACATAAAATGTTAATGTATGTAATTAATTACTGATGTAAGCTGAACTGGAAAATTGTAGGGGAATGGCTACGCAGCAGCCAATGGATACTCAACCTGGATTGGGGTTTTCAGTCGACCGAAAGGACCGGATCCTCTTCTGGTAATTGTTCCGTTTTTGTTGAATGAATTCACGTCTTTGTACTCATAATACTGTGAATCAAAGACTACATTGTTCCAAATGACATCATGTCTTACTGTAGAAGTGGCCTTGGTACTAGATTATGTCATACATGATTAGCTGAACAGGAGAAATATAGAAAGCAGTAGGGCCTCTGATTAGTATGTAGCTTTGATGCAACTGATTCCCACTGAAACCCAGCCAAGGACTTTTGATCTATTTCAGTCTGAATTCACTCTTTGTCTTAGTGTTATGGAAAGGCAGCTTATGAAAATATCGAAAGAATATTGAAAGATTTGACAGATTTTGTGCTTAAGGTGTTTGCCTATGGATGTCCTACATAGCTGCCATAGTGTTATCTTGCTAACTCTCCTGTTTGCTCTTCATTTCAGGAAGTTGATCCAGATGTCGCCACCTCAGAAGAAAGTGAAATTAAAGAGGCCAAGGTACAGTATGTGGCATTCTCTCCAGTAATTTTCTTTGATTGGTCATAGAAGCTGAAGACATGCAGTTTGTCCTATTTGTATTTATTGTATCTCAACTATTATAACTATGTAACAAATCTGCAGTGTTGCGCGGTAATGAAGTAGAAGTAACGCGTTACAATACTTAAGTACAATTCTGAGTACTTCGTAATGTAATGAAGTACACAATTTGCACAGTAATTTTTACTTGTAATGAAGTAAGTTTTTATTCAAATATTAATACTTTTACTTTGTTACATTAGGTCCTTCACGTCCCGTTACAATAAAAATTTATCATTGTCGACTTTCGTTGCATTTACCTGTGTTGCTGTTCAAAACACGGTGTTTAGTTCTTCCGAACTCCCCGTAGGTCTACTTACTTAGTTCCACAGCAGGGTTGATAGAATAAACAGCAAGCTCTGGGCTATTTTTGACGCTGCCAATGTAGGGTCTAGTTATGAAATTAGGCTAATGGCGTATATCTGTCAAGGCTGGAAAAAAACTAGGTGTCAAAGATAAGATTTAGGTTTTTATGCTTGGCATGTCAACGCCTATTAACCATTTTTCTATACTCTTGTCACATGTCAAAGCCTATAAAGTATAAACCTTTCTCTATATTCTTGTCACACATATGTCTCTCTGACTGCAGAGTGTAAGAAACTTTAAATAAATTAAATACGAGGTTATTCATTTTTTTATTTATACAACAAAAACCTAAAAGCCTAAATTTTGACATTTTAAGTTTTTTTAAAAAAGCTAATAACCTAGGTTTGTAAAACCACATTTTCCAGCCCTGGTATAGGCACGTGTCGAGGCTGCTGCATGTTGCTTAAAAGAGTAGGCCTCAATAAAAATGTGATTTAGCAAGATAAGGTGGAGTTGCTGACGATTCCTTCCATCGCGATACTTTTTACTTTTTACTTAAAAAGTAACTTTTCGGGGAGTACTTTTTTACTTTTACTTTCAGAGTAACTATTTTCATCGGTACTTTTTACTTTTACTTAAGTAAAAAATGCCCTAATACTTGTACTTTTACTTGAGTACTCAAACTCAGTACTTCATACATCACTGCAAATCTGTCAGATTCACTGAGTGCTGAGCTAATTAATAACCAATGTGAGAGTCATGATTATCATTACAATTCATTGGTAACTTACAGGAATCACTGCAAATGACAAGACAATTGATGAAGCTCTCATTGATTTGGTCAAAGATCCGAGAATGAAGCAGTCGCCGGCCAGGACCTGTCGCCATTTGTCTCTTGCTCATCCTGACTTTGAGAGCTGTAGATGAGTTTTTATTTGACGATCGTGACTTGTGCTAACAGTTGTTACCATTTGTGGCTTCAGAGATCTAATTTGGTTCAGAAATCCCTGTTGTCTGTTGCAGATTCCAAAAACCACTTGGTACATTGGTGAGAAGAGAAGAATTTGGTTTGGTGAAGAAATCAGAAATGGATTTCTGGTAAATGTTGAGTTTTTTCATTTACTTTTGACCTTCAGAACAGTAGAATACTGGAGATTGTCAATTCTTCCTGCTTTATTAACACTCTGACTACCGGATCAAAAATTCCCCCAGATGCCAAAGGAAAACATGAAAAAACTGAGAATGTACCCTTTTGGTAATTTGCTGTTCCTGATGTTTTCAAAAGTAAAAATATGTATGAAATTAATAATTATTTATTTATTTTGCAGTTCACGTACACAACGAACATGTCTCAGTTTCACTTCCTCCAACTGCTCGGCTCTTCTGCCTTCCAGAACGTCACCTTTCACTGTCGCAATACGATTGCGTATTACGACATCAAGCGCCAAATCTTACAAAAAGGCAGCAATCTTTGCCTCAATGGCAGGAAATTGGCGCTGGTGACGCAGTCATCCGTACCAAGTTCCAATAGATGAATGCAAGGTAAATAAATGACTATGGTGCTATGTCAGCTTTCTTATATTTGTTAGGCATACTTAAACATTCTGCAGTAGGGACATTCTAAGGGAATTCTAATGTTGGAATTGAATCTCTAGGACTTTCCTCTGATTATGACTCAACATCCGGACACTTTGAGGTGAAGAGTCTCTTTCAGTTAAGACACTTTACAGTCAATGTGAAGACCACAGAGAGAGAGGGAATCTTGCAAAGGAGATTTGCACCAACATCTACATTGAAGAGTGAAGAATAATGTTGAACATTTATGCAAAAATATTTACCTCCTTTTGTTTTTCTTTGTTTTAGAATCGGATGGATGTTTGGGGGCCCCACTGCGTTTCAGTTCACCACAGAAGAAACAGCGTGCCTTCCGATCGAGGACATTGCCTTCGCTGACTTTGACGAAGATCGAGGGCCAAATAGTTTGGTCTAGAAATTGGACCAGTTTGCTTTGCTTAATTTTAAACAAATTCTTAATGTTCTTATCATAACTTTCACTAATTGTACCTGCACTCAAATTATGGAAAGTTTGGAAGAAATATTTTTCATCATAAACACATCATGAGTTATCAATCAATCTATCAATTTATTTTGCAGGATTACACATACAGAGATTAAACATACAAAATTAGTTCATTTCTTATCATGTTAAAAAAATCATAATATGTAAAAATATATAATTAATTTGAGAAATGGGTTGGCCAAAGGGTATAAAACCCGTAAGACAGTCAACCTATTTGGTTGAGGAATTTAGAAGTGACAAACTAAAGGTAAAAGAGTATTTAGCTAAGGTACTTAGAAGTTGCATGAATAATAATATAGAAGAGTATAGAAAGTAATAAATGGTTAAGAGAATCTTGAGGAATTTTAAATCCGTTGAGGAAGTTAATTCTTAACTAATTTACAACTTGTCAGAGACTTGGTTATTGAAAATGAAGCTTTTTAAAGTGAAAGAAATTGTTAATATTTCTCAGTTCAATAGGCAGGTTGTTCCATAGTCTAGGTCCTGAAAACTTTGTAGTAAATTTTCTCTTTATTATAATTATTACTATTATACTAAATTATATCTCTAATCTCTTGCAATATTAGACTAGGAGCAGGGTTTCTACGTAGATTACTATTTCATCTTAATGAGTCATTAATTGTAGAACCACGATCTATTACGCCACCTCCCTCCCCCCCGTCCTCTTCTCAGGCGCAAAAGCGCGACCAATGACTTGTACCAGTTAAGAAGGTACCTCTGAGGGATGGGAGGGTGCGGAGGAGGAGTCTCACCTGCTTTGTACGACTACGATCATAGCCTCCTGGGGTAGAGGAGGCTATGCTACGATGGCCTACTATGGTCAACAGGGCAGCGGCTCGACTGTAGGCGTTTGTTCTGCATAAATGTCGAATTGTGAGGGATTTTGCGTCGAAGACTGAGAGTGTAAATCAAGCGAAAGAGATTCGATGGATGTTAACTATTGCTGTTTCTTCTTGCTCATTATTCAACCGTAGAGCAGAAACGATCGGATTTAGGTCGCTAACAGACGTTGCCATTGTCTGTGCATCGGTTGTCGTTGTTGTTTCACTGGGGGTCAGTGGCGGCTCCACAGGAGAGGACCGGGGGGCCCGTACCCCTCCTACTGAGTGCCTGCCCCCAGTGGCCCCCCTGTTGGGACCCTATATTTAATGCTACGTACATAACAACAAATGGTTGGCCCCCATGATTAGAAGTTGCCACCCCAACGGCCTCGCACTTGCCAAATCCTGGAGCCGCCACTGCTGGGGGTTGGTCCCGGTTTGGAATGAAGTTGCCGTAACATGGCTTCAGAGCATCGACCGTCAATATTAATGTTACGAGGAACAGAAGAGTTTGCAATCATTGTTTCTGTGGCCACACAGGCCTATGGAAGTATCTAGAACCCAATGGCACCGTGGCATCCAACCTCAGGTGATGAACAGCTAGTCGACTGTTTGGATTACGTTCTTTGTTTACAGTAAACAGACTCTCTTCTTCTGACTGTCCAATGTTCGACTTCTATCGCAGAGAAAGAGACGGTGAGTAAAATAGATCTATTGCAGTAAAAGGGACTGCCCATTAATTATGTCAACAATTTTTGGGCAATTTTTGACCCCCCGTCCCTTGTCAACAACTGTCAACTTTCACTTGACTTGACACCCCTTAATTACGTCAAAAACTTTTGACCCCCCCCCCCCCCCAAGGTCAGTGACAGGTCCCAATAACAAGGTTATTATTTTTGTGGTGATGACCATTTTCCCCTGTTTTGCTCATCAAGTGTCAAAATGTGGTTGTGATGACCTTTTTCGCCATGTATTTTTCCATTGTAGTAAGTAGTATTCCATGAAATTTCCTATTTTTTGATTATTTGTAAAAAGTGAAATTGTTGACGTCAACTTCTCTTGATCCTCCCCTGTCCCTTGTCAAACTTTTTCAAACCCTCCCCTAAATTATTGACGTAATTAATGGACAGCCCCTTAGCTAAAAATGCAAGTGATTTGTGGGTTAACCAGACATAAAAATATATATTAAATGAAAGATATCCAATTATTATGATTATTATGTTCGAATAAACAATAATGTAATATTTATGTTAAGAATCTAAAATATAAAAACGTTTAGTGTTGCCCTGTTCAATACTGGGCCATTATTTTATAATGCAAGCGGAGTTTGGCCCATCTGGTGAATGAAACCAAATTTTACGAAGGCCTCTATTATGACGGATTTCAAGTTATTATTGAATTATAAATTCTCGCTTTTAAATATCTGTCTAAATATTGGCATTGCAGCTTAGCGTATGCAGAAGCGTATTCTTGTTAGCGCAATACTCTTTGCTCATTGTGACCTAGCTGATTACTTGTTTTGACGAGTCTCACCACTTTAAAATGCTCGGCGGTGGCGTATACAGCCAGTGGCGGATCTAGGATTTGGCAAGTGGGGGGGCCGTTGGGGTGGCAACTTCTAATCATGGGGGCCAACCAGTTGTTGTTTAATGTATGTAGCATTAAGTATAGGGTCCCAACTGGGAGCCAGACACTCAATAGGGGCACGGGCCCCTGCCCCCCCGGTGGAGCCGTCACTGTATATAGCCAGAGGCCAACACTCTCGTGACGAGTTTTCACTTTTCCCTTCAGCTATTTGTCGTTTCTCTGGCACTTGAAGAGTCAATCATTTCACACACTTTAAAATCTACTTTCATAATGGCTTCGTACAAGTGGCGTTGCACTTACATTCTTCGGAAAAGACAACGACACTCTATAACAAATATTCCACTTCCATTGATGAGTCAATACAAAAAAACCCTACAAATTATTATTGTAAGTGTAGACCTAACCATCGCAACTTCGCAAGTAGTCTCGACTAATGGGGGATGGTGTAGTCCCCCAACTTTCTGGCTATCGGCTTGTTAAATCATTTCTTCGTTAATTTCATAATGTTTTTAGCCTTTTACACTGACCATTAAGTTTTTGTATCATCACAATCCTGTCGCACTGCTCTCACAAACGCGAGAACTTTCGTTCTGTCAGTGAGTGGTTACTAAACACGGTGTTTTTAACATGTAGACTGCCATCGCCGTAGTCCCCCCAGTAGTTTTTCTGGCCCCAACTTTCTGGCAGTAATTATGGCGGCCCCTTTCATAAAAAGGCCCCTAGAGAGGTTATTCCTAGTTTTTTTAGCTCGTGGGCGTTGGGCAGTCTTTTAAGACATTGTTTCCCAAAGTGGGTCACAAAGCTCTGGCAAGTGGGTCGCAAAATTCCCTCGGATATTTAGTGAATACATGGCATCTGACCACAGTTGGGCTATAACTAGGCGGTCGTAGCTCACTCACTCGCTCACTGCTGCAGACAGACAGTGTTTATTCTAAAAAGGCCCCTTGACATTGAGGGATTTTGAAATGTTTTGGGGGACAATGTTTGAGTTTCCACATTGTTTGGGGGGAATTTCCATTCCCCAGCCAACATCTAAAAAAAATTGGGGATTTTTAAAACTTTGGAGGGGAAATTCTTAACTAAGAAGGCTCACTCAATAAACACTGGCTGCAGATAACCAACTGTGGCTGCCAAGCCCAGACCGTGGTTAGTCTGCGGATGAACCGAGGATACTTGATCTCTCTGGTAGAGGGGAGATGTGAGCAGTGGGTGTGGCCCGTTTCCAAAATCTAGTCATTACTTGCCCCACACCTGGCAGCGCAAGGCCATTGTCAACCGGTAATGAACTTTGCGCTACTCCATTGGAATGATGATTGCCATGAACATCCAGTATCTGCCAAGGCAATTAAAAGTATTAAACAGTCTTGAGTATCTGCCGTGCCTCTGCTAGAACGGGGATGGGGACCAGGTGAGGGTAGCTGGTAGGCATGATGGGCAGAGGATATCTGAGGCGCGTTTAATCATTTGCCGCTTTCTTTGTGCAAGTATATTGTATCTGAATAGTGATCGAGTGCACTAAAATAGTTTACTTCTTCTATAAAAAAAATCTTTATTTAAATTTCAGGATTTTTGTGAAAATAAGGTGTAGGCCTAAATATGGATAAATTTCTTAAGCGAAAACGTGAAAATTTAGCAAGTGCGAATGAACAAAGTTCAGTCGGACGACGACGCCAGTGCATCTCTTGTTAATAGACCTTCGAGTGAGAAGAAGACATGCAAGGTGAAGCGTAGGCCTAAATAATTATAATAATGATAATTATAATAATGATGTTAGTCGAGTGCAGGCCCATCCGTCGCACGGATCTTGCTAAGGCCAGTTAAAAATCTTTGTGTACGTTTCATTATACTATTTCAATTCTTTGCTAAGATTAGTTTAACACGTTTTTTTACTGTTCATTCAATTGCTCTAAATGTGCCAATTGTGATAGCTATCGATACAAATGTATCTTGGCCCCGATTTATGGACTGGTCTTTATTGGGTAGATGCTTAAATTTTATTCAGTGGGTCGCGAGCTGGCCAAGATATTTTAAAGTCGGTCCCGAGCCAGGAAAGTTTCGGAATCAATGTTTTAAGAGAAGCATGCAGTGTCTTTCGAACTGACGCACACACGCTCGAGCGCACAGCCGCACACTGCAGTGTAGATAAAAATATAGACTGTGATGCAAGGACAGAAAGGAAACTGGAAGCTGCAGAGAGGTGGTTTTCAGGCGTATGCAAAAAATTTGATGGACAGAAAAATAACCAATGAGGAAGTATTAAAAGCCTCTGGTGTAAAAAGAAAATTGCTACAAACCATAAGGAAACGACAGTTGGAATTTTTCGGACATCTAATTAAAAAGGATGGGTTGGAAAATCTAGTCATAACAGGAAAAAGAGGGTAAAAGCGGTTCGCCCCAGCTGCCCCCTTTCTACTTCCCTGGAGCTCAGTATTCTGGATTGTTACTAATGGTAAATGTATGTCATAAGTTGAGTTAAAATAAACAAATTTCAATATGTCATAAGTTGAGTTAAAATAAACAAATTTCAATCAATCAATCAATCAATCAATCAATCAATTAATAAGCTAAAATCGGGAAGTTCCAAAATTAGTTTTCGTCCGGAATTTTAAAAGTTTTTCATCGCCCCCCCCCCTATAGTAGTTTTTCCTTAAAAAACACCTTGTTACTAAAGCATAAAGGCAACAAGGATATATTGGAACAAAACTGAGATGAAATGCAGAAATTTTACTTAGAGTGGAAGAAAACAGCGAGACAGGCTTATGAGAAAAGGCAACAGAAATGGACGAGACTAGTCCTTTTCAGTCGGAAATTGAAAAGCGTTCAAACCAACTGGACAAACAGAGGAACTCCGCCAATGCCGTCAATGGCACGCAGTGGCAAGATCATCAAGGAATGATTCTGGTCATCTTGACAATGCCCAAATGGGTCGTCCATAAATTACGTCACGCGGTTAGGGGGAGGGGATCCGGCAATTTGTGACGAAGTGTGACGACGGGGGTGAGGGTCCCGTAAGTGTGACGTCACGCAAAAAAAATTAGGTCAAAATTTAGGTCATGGTCTTTGACCTTTTTTGCTTGTCAGGGATTTTGGAGAGGAAAAAACAATTATGACCTTTTTTGCTTGACAAGACTTTTCGGAATACGAAAATGGGAGGGGGTCGGCCCGATGTAACGTCATATTTTAGGGGGTCCGACGTTTTGTGACGTCGCGTTACGTAAAGGGGGTCAAAAAAGTGCCAAATTCGAGTGACGTAATTTATGGACGACCCCAAAGAGACTAACAGACATTCTCTCTACCTGTAGTTATATGTGCTCGTAGCCTAGTTACTCACACTCTTCCGTATATGAATTGCATGTTTCCTTTAGGTTACGCGCTAAGAATCTAATAATAATAATAATAATAATAATAATAATAATAATAATAATAATAATAATAATAATAATAATAATAATAATAATAATAATATATAAAATGTGAGCTCCTATACAAAATAACATTGTGGCGCCAAACGGCATTTGTACTCTTAACATTTCATTATAATAATTTATAGTTAATTCCTGTTAGCCCAAATATATTTTTAAAAATTTATCCGTTAATTATTGTTAACAAGTAGAATTTTAATTGAGGAAACTAAAGCGCGAATCTTGTTGTCGTATAATATTAGTGTACTCAATGTAATTTGGTCAAATGTCGAGTCAAGTTCAAACAAAAATAGCAATAGGTATAATGTCTTTCTTTTATTTTAGCAAAGCACCGTTTCATTTAAAATTGCTGTTATTTAGAACAATATAAAATAAATAACAGCGACTAAAAAAATTAGGCGAATTTAAAAAATAAACTATATATTTATTTCATACCGGACTCAATACAGATAGAACATTTCGCATCTATGGAAATGAAGAAAACAATATTAAGCACTATGTTGTATAGTATATAACACTTGCAGAAATTAATTAACTAATATTTTTGACTTTATTATTCTTTTTGTATTTTAAAACAAAGCTAAAGATGCGAAATTAAACTTCTTTTCAAAGTTTTCTAAAACATTATTTTACTTAATGCTAAATAAAGAAGGTACAACGCCATAGATCTAAATATTGTGAGGAACTCTCTACCTGTATACAAATTCGCCATTTGAGCAAGAGGGCACATTGCAACATGCAAATGGCTAAACTGTACAATATTCAACACACGCTTCTTAGAGACTCGTGTGTTATTAACGAATCAAGGAATCTAATATCGCTTAAAGACTAATTTCTTTTAACTAATTTTAGCTAATTTAACCACAAAACGTTGCGTTGTGTGGTTAAATTAGCTAAAATTGAGTTAAAAGAAATTGTCCTAAAAAAAAATTAAATTCAGTTATTTACTCTTTATACTACTTGTCCTTGTGTTCCTTCAAATAAACTTCAGTCCTCTTGTTAATGGCGGGCTATATTTAGGCACACCAGCTCAACTGATAAAATTTGAATTGCTGAAATATGTAACTAGGTCTCCTGAAAGGATCTATCGGGAAGTAGGTTACTTCTGCTCGCGATCATGATGTGATGGGACATCTTTAATTCATTGTTTCAATCAGACATCTCCTCCTAAGCCTGTTCTTATTCAGTTAGCCAATGCATTGGTAAATCTAGTCGCAAGTTCGATTATTGCAATTCCCTGCTTTTTTAGCATCACAAATTCAAATATTTAGAAACTCCAGAGAGTACAAAATTCCTTAGTTAGAGTAATATCCAAAACTCAAGATTTTTGAAACATATAACTCCAGCTAGACAGTCCCTAAATTGGCTTCCTATCAAATACCGAATTAATTATAAAATTTGTCTTTTGGTATTTAAAACCATATTTTATTTATGAACCCTATTTTGTGATTCTAAAGATGCGACTAATCCCTTTTTTCCTTTTCTATTCAATCAACTAGAGGTTCAACGTCAGGACCTTCATTTCCTGTTCCTTATTCTCGCACCAACAGTCATTGGCACTAGTTTCTCAGTCAACTGGCCCTAAGCTTTGGAATTCATTACCAATATCACTTCGTAAAACTAAAAATTTATCATCTTTTGAGATCTGGTCTTAAAACTTACCTGTTTGATTAGCTTAAATATAAATTGCTCCCCTTTAAATTCTGACTGATCTTTATACCGGATTGACCTTCAAATAAGCTCTAATTCTTGTTAAGGATTTGGCACACCATCAACTGATAAAATTTGAATTGGCATTATGATAGTGGTCTCCATGAAAGATTATTGATTGATTGATTGATTGATTGATTGATGATGTGATATCTCTGTTTCAGTTCTCTCGTAAATTCAATTTGCAAAGCTCCTCTTTATCATATTCGAGGCATATGTCCCATCAAACAGCTGCTCCCCAAGCCTGTTCTATAATTCAGATAGCCGATGCATTGGTATCTAGTCGCCTAGATTAATGCAATTCCATGGGGTTTTTGTCTTTTGACATCACAAGATCAATTGAGCAAACACTTCTCAGAGCACAGAATTCCAATACAATCTCCCAGATTTGAACTCGTAGACCCAGTTAGTCAGTTCTTGCATTGGTTTCCTACCAAACAACTTGTCTTGTCTTCATCCATCCTCGCTACGAGGGTAGACCGCATCATGAATGAGCTTGTTCCACTGTTTTCTGTTGTCTGTCATTCGGGTCGCCTTTTCCATAATGTTATCAGTCCATCCACTCCTGGGTTTGCATTGTTTTCTTTTTACCATCATTTGTGCCTACTGCCTTGTATCATTTCCTTTTCAAAACAGACGCCCAGAGCCTGTTTTTCCTCGTGATGTGGCCGAGATACGACAGTTCTCTTCTTTTGATGTACTCGAAAATTCTCTTGTTACGCCTCCTTCTCTAATGCCCATTCATTAGTTATTTTCTCTGCACAGGATATAATATTATGCAGAATCTGTCTCAATTCTTTCTTTTCGAACGTCTTGACTCCAGACCCTCCAAACCAAACCCAATCCAAACCCTCCAGACAAGTAATTGATTATAAAATCTGTCTTTTGCTCTACAAGTAATAAAACCATGTTACACGTTGAATCAATTATCTTAATTTAAACACAGCTCATCCCTCAACAGTGTCGGTTCTGAGGTGGAGCTGGTGGGATGTAGCCTCCAAGATTTCAGTTTTACCCCACAGGTAATAATAGTGGAAGACCTTTTTGTATGTCAGATATTTTCAGGAGTTGTTTAACGGAAACCCGATAGGATAGACAGGCATGTCAAACTGGGGCCCTTTACAAGATGACCACAAGATGCCCAGCGGCCCGCACAAAGATTTCTACAAATTATAAATGTTTTTTAGACAACACAATTTCTCAAGTCGATCGCTTTTGTGTGATTTTTGGATCGTTTTTGTGTGATTTTGTATGCACATTGTATGTTTCTTATTTGAAGTAACCAAAAAATGAAGCACTGAATTTAATTAAATATTAAATATATTTCAGTTATTGTAATGTGCACAATTAATTGTTGTGTGTGGCCCCCATGACAATACCAATGTGAGCCACGCGGCTCTTGGGGGACCCTGAGTTTGACATGTCTGGAGTAGACGACCTTTTACACTTTTTAGAGGTTGGGAAGTTGGCGGTCATTGAATAGGGCATAGCCACCAATTTTTTCCGGCTAGAACCGCCATTGTCTCTGAGCCTACTAATCTCTCCACCAGATACTCCACAGGTCCTTAATTTGTTCCTCTTTCTAGTACAGCCCTTGGCGTTAGTAGGTGTTCTTCGGTGTGTAGCCGCATGCTTTGTAATTCACTCCCAGCACCACTTCATATGTCTGTTTAACTTGGCCAAACAGGCATACAAAGTAACCTGATATCCCTCTCGTCGATCAAACTGACCATCCCAGCCTCACCTGTCTCTAATTAATTCGGGTTTGATCAAGCCCCAGTTTGGTTTGGTTCGTCATATCTGCTGATGCCTAACAGAGCCGTGGCTAGGAGGCAGGGAGGCAAGCTTCCTCGGGCGCCGTCCGGGGGGCGTCAGATACCATTGTTGATTTTATTCACGACGGTATTGCCAGTATGACAAGTGAAAAAGGTCATCACCCGCGTTATGTACACTACTTCCTTCACTGCTTCACTCCTACAACGTCGTGAAAAGGGGATGTCCATTAGTTATGTCAACAATTTTTTGGCAATTTTGACCCTCTCCCCTTGTCAACAACTGTCAACTTTCAGTTACCCCCTATAATTACGTCGAAAACTTTTGACCTCTCCCCTCCCCAAGATCAATGACAGGTCCCAATAACAAGGTTAGCCTATTATTTTTTGCGGTGATTACAATTTTATCCCTGTTTTGCTCGACGAGTGTCAAAATGTGATGGCTATGACCTTTTACCATGCTTTTTCCATTGTAATAAGTAGTCTTCCATGAAATTTTCTATTTTTTTAGTATTTGTAAAAAGTGAAATTGTTGATGTCAACTTCTCTTGACCCCTCCCCCTGTCAACAACTGTCAAACTTTTTCAAATCCCCTCCCCTCTAAATTGTTGACGTAATTAATGGACAGGCATGACAGCCTCAAAGTGTGCTAAGCAAAACAGGTAATCACCAGTTTTTAGACGGTTAGGGGCAAACATTGATACCTTGCCCCGTGCGGTAAATACTCTAGTTACGGCTCTGATGCCTAGGCATTACGATAATGGCACAATAGAAATTTAGATTATTAATTGTGAATTGCTTTCTCCTTCGAGTATAATAATCCCATAATAATCATGTAATAAAATGCATGTAAATAAATCATGTAATAAAGCGCTATAAAATGAAAGTCCCTGGCGTCGCATTTCCCTATGAAATCTGATTGCAGGTAGATCAACTAATATAATTTTATAGTTATATCCCTTAACGTAATTTTTAAAATGTGAACTTGTCTGTGAAAATTTAAAAAATAGAATTTCAAAAGAAAAATAATGCCTTGATCAACTGTATTTTATATTATTAGTGTACTCGATGTAGTTTGATCAAATGGCAAGTCCAATTTGAACAGAAATTAGCACCAGGTATAATGTCTTTTTTCAGCTTCATGTTATTTTTAAAATTAGGGTTACTTGTGATAATAACAAACAAACAATTAAGCACGCTAAAAGTAATAGATGGATTTTTAAAATATTTAAAACTATTTCTTACTGGACTTGGTAAATGTGGAATATTACACACAACAGTAAAGAAGAAAACAGCATTAAATGCAGTGGTTTGTGATTTGTAGTACTTGTAAATGTCAATAATTCAATAATCTCAATAAATTTGAGCGTATTCGTTTTGTCATTTAAAAAACAAAGCTAATATACAAAATCTTGCAATTTAACAACAGTTTTAGAAATATTATTGCACCTAATGCTAAATAAATAGTCCCAACGCCATAGATCTAAATATTGTGAAGAAGGAGAAGAAGAAGACTTTATTTCTCAACAAAATATTGTGAGATTAGACGAATGCGGCATTTATTTTCTGTAATATTTTTTAATGCGAATCAACGAACTGCACTTCTAGCTGTTGTACGGTTGTACGGGTTTTAAATGCTTTTGTTGCATCTGGCGATCAATGGACCGATGCTTCCAGTGACGCCTAATTGTGCGTTTCGTGAATTTTAGGGGCAGCCTGGACCACGAGATCCTCCCGGGTCACCCACATCACCGGATCCACGAGGTCCTCCTTGGCGACGAGGACCATCGGCCCATCGGTCAGTCCTTTGCTGCATTCGATTCGAGAAGCATTCAAAGATCAAATTCAGAGATTGCAGATTTATTTCACATACAGTGGAAGTTGGAACAGTAAACGGATTCTCAAAGGCTATCTATTCCATTTATGTAAAGTGCTCTTGCTTTTGGCATCTAGCTATTTATAACACTTGCTATAGAAATTATAATAATAATGATGATGATGGTGATAATAATAATAATAATAATAATAATAATAATAATAATAATAATAAAAATAATAATAATAATATCTGAGCCTATCTCTGAAAAGCTAGGTACCGTTATTGAATGTGGAGAGTTACTACATTGGTTTTCACACAGGCTTTACTTAGCCTCTAAGCCACTTAAAATCACAATATTATTCTTATGGTTAAAATGATTATTTACATCAAATAACTGAATATATATAGTAATATAAGGTATAAATGATATTTTGATAACAAGGTCCTACTGGATATCCCGAGAAAAAGAGAGATGTAAGTCAGTTACTGTATTTGTTCAATTGTTGCGCTCTCCATGTTCTAGGTTTGTTGTTCAGGCGATTGGTTCTATGAGTCTGATTGCTGTCATTTATTACGTTACATTGAAAAACAACATAAGTTTAAAGCAGCTTTTATTCAGATTGATGTGTAATGTTGTTATTATTAGCACTTGATTCAGTGCTGACGTGGATGCTAGCAGAGTGCTTGAAAGTCTTAAGACTTCTTTACTGAACTATAAAAACTTGTTTTGCAGAAACCGAATTGTGTTGTTAAAATAGGTCTAATGGAACTTTTTAGTGAAATTATCTTTTCGGTTTCTGTCTGACAGGGTGAAACTGGATTACCTGGAGGTCCTGGTTCACTTTGTCTTTCTGGTGCTGCTGCCAATCCTGACACTCCTGGTGCCAAAAGTTAAGCGGTTAGTGAATAAGTTTAAGTTACTTGAGTTCTGCTAATTAAATAGTTAATAAATAAGCTTAGCATTCCATGTTGGAACCAGGAAGAGAAAACTTATTTATGATTCCAAGACATGCAATGCATATGCACAGGTAGTATGAGCATTGAGCAAGGGACAAGCCCTGCATTCAGAGCACTAAATGTCTACAATGAAGCAGCATGAAAGATATCCAAATGAATTGGAGAATTTATCTTCAGATTGTTATCTATTTATGGAAGCGACAAATTCAGTTGAGACTTGAATTTTCTGCACACTTAAGTGTACATAAATAACAGTTAACTTTTGTAATTTGTGTATTTGTCTTTTGTTGGTTTCCTTGTCTTACATATTTATTGGATAGTTGTGCTATTTGCATTTTAAGGGTCCTCCTGGTGTTTCTGTCCAGGGAGAGCGGGTTGGTTAAATGACTTCTGCTGTAACATTATGTAGAACATTTTGAATGTTTGTAGCTCTTTATTATTTGTTTTTGACTCACTGTTCTGCCTTCTTTTTAATAAAAGTTGTCATTGATAGAAATTAGTTCATGTGTTTGCAGGGCTCCTACATTTGACCTACTGTATTGCAACTGATACTATGCTTAGGCAGAAGTTCATGCAGAGAGGTTTGACTTCAGTTAACACCTAAAGCAGTTTCTCTTTGATTTTTGTTCAGGGTCAGTCTGGGGACAGAAGATCGCCTGGATCAGAAGGCCGACTCAAAGGTCCATCTGGAGGAGAGACTGGAGAAAAGTGACCTTCTCCAGTACATGCTCAACCTTCTCTAATAATTTGCAACATTATAATTTTAAGGCTTGTAAGTTTATAAGCTTTTGTAAGTAAGCGTATATGTGGTCACTCAGCTGGTGACATTGAGGGATGAGGCTAAAATCTTCTGTGTAGGTTATGAACGATTCAGGACCGAGTGACGAGCCTTGTGGCACTGAGCAGTGCAAGGGTAGTTCTGATGATGCCTCCTTATTGTAGTATGACCATTTGCTTTCGTCCCTTTAGATATGAGCGAAACCAGCATAGAGGAGTTCCACTCACTCCAAAGCGTTCCTCTAGCACCCATTATATGGATGCAAAACATGGACCATCACCAAAGACTTGGAAAGAAAAATACTAGCCTTTGAAAGAAAATGTTATAGAAAAATTACTATGAATCGGATGGGTCAAAAAATCACAAATGAAGAACTATACGGGAGAATTCAGGCCAAACAAACCATGCTGGAAAGAGTAAAACAAAGGAAACTCCAACTTTTCGGACACATATGCAGAACGAAAGAGGACAGAAAGATGAAAGCTCTAATGTTTGGAATAATGGAGGGTGCCAATAAGAGAGGGAGACCACACAAGGAATGGTGTGATGATTTTGAAGAATGGTGTGGAAGCAGTTTACAGAATCTTAGTCACAGAGCAACAGACAGAAAATAATGGCAGAAAACTGTGGAGGTGGCATTATACACCAATGGGCAATGATCCCACGGTTAATGATGATGATGAGCACCCGGAGCAGTATGTCATGATCGACCGTATCGAAAGCTGCACTTAGATCAAGCTGCACAAGCGCAGACTTTACCGTCATCGATAGCGCGCACTCTGCAGTTTCTGTGGAGTGGAATCTCCGATATGCTGACTGATGCGCAGGGAGGAGATGGTTGGTTTCAGCGAATTCGGCAAACCTCGACAACTACTCGTTCTATAAGCTTCGCTACAAAGCTGAGATTAGAGATTGGTCGGAATGATTTTATATCACTTGGATCTCACGATGGAGTTTGTGTTTAATTAGTTTATGAAATGGTGACCCTAAACCAAGATTAAATAAAGACACTTTCTGTATCATTACTTGGGACATTGCTTACTCATAAGCACTTAGATATTGGTTGTCAAATAACACCATTTGACTGCATTGAATAACAGGGTTCCAATTTTAGCAAAATAAAAGCAACATTTGAAACAGACTTGCTTGAGACATAATCTCCACATCCAAAGAGGCAATCAACAATGTTTAGAGAAACTGGAAATTGAATGTTGTTTGAACATGCTGCCACAACCAGTGGCAGTCGCTTTTATTAGAGTGCCACAGCAATTCACAACTGGAATTAACTAATTGACTGATTTTGTTTTCTCTCTAGGGATCTCCCTCCCAGTCATCGACCGGGATTGCCAGTGCTTCTGGGGCAGAGATCGTTTAAATCATGGTCAGCAGTCTTCTTAATGTTTCAAATATTGATAAATATATGTTATAATTAGAGACCTGGTATTTGTTTAATGTTCAGGTTAAATTGTCCTCTTGTTTATACACTCAAGTGTTAGGCAGCATTCACATTGTCGCTTTCCACCTGCCATTGACGTCTTGCAGTAGAAGAACTTGTAACAGTTGTCTTTCTCCATTGTCTTTAACTTTGTCAGCACTGGTGAATCTGTAAGTATTTAGAAGTTGCATTCTTATGACCAAAAGGGCAGAAAGGCATTTATTTATGGTGTACAAAATAATGGAGTTGATGAATATTAAGATAAAGACTAAGATTTTGCATTGGTAAATAATTTTACACATTATTAAATTCTTAACTTTAATTGTCCATTTTTCTTTCTTTGAGTATTTGCAACTGGGGAAATCAGGGAATGATGGGAAGCCAGATGAACACAGAGCAACAGGATTACCTGGTCTGCCAGGAAGGCAAGGTCAGACTGGGGAAAGAGGAGCATCAGTCAGTGAGTTCATGTTATGAGTCAGTTATTGTACATTTTTTGGAGAATGTGATAGAATTTGTACAATTGATTGCTAATACATTGGGTGGTATGCATTTTGTGGCACATTTACTATAGGCTGTGACACAATGATTGGCCTGCAGATAACTATTAGACTATTATTGTGTGGCACAAATATACAGTATGTAGAGGTAACTCATGGTGAATGTTTTGAGACAACACAACCACTTATCCTCCTTGACAGAGGTGGAGAAGGGCGATATAGGGCAGTACGCAACTAACCCTGTCCACTCTAACCCAATTCCTAACCCTAACCTTAACTTAATAAAACTAACTATGAAACTTAGGCATTTTGCAGCAACAGAAGCCCTTGAGGCTGCATTGATGTTTGCTGATAAAAATTTTAACAATTGAACAAATTTACTATTTAAAGTGCACATGAAGGTTTTCTCATGTGTTGTGTTTGTATTGTGGTTTAGTTTTTTTACTGTGATAATTGTGAAATTTTCAGTTTCATAAATGTTCTTTTGTCCAGACAGAAATATCGGGCAGGTGCTGAATGTGTTTTGCTAATCGATGCTGACCTCAGTTTCACTCTAACAATTGACAAGAGTCCAGCCAAAGTTTATAATTAATTTAGCATTGGTCATTAACTGCTTTTAGGGTCAGCCAGGCAAGGATGGTGTCCTTGGCCAACGGGTCCTCCTGACAATGCTGGAGAAAGTGGCAGGACTGGAGCAGGACCACAGGTGGGTTTTCAACAGATTTTCATGTTAAAGTTGAAATAGTCCAATTCAGGATAGAATTACTTGACTTCTGGCTTCTTATTTTGCACTTGGCATTACTTCAGATATGGATGATGCATGGCTGTCATTGACCTACTGAGTCGCTGATTGAGAAGATTGGAAGAGCAGTGAAGCCAGTTTCTTCTTATCCCAGCTTTGACCTCTCTCTCTCTGGACTATTCTACAGGCTGAACCCATCCTCCAAGCACACTCTTTCATTACGAAAAACAGCCAGACGTCAAACCTCCATTTATGTCATTTTTTAAAGTTGAAGTTTACCTCGTGTGTTTCAAAATGTCTCAATTGTGAGGTTTTAAAAATGTAATTTACCTTTTTGGTAAAATTTACATTTTGAATCTAACCATTTGTTTAAAGTCAAAATTATTATTTTGGTTGAATTTTATGGAATTTACATGCTTGGTTAACTGCAGTATATCTATTAGCAAGCCATGTATGTATGTAACAGAGGAGAAACACATTGCTGTACAGATAACATACAGTGCAGTTATTATTGATGAATCCTTCTGCCACTCCATATGATAATGCACCTGTGCAGTATTTAGTCATCTGCTACTGCATTACAGTCGTTTTAATATTTTTTTTGAAGCGAAATTTGGCAGAGACTGATTATAAAATCTGTGAAAACTGATTGATTGATTGATTGATTGATTGATTGATTGATTGATTGATTGATTGATTGATTGATTGATTGATTTTGATTGATGATGCTGGATTGATGAGAAAGGCCAGCCTGGTTCTGAAGGACTTCAGGGTTTCTGGTTTCTGGTTTCCTACATTCTGCAGGATGTTTTGGTAAAAGTCTAAAAAGTTAAAAACCCACCAAAAGTTCTTTTTGCTCTAAATATATATATTTTTAGGTGCCATGCTTAAAGTAAATGTAAAACATCGACACATATACAAAAACACTTTTAAATCATGTATTTATTTATTCTTTTATATATATAAGCACAATGATAAAGAAATTAAACAGTTTTCATCTGCAGTCACCAGATGCCAGGACAATGCAGGTGTTATCCTCATGTATGCCAAAACAATCATTTCTGAGATGCTAGAGGCATCATTACATGCCACCACAGTGCAAACAACGAGTTTGCCTATAGGTGACAGCCAATGTTTGTGACAGCCAATAATATTTGATTTTTGAAAATTTCTCTTCCTTTTTTTATGAAGAGAATGCTGCAGACTTATCAATCTACACGCATCAACATCTCTGATCTCTTTGCTTGCATTCCATTTTCATATTCCTTGTCTTTCATTTGATGATTGTATTTATTATCATTTGTTCCTTTGCAGTTCAAGTACACAATGGACATGTCACAGCTTGGTTTCCTCCGGCTGTTCTGCTCTTCTGCCTTCCAGAATGTCGCCTTCCACTGTCGCAATACCACAGCGTATTACGACACAAGCACCAAGTTTTACAGAAGGGCAGCAATCCATTTGATGAATGCAAGTTGAATAATAGACTCGATGAAGAGTAACGCTTTGACCATTTGGTTCAGAGAAAACGAAATGCTTAAAATTGAATGTCAACAGAAAACTGCACATTTATTTGATTCCAATTTATTTTCATTTGGAAGCAATTGAGCTACATTGATATTTCTCAATTCATGGTTTCATTAACTACTCACTGCCTTTGCTGTTTTTGCGTTTTAACTGCCAATGAACATTGTACGATGAAATGCAAGCAGACCTCACAGAATTCTACAATGACATTCAAATGCTGCATTTACTGCTCTTATTGTCAGCCTTTATTCAACTAGAGGCAACTTTACTTACTTAGACTTAGATCCTCCCGTTCCCTCTGGAACATTGGGCGATGAGTCTTCTCCAGCCAGTACGATCATTGGCAACTTCTCTTGCTTTGGTTATCTCTAGGCAACTTTAGTTAAAGCTAATAGCATAACATCAGCAATTATTCAGACATTGTAAATTGCAATTATTATTTTATGAGAATTCTCTAGGCATGTTCCAATAGTTAATTTGTCAATGGTGGCTTTCTGGTGAATTTATCGTTTCACTGAGTTAAGTAAAGTCTTAATTGCTTTCATAATGTAGATTTTTGTTGGATTGGTTATTCTTTTTCTGGATTTTGTTTGCTTGCTTGGCTGTAGAGTGGGTTGAACTAGACTGGGAGTGTTCTGATGACATACTTTGAGAATAATTCTCAATATATCGGTTGTCACTATTATAAGAGTAGATGACTGGGACTGGATTTGGCGGCTAGAACTGTAAGTGGATATAAGATGGCTCTGACAGAATTGGCTTTGCTGTGGAACAGAATACATTTTATTCCTTCTGATCTTATCTTTTCCTTTGTTTCGCCTTCATATTCAAATGACCTCAGTTGTACAAACTGTTTGACCACTAGAGACTATAGTCTTCTGTCTCTAAACACTGCTGTAATTATGCCAATTAACAATTAAATGTGACAATTAAAATGCGAAACAGCAGGCCCATGACTGCAAGGATGCGTGAGGGGTCATGCCTTCAAACCTTAAGCGATACCTCGTGTAATTGAATACAAGATTTGTAGTTGAAGCTGGTTTCACTGCAGCGCTGTGGCTGTCATTAATTATGTCAACTTTTCGACCCCTACCATTAATTATGTCAACAATTTTGTACTCGTTAACTGATTAAAGTTGCACCCCAACGGCCCCCATAAAATAATAAAGCCACGCCTACCCCCTTATTTAAAAACTTTTGTTACCCCCTTTTGACCCCAAGATCAATGACAGGTCCCAATAACAAGGTTATTATTTTTTGTGGTGATGACCATTTTTCCCTTTATTGCTCATCGAGTGTCAAGATGTGGCGGCGAAGACCTTTTTTGTCATGCTTTTTCCATTGTAATAAGTAGTATTCCATGAACTTCCTATTTTTTGATTATTTGTAAAATATGAAATTGTTGACATCAACTTCTCTTGACCCCTCCTCCTGTCAACAACTGTCAAACTTTTTCAAACCCCCTCCTCTAAATTGTTGACGTAATTAATGGACAGCCCCTGTTAAGGCAGGCTGCTTTTTCGAAAACAAGGCGGTCGTTGTAATGGGCAGATGGAAAGGAGTCCGCCATCGTAAACTTAGCTAGATTTAATTTAAAGTGACTTAGGAGGCATTACTGCCTGTGTGAGTTGAGAACCGCTGAGCTGCTATGCAATCTCTTATGACCTAAACATTTTGTATTCGTTATTGGATTTTAAAGTTGTCCAATATAAAATATAAATGGCGAATGACCGTAAAATAGCTGACTTGTCGACTGATGCTTCTGTTCTGCACATTATTAAGTGGCGCTATAGAAGTTTAAGATTTAGTTAATTAGATTGGCCTAAAATTTGCTTAAATGTCCGATGATCCTAAATGAGTTGTTTCAAATTGATTACCGGTAGCACCTAGGAGGAATCTACTGAAAAGGACATTTAGAATCTCCTTGTTTATTTGAAATTTGAAAATAGTTATCACGTGACTTAGCTCCTCCTCTTTTGGCGCAAAGCAGAGTCAGGCGACTCAGGCGAGGGAGTCGGATCGACGGTTGAGAAGATCGTTCGCTGTCGCATTCGAACAAAAGCTGTGGCTGGGTAAGTTTCGCAATGCGATTTAACTTGAATTTGTTTAATTTAATGTGATAGAAATGTGAGCGCTGGAGTAGAAATGGACGGCAGATACTGTGGCCTAGATAGTTTAAGCGAGGTTTAAGTATAAACGAGAAATATATAGAAGCCGCGATTGACGTCAGATTAAAATTTTTCTGGGATTAAAATGCTAATTATTGATTAATTGCCAGAATTTTCTGGCGTAAATCTCTGGTGATTTGATAGCGGGGAACCTAGTCGTCAGGTACAGGCCCTATTCGTCCAAAAAGCTATGGATTACTGGAGGGAATCAGCGAAACCGAAAATGTTTTTTGCCAATTTGGCTAGATTTAATAACCTGTAACAATCGTTATGTTATGCTTAATCGTAGAGACCTTGCTAGCTCTAAGCTGATTCATATTGGGAGAAGGATGCCATTTAAAATTTCAGAATTTGTTTGGATATTAGGCATATGAGATAGGCCCTAAAACTCTAAGGATTGCACACGGTAGCCGCGACTTAGAAATTAGTAAAGTGTTACAGATTTTGTAGTATTTATTAATGGAGTGTTGACTGATCGTAATCTAAAACTAAGTTAATTCTGCTTCCATAGCTTTCTAATGGAGTAGACCAACCAACTTTATCCTAATATTCTCCTACTATTTCGTAATTTATGAATAATTACATAAATATTCCAATACAGCCTTCCTTAATGCAGCTCATTTCCAAACAAATAACCCCAATATTCCCTAATTTTATTAAATAAAGTACTCGATGTATCAAAATATACTCCTACAGTTTATTTTCTGTTCTTTTTATTTTCCCACCACTTACAAAAAATTCACTTCTGCTTTTCGCCTATTTAAGATTCTCACTACTACACTAGTTGCCTAAATTACGGGATATCTATCTCTTCAGGCAAACTTTCTCTATCCCTACCCTTAAAACTTCCTTCCTGAATTGCATAATGAATTACAGAATTAATTTTTGATTTTCAAGAATTTTTATAGAATAAAATAATCATGTACTTTAGTTAAGGGCTTGTTTAGCTCAGTTTTAAAATCAATTTAATCAAATATAAGACAATACATATAAAAATTATATATATATATATATATATATATATATATATATATATATATATATATATATATATATATATATAAGCACAGAGATACTCAAGACATATGGAGGTATGATGTGTATAACTCATGAACTGATGATGAATGATTTAAATAAGTATGTGTGTGTGTGTTTTAAAAAGTGTTTAGAAAAATTAGACATTAAAATATGAAAAACATAATTCACATTAAGGATGGTATTAGAAACTCCCCTCACATGTTATATGGCTTATTAGTATTTAATTATTACAATAGAATAGAACTGAAGAAGTGTCATATCCCAAATAGCAGCTTTAGTTTCAATATAAAGATATCTGCGAACTTTGCTGCCATCTTGCAATTTACTGTGCATTCTCAAACATTTTGGATACTGTTTGTTTTAGGCAAGGAATGAATCTTTTTCAGTCTCTCCAAGGTGTTGAAATTACTGAATCTCAGTCATCAAGTGAAAAGTCATGCAAGAATGCATCATTTTAATCTTCCAAGTGTGAATTATCCCATCTTTTTTTCATGTATCAGAAGAAGAGAATTAATACAGACAAGGTCAGTAAATAATTTCTTGTCACATCTCTTTGTGCAAAATGTAGGAGGATTGACTGGACATAAATTGTATTCTTAAACCGTGGTGGGTGGTTCTAAAAAAATTGGCACAATAATTCCGGTTGGTGTGTTAAAGCTTCCGGCTTTTCAGCCAAAAGGGGTGATTGAAGGGCACCATACTTAAAGGAAAATGCAAGATCAGCATTGTCACACGATCCTCGTGCAGACCTGAGCAATGGGTATACAATCCTCACCAATTTTTCGGTCGAGCGAGATTGTATTTCCGCTGCGCAGATTTGCATGTGGCTTGTTCAACAAGTTGGACAAACGGGATTGCATCTCCGTCAGGCAGATTTGCATGTGGCCCATTTGGCCTGTTGGACGGGATTGTATTTCTGCTGTGCGGAATTGCATGTGGCTCGTGCCAACTAGTTAAATGGGATTGTATTTCTGTCTCGCGGATTTGCATACTGTTTGTTTGACTTGTTGGACAAGATTGTATTTCTGTTCAGCGGATTTGCATTCTGCTCGTTCGTGAGTTGGGCAGGATTGTATATCCGTCGCACGCAGATCTGCATGAGGATCTTTTGACAATGCTGACCTTGCATTTTTCTTAAAACTTGGTGCACATGTTTCTGAAAGAAATGGCACAGTTGCAGCCAGCATATAAAAATAGTTTAAAAATACAAAGTTTTGTCAATCGATTTAAAATTGATCCAATTTTAAGGAGGGCAATAAATGAAGATATTTGAAATAGTTGTGTGAAAATGCTGCTTACGGTAAGTAGGTGCTGTGTCTGCAATGCATCGATATAAATATGAAAATCTCTTGCAATCTGCCACCGTCCATGAAGACAACACGAGAAGACATCACTGGAATCAGACGACTCAAGAAGACATCACGGTCTCTCAGCTACCAGTTAGTGTGACCTCAACAAGCCCCTGAAATAAGATCATGCCTCTTGATGCTGTATCTCAATCGATTGCTGTGGAATCAGGTGACTTGAAATTGATCATTGATGGGATCTGTAGCCAGGTAACAGATTACCTACCAAAACCATTTTTTGTGCTAATGAAAGAGTGGATGATCGGTTTTCTCTCAATTTTCGTAAGATCTTCTGGACAAGATTTGCAACAAATTAATTTAATTAATGGGTAATTATTGTTTAGTTGACAAATTAAATAATGTTTTCTCAAGTGTAATCAGAGGAGCGTAAATTCGGTCATTTTTGTTTTTTGACTGGTGGATCCGCTGCTGTGAAGAATTCTGTGCAACACATTATTCACGATGACTTACATTTGAGGTGCCTGAAGAACGAAGATATAACGAAAATAAAAAGGGTGCAGGATCTATTGACTCACAGTGTATTGTTTATTTCATATTCAGACTGTTGATGTGGACTGTTTTAATCAACATGTTGTTTACGCTTTTTAGCACCCCACCTACAATGAAAGGCTCTGAAGGATTTGACAACTCAATTGCACTGAGAGAAACATGTTTTTTCAATTGACTATTTTGCGTGTTTTTCAGAGAAAACTTTTTGACTGACGAAGTTTCTCCTGTCAGAATCTTGGTCGGCAAATTTCACCACCAATGTGATATGTTATTCTCTGTTTCCTTATCTGTTTGGCTTAAACAGCACTGCTGTTATGCTACAGCCACTGTTCCACAAGTTAGTTTATATCAGGCGCTCTTTCACAAGTGAGTTTGTATGACGGTGTTTATTCTCGTTGGTTTAGTTCAATCAAATTCATTAATTTTCTATTGATGCAACTCAGAATCATTTATCATATTATCTGTTTACTTTTGTTAAAATTGTTTTGTTATGATAGCTGTATGTGTTAATTGCAATTTATCAATGACGTTTTAAGTGTCTGTGAATGACTTTCAGGTTTTCATGCATCTGATTGGATGATGTGTGAATCATTAGGCAGCGGTTTCTATGGGATTTCCTTCTCACCACTGGTGCTTGAAGAAATGTACTGACTCTATACGAGATTCATTGCCTCTTAAGGAAGTGCTCAACATGTGTAAATGGTTATGTAAGATTGTCAGTAATAATTGTGTTACTTGTGATTTCATTTATCTCGTACCTCCCCTCTTAGGTCTTATTTGAAACCAACGAGGTTTATTGGTTGAGAGGGGCCCGCTGGAGCGGCGCAGAGAGTGGGGGAGTATGGGCGGAAGCATGCCTATAATTAGCCTCTGGCTCGTCTCGGCTGCTTTGTACCGTGACCTATTAGAAGGCCAACAAAGCAGCTGCTCGACCATAGGAGTTATTTGAGTAGCTTGAATCTGTCAAAGAATAATAATACTGTGTAACTTATGTGTTGTGCATAAATATCGAATTTTGAGAGATTTTGCGTCTAAGGCTTAAATTTTCACTGGATTTAAACTGCTGCTTGTTGCTGCTTCTTATTCGTTATTCGAACTTAACGTTGAAACTGTTGGCAGAGGATTTATATTGGATTTAGAAGTTGATTCCATTCAGAAACAGACTCCAATGCTGCCGTAGAGGAAGAGACGGTGAGTCATTTTTGTGGTAAAATGTGTCTTTGTGTCTGGTACTGTAATTGTTTAGGCCAGCATATACCAGTATGGGCCTTTGCTTACAGGTTTATCTATGGTAATATTTCGATTTAAGCTATCGCATTCATAGAATTTTGACATCAAGGCCAGTGCCGGATTATCCATTAGTCAGAGTAGGCAACTGCCTATGGGCTCCGCGACTCCGCAAGACAGTAACTTACATATTCTTAAGAATAGCGCTATGCGAAAGGCGCGTGACGACGATGACGTCATACGATAATGTTTACACTTCAATGGCGTTCTAGTAGTCATTAGGGGCCTGGGGCCCCAAAAGTTTGACTGCCTATGGGCAGTGATGGGCACTAGTTAACTAAAATAGTTATAACTATTAGTTTAGCTGGAAAAATTTAGCTGAGGCAATAGTTTAACTACTTTTTAAAATAGTTACAACTAAAAGTTTAACTGCTTTTTTGCCAACTTTTTTATTATACTGCTTTCTTGTTTCTCTTTATACTGAAACATGAAAATGAACTACACAAGTCTTGCTGACATTGTTGTTGACCCTTCTGATCGTGATAGTTAATCACATTATTTGATGCAAGTAGGCCCTACTGCCTGCATTAGTCTTCAGAGGCAGTTCCACGTTGGGGATGACTGGGGATGCATCTCTCACCAGCCCACCAAAAATGCATGTGTGGCATTGATGAATTTCTGAGAAAAAATTTTGGTATTTATTTCTTGGTAGTACTTTGGTCTAACAGTATACTTACTGACTAACTACAGTTCATTTTGCACTATGACTCTGTAAAACCAGACTAAAATCGCTTTTATGCATTGCCAATTCTCAGCATTATATTTTATAAATCAGATCTACAGATTTCTTCTAAACCATTTACATATAATTCCTTTGACAATTGGAGGGATCTTTCCTAGAAATTCATTGCATCCCCCACCGAGAGTTCTTGCAACCGCCACTGAAAGCCTTCATAGATTACGGCGAGTTCTTTTTGTTACATTGAAAGGAATCGAATAATAAAAAATTTACAAAAAAGTTGCAAAATAGTTGGAAATAGTTTAACTACCTTAAAAAAGTTTAGTTAAACTTTTTTGGAAAATTTTAACTAATAGTTAAAATAATAGTTTAACTACAAATATTTAGTTAAAAATAAAGTTTAGTTTAACTACTTTTTTCCAACTAGTGCCCATCACTGCCTATGGGCCTCCACGGTGCTTAATCCGGCACTGATCAAGCCGAGTGCCATGGTTCCTGCAGAGTAAGCCGAAACATATACTGTATTTAATTGAAAGGCATGTAAATATTATGTCCGAGTAAATAAGAATTGTGAATCTTAATATTTATGTTAGAAATATAAAATTCCGTAATGGACTTTCACAGCAAGTTTCACAGAACTAGGACATTATCTTATGGTGCAGATGATTTTTTGGGCCATCTAGCGAATGGAACTGAACGAGAGGACTTTATTTAAAAATATACGAAAAATATTACTTTCACTTTATTTGAATAATATTAAGTCAGTGATAGAAATATATATTAAGTAGTATATTAAATCATCCAATACAGTATATAACAGGACCATGATGCTACCTTTCACAATGATAGGCCATTAATATTGTAGTGTGTGATTTTTGGCCATCTAGCGAATGAAACTGAACCAGAGACGGATGTTCTTAGAAAATATAATAGTTCAAAATTTTACTTTAAACTAATATGTATAATATGTATAACATTAATATCCTGATATATATATATATATATACTAAATTGAAAGGCGTCCAAATACTAATAGTAAGGTTAAATAAATAAATTTAATATTTATGTTAAAAATTCCAAAATATAACGGCCATGGTAATGCTTTTCACAATGCCAGTAGTTTAGTTCATAATGCATTTTATTTTGTCCGTCTGGCGAATGAAACTGAGCCAGAAAAGGACTTACAGTATTGTAAAATAAATACAGTATCAGGGATCAAAATATAACTTGAAAGGGGCTGTCCATTAATTATGTCAACAAATTTGAACGCTTTTTGACCCCTCCCTTTGTTAGCAACTGTCAACTTTCTGCGACCCCTATGATTATGTCAAACGTTTGACCCCCCTCAAGATCAGTGACGGATCCCCCTAAAAAGTTTAGGTTATTATTTTTGTGCAGTGATGAGACTGATGGCCTTTACCAATTTTGCTCATCAAGTGTGAAAATGATTACAGTTTTGCTTGTCAGGCTTTTTCTTCGTTTTTATAAATAGTATTCCACGAAATTTCCAATTTTTTTGATTATTCATAAAAAGTGATATTGTTGATGTCAACTTCTCTTGACCGCCTCCCTCTGTCAAGTTGTGAACGACTGTCAACCTTTCTCAATCCCCTTCGGTCCCTACCCTATTTTGTTGAAGTACCGGTAATTATAATGGACAGCCCCAAACTATAGTGTGAGTAGGCCTATGGCTGACAATTCTAATCCAATACATAAATACATAAGTTCAAATTGAAAAGCATCAAAATAGCATGTTCAAATAATATCAATTTAATTAATTAATGTCTACCTTAACATTTCAAAATATAAGACACCGTAGTGTTACCCTGTAAAATAGGTTTTCTGTAGGTCCCTATGTCTAGTACAGTATTTGTTTAGGCTTATATAGGTTCGTCTACGACTCTACGGAAAGGTTTCGCTAGGCATCTTGCATTCGTAGGACGTCCGGCAGGTATTCGAATAGATAGGGACGTAGCCAGGCACGGGCAGATTTTTAGGTTTGGGGTTGCTGAAGCCCAAGATTCACTCGCCTTTCTTCCTTTTGAACCCGCAACGCCATTTGGGCTTGAATTCATATGGGTGGGGGCTAGTTTCAGGCTTGGGGCTGTAGCCCCCAAGCCCATTCCTAGCTACGTCCCTGCAAATAGACCAGTGCATATTGAACCTTTAGATAGCATTCATAGGCCGGCCAGGCGGCGCTCTCCTGCTGGACAAGGCCTGGGTACTTTTAAAAGTATCCTGGCCCGCCACGGGCCGTTTCGGAGTACTTATTAAATCAAGCGCAGGATATCATCTTCTCTAAGCTTGACAGGTACTTCACTGATTGCAGACTATTCAGAGGTTTAAAGCTGTAGACAGAATTATCTTGGATTTGGCTTGTTGTGTTATTGCTCTGCATGGATGGATATCCCCTCTTAAGAAGTAAGAACTTTTAAGTTAATTGTTAAAATTTTTAATTTGTAATCTGACATTTACACGAAACCTCCAATTATCGTTTCCTCTGCCACTGAGTCACTGACGTTGATTTGGCCGCACGTTAATTAGTAACATTTTAGTTCTATCTACAATTAGAGTAGACCTGGCCTACTGTCTCCTTACCATTGCTCTGAAATAAAAGTGTTGCAAAATATTATTTCCTTTTTATAAATCACACCTGAAAACACATGTAAACTAGCCACCCTGTAGTTCAGTTAGTTAGGCACCAAGACCCTCAACGCCACGTTCAGGGCGCTGCCGCTTTAAAGTAGACAGGCCGTGATACTTTTTATTGTCCTCCGCCGCTTATGGCAGAATAGCTGTAGTTAAGAAAGCGGAGGGGGAGCGGGCTGACATTATAACTCTGGAAACTATTGTTATTATTCCTATTCCCTTTATCTTCCATCATCTATGACAGTGGTCCTTAAACTGGGTTCGATCGAAACTTAGGGGTTCGGTGTGTCAGTCACGGGGGTTCGGGGGAGGGAGATTAAGATAAGCACCCGACATATATATTTATATTATTTTTCTATAAAGAAAGGTTCGGTGAATGTGCATATGAAACTAGTGAGGTTCGGCAAGGTACAGACTCCCTGGGTTCGGTACGTCAAACAAGGTTAAGAACCATGCACTGATCTATGATGATGAGTCTGAAACTCCAGATCTTCCTGACTCTCGTTTCCTATTATTTTTATGTTCATGTATTATTTGTGCAATTGTTAAGCGGCTACAGAACAGAACGCAAGTTGGTTATATCTAGTGGTTTTATAGCGATTTCGAGAAGTCTCATAGTACAGTAACTGTTTATTGGAATTTGTGCGTTGGAAAAATAAGAGCGCTAAACGAATGACAGTTATAAAACTCGCAATATTTAGATCAATGACTATATGGTATCTATGGTTCAATTTGTTTATTTATCAATAAGTGCAGTAATACGTCAAAACGTGAGTGAGAAGTAGATTTGATTTTCTGTTTATTTAATATCTGAACTCATGGAAAATAAAAGTTAAGACCATTATTTAATCAGTATATTATTTAAAAGCAATTATTTAATCAGTATATTATTTAAAAGCAACACAATAATAAAACATTGTATGTAATGCTGTTTTCCTGATTGGGCAATATACTCAACTATTTGGCATTAAGTGCAGTAATATATGAATTTTTTTTAAAAAAGATAGAATTGTTTTGTATACATTTACTTTTTTGACTCATAGAAAATTATAATATAATATAACAAGGTTTAAAAGTGGTTCAGTAGGGACTGCCCTGTGTGAGAACCACTGTTAAATTAAATATAAGATTTTTATTTAGCTAATATTCTATAAAAAGGCGTTACAGGAATAACGACTTGCCTTTAATGCCGCTATTATAAGTAGTTACCTAGCGACATGGTATTTTGAATATGCCATCCACTAGCAATCTACGCTTTATAGGTCAAGCTCTCTGAGATTTTTGTAGCGCCTCCTTTATTCTGCACAATCACTAAAATATTATATAAGCTTGAATCGTTCGTTTTGTAAAATCATGTCCTCTATAGTATAACAACCTAGCCCCACTGTCCTTTGGATATATCGAACATTGCCTGACTGATCATTCACATTTTAAGACACTTTCATAGTTCTCCATGTCTTTCTTGCTCTTAAGTTGTTTTCAAACATTAATGAGTTTTCTGAATCAAAATAAACTTTTTGTTCATATAATACTTTTGTAATAGTGCTTTAGTTATCTGCTTGACAAGCCCTGCTAAAGTCAACTCCTGTGCCATAATACTGCCATTTGACATGTGAGTGCCGAAGATTCAGAACCTCTGTATACAAAGGTCGAACCCAGGTTGAGGAGTTGATGAATGAGCTCTTGAGGCATTTGATTTTAAATGTCACTGTATATAGTTTAATTTCTTGTTTTTTATTGTCTCAGAATTCTTGTGGTGTTCAGCCATTCCACAGAGTCTTGGAATTTTGCTTCTCAACTGAACAGCTGTTAGAAGAGCTGTGTGAGTCAAAAAGAGTTATCAATCAAGTCTACCTCTTTTAAGAAATTCAATGAAAATTAAGGCCTTGTTAAACATAGAGATGCTGCACTAAATGCCTATTTATCGTTGTCAAGAGTCCTGACTTTGTCGTTCGATGGGTTTCTGGTATTGTCATCCATGTCCATTTTGTGTCTCTGTCTCTCCACAATCTTCCCTGCCGTGCAACCAAAATATTTCAATTTTCTTTCTGTCAGATCACTAAGTGGTGGACTTTCCCCTCTTGCTCTGTTGAGCACGTCATCGTCAGTTTATCGACATACTTTCCTCATTGTTATCTCTGCAACAATATTGAACATATACAGAGATAAAATGCTTGCCTCTCTTTAACTTACGCTGTGTTTTTTTGTACAGGTTGGCAAGCAAAGAGCGCAGGCAACTAGGGTGTGCCATGTCCAGCATTATCCACTGCAGTTTCTCATATATCAAAGTGATGAAAGCTGTGGCAGAATCCACAAAACAAAGGTGTAGTGGTTGATTGTTTTCTTTTGCCTTGTGCATTAAGATGTGAATACTCGTGCTTAGTTCCCTTGTGCCCAGTTGAAAGCACTATTGCTTGTCTGCAATCTCATTTTCTGCTTTTGACTGAATTCTATAGAGATTTATTTTCATAAGTATTTTTCTGTCATGTGAGACTAATGCAATGGTTCGGTAGTTCTTGCATGTAGTCGAGTCACCATTCGTCTGTAATGGGATGAAAGTGGTATGCTTCTATTCCCATGGCTATTCTCCTGTTTCCCTTACACTAGTGCATAGAAGATGCATGCTGTGTGTACAACAATATCTCCTCCCTTTTTAAATCAGCTCTGTGGGTACTCCATCTGGCCCTGGTGCTTTCCTGCCTGCTGTAATTCCTATGGCTCTGAAAATGCCACTTCTTGTCAATGATGCTGGTTCTTTCTTGATCACTGGGATTTTCAGTTTGTCGTCTACATCGGCATGAAAAGTTTCTTTTTCCTTTGCTTGTGATTCCTCAGTGGCGTAACGCGGGGGGGGGGGGGCACTTTGTTGACAGCCCCCGGGCCCCGGGCAGGGGGGCCCCCAAAGAGGGGTCTAAGCTAGGGTTAGGTTAGGGTTAACCCTAACCCTAGAAATGATGTGCTGACGACCTTTTTTTGCTCTTCAGGATAAAAAAGGATGTGATAACGTTTTTTTTTTGCTCGTCAGCTCGAAACTCTGGGGCCCCCATGGCAAAAATGCCCCCTGGGCCCCCAAAAGTCACGCTACGCCACTGTGATTCCTACCAATGAATTCAAATGAAGACCAACTGAAATGTTGTTATATTTGTGCCGTGGAAGCCAATGATATAATTTCCACTTGTTTTAGGTCTATTTGGGAACTGTGACCACAGCCTACAGTTGAGATGTTTCTGCTGCCAAAAACAAGTGACAGATATTGGGAAGAAACACAATTCTGCAGATATGAAGTATCAGCCTTCTATTTTAAGGCATGACTGTGCATATCATTTGAATTGTTGAAATGTTAGAATGTCATTTATCGTTTGATATTTTTAATATTAGAATTACTGCCCATGACGAAGAAATGAATTTATTATATAAAGCTTCGTTGTCATGGCTTTTGAGACGAGGTGCACAGTTGAAATTTTAGGGACGTTTATCCAAGAACATAGAGAAAATTACAAAGGTATATTTGAGTCCAAGGAAAACACAAAGAGGCCACTCACCATGTTACAAAACACAATACTTTTGAAGACAGCAGATTGTTTTCAAATGCTGTTGGTTCACTTACCGCATACTTCATGACCTGTCCTGTCCTGAATACCTCACTATGCAGGTCCAGCGAACAACCGTGAATGAGCGGAGATCACAACTCCGGTCGGGCCAACGAACAAGACTGGTCGTCCCCCGCCATTGAAGACCCCCGTGTTTGGTGATAGGTCCTTTTCCAAAGCTAACCCAATCCTATGGAACAAGTTACCTGACGTCGTGACCGAGGCAGCCTCAGCTGAATTTTTCCGTAAAAACCTAAAAACATATTTATTTAAGATAGGGTTTGACTCCACATGTTAAGCACTCTTGTCTTGGACATTAGTCTTGTCTATTGCACTGAAGAAATTGTCTGGTAATAATAATAATAATAATAATAATAATACTTTTAGCTTAATTATTGTATTTTTTCAATGTTTGTGTCTTTTTTATTGAAATCATGGTTTTTATCACACTAATTCTGTTTCTTTCTTCTATATCCAAAGGTATTTTGGTTCAAAACATCATATTGGTATGATGAAATTTTCTAGTCTAAAGCTGTGTGACTTTGACAGAGTGAAGCAAATGATTGAACTGCAGTGCCACTGACAGAATGAGTGCCGTAGTGCACCAGGATGTACGGTACATTATGTATGGAAGAGCACTTTTGTTCTAATGAATTGCTTGTGACTGTTTTTGACAAAATTTTGCTTAGCTCTGCAAGTTTACATCAAATCATTTAAATTTATTGCTTGTGTCTTTTGTTTCAGCAGTGAATTTCGCTCTCTGTGGATATTTGCAAACTGAGGATGGTTCAATGCTGTTAATGTAAGAATTTGATTATTTCTAGCATTGCTTATGCTTGACTAAATCACTTTGTGTCTCTTGCACTCTGTGGTGCTGCTCTGCAATTTAGCTCTTTTGAGATTTCTGCTTTTCTACTGAAGCAGCTGTCAATGGATGATGTTTTTATATCAAAACACTGAGATTCTCTTCATTGGAATTCTTTTTTTTCTCATCATTTCCTTTGAGGCAACTTTGACGGTGCTTGAAATTTGGTTTGCACTGTGGTTGTGGCTGCTTCATGGGCTGTTGCTCTGTTAGCTGAGCCATGACTGTGTGATTTTGTCCTAATCTCTTGGCAAGTCACTTTCACCCAGTAATGGGATTCGAGAACACAGAAAATATCCTTTTTAGCTTGTCTTCAAGTCAAAAATTTTAAAAAATCCAATTCTAACTAATTTTTAAACCTCACCCTTTCTTACTAATCCACATAAAAGGAAATTGTTATCATCATCATCATCATCATCATCATCATCATATTATGAAACTCATTTATATATTGGTCTTCAGTTGTATCATGAATGAATAATAATCTGCTGCCTATTTTATGATGATTTTTATCTGTTCACAAAATGAATTTTATCTTCAGATTCAACGGAGTCTTTGCTCGGAGTTGGTGAACAAAACTGTCTGCAGTAGAGATTCACACACGAGGCCTTCAATTCAAGTGTTAACCAAGCAGAATATTTTACGGTTTTAACTTGAAGTTTCTGTACATCGTTTGTTTCCTGGGTCCGGATTAATTTTCAAAATTTCTCTGTAATTATTTGTCCGAAGAGTATGCTTAACTGTGCAACCAAAAGTTCTTAAAGGAATTAGAAGCTGATATGCAACTTATTTAAATGCATCTTTATTTTTGCTAATTTTGTCGAATCCTGAAAATTCTAAGAATACGGCAGCAGGACAACCATTCCAAACATATCTGCTCCTTCTAGAACCAGCGGATTATTTCATTCTTTGTCTAAATTTGCTGATGAATTATTGCATTAAGAGGAGAAAATTTTCTGCGGCGACCGGGACTTGAAACACGGGGGTCGGGTTTGGCAGACATTTCCGTTTCATTGTGCACTAGGAACTCGTCCATTCGCTAGATGGCGAAATAATTACGCTTCCGTACGCTAGATGGACAATTGAATGCCTATCCTATCCCAAACGGTCATAATTGCACCTTCATTCGCTAGAGGGGAAAGATGGCACAGTGGTAAAACGTTAGAACAGGCAAGCTGACGTACACGGGATCGAATCCCGGTGGAATCCCTGTAGTCGATTCGCCAAATGAACAATGGTCTTATGAAAAGTAACTTGCGCCAAAGGGTTGGCTGAGGGTCTTGAAACGGAGATCGGCATAGCACCAGTTTATAGTCGCCAGGTGATTGCTTATCCGAATAGTCCAGATTTCGTCAAATTTGAGTCTAACCTGGAATATGCTTGTGAAACAGGGTCGGTGGTTGCAATGTTAGTGAGAAAAATTTCACCCTTAAAATTAGGCTGGGATTATTCGGTTCCAATGTGGTCCTATTATGTGGATATATCCCAGCCCCTCGGCAAATCGAAAGCTGAATGTGATGTAACATGATAATATGCCAGAGAACTAAAACAGTGTGACTCGTACCTGCTATTACCACCTGCGCAGGATTAAAGCGATCCATCGTTACCGGACGTGATCAAGTTAGTTCGTGCTCTTGTCCTGGCACGTGTGGAACTGTGGATTATTGTACGTCTACTACTCGGACAACCAGAGACGTCATTCACTGTTTTTCAGGGGGGTGGGCAAACACTTTCGATCTGACAAGTTTGCGAAAAAGTTGACGGCTTTTTTGCTTGTCAGTCATTTTTGTGAGATTAGTTACTTCAGTTTACTCGACATCAAGCCCTCCTTTAGGGGTTTACCTTTTTTGCTTTTCAGTGTTTTACCAGCCAAATTTACATCTAAAACTAATTACCACAAACATTGGCGAAAAAATTTTTTCCCTCAAAATCAGGGGGCAACGCCCTCCCCCCCCAATGACGTCCCTGCGGACAACCTGCTGAACCGTCTTCAATCGGTACAGTACTTAACGTTTCTGCGCGGCTTATATTTGGAGTCAGGTGGAATGAACATGTTACACCATTACTGCGAGATCGCCTTCATTGGCTTCGGATCCCTGAACGGATAACTTTCAAACGTTGTTGGCTTACGTTCAGGGCTCTGCACAGTGGCGGCTCCACCGGGGACCCGTGCCCCCTATTGACTGCCTGCCCCCACAGTAGCCCCCCCAGTTGGGACCCTATACTTAATGATACATACATTAAACAACAAATGGTTGGCCCCATGATTAGAAGTTGCCACCCAACGGCACCCTCACTTGCCAAATCCTAGAGCCACCGCTGGCTCTGCACGACCCGTGCTGTCCGCAGTAGGCCTATCTTTCGAGACTGGTACACCGACCCTCACCAACTGACAGACGCTCGCTGTTTCGCTCTAGACGTCGAGTTCAGCTTGTTATACCCCACCCATCTAAGACTGCTAAATCTGGGGACCAATCCGTTTCGAGGGGGAACCCAATATTGTGAAACTCCCTCCCGGAGCACATAACGAGGGAGCCCACCCCCGATTCTTAGCGAAACTTAAGACGCATCTTTTCAACATTTCCTACTAAAGACTATTGTAAAGTGCTCTTGACTATGGCCATTCGCCACGCATATAGCGCTATATAAATTGTCGTTAATAATAATAATAATAATAAGTTAATAACTAAATAGGACAATACGTAGATTATAACACTGAGCGCTGTTCTCTGACCCGCCGCCTCATAGATACACTGACCTTTGCCCGGCCGACAAACCACCTTGCATATAGCTATTTCAAGAAAGATTAAGCGCATAAGAATAAGCAGCTACTGCTGTGCTGCTTTCCGGGGCGCTGTAGAAGTCTACGAGATTTTACTTTACTTACTTTACTTTAGCGCCTTCTACGCTACATGTTCCCTATGGTGTCTAAACATGGATAATTAGCATTAGACTTGGCCACTTGGAGGAATAATATTATTTCTCCAAGGCATTAGACATATTAATATATTGTGTTTTAAAATACGGGATACAGTTGTTTAGTTTGCAGCTTTGTCATTAGAAAAAATAAGAAGAATTTTATTAATAAATATTTACAATTTATGGCATTTAAATGATTTAATATGCTGAAAAAATTCAACGTTGAATTCAATGCCGTTTTCATTTTAGATATGAAAATTGTTTTAACTGCATCGAGTACAGTGATATATGTAACAAAATTATACTTTTAAAATTAATTGATTTATATGCTTCTATAATAAAGCTTTATTTATATAATTCAAAGCACAGTAATAGAAAAAAGTTAAATTTGCTTGCTATAACAGAAGTAAAAACCTTGCATTTAATGCTTATTTTCTCGTTAACTTCCGTTAAGTCTATCGCCATAATCTGCCGACTACATCTGGTGCAACCCTAACCCTAATGTAACCCTAATGTACCGAACTATTCCAATTTTGTACTTTATTGATTGCTTTTGCTTAGAAGATTGATCAATATTTGGCATTGAAACCCTAAAACATGAATATGATGAGTTGTGAGTTTTATACTACTATTATTCTACCAAATGTTATTTCAGTGTGCGTAGTTCTCCATAGTCTTTTTAAACTTGCGAATTAAATTATTGCTAAATTTGAGATACAGAGTTTATATTTGTTATTAATTCTTTCTCCGAACTCGCGAATCGCGATTATTTTCCCCAAATGGGTTGAGATCTGCTGGATTTTTGAGGGTCTAATGTGAATATTTCTCGTCAATTTCTATAGCGCACGCGTGACTCGATGTCTATTAATTAACGTTGTCTTCTTCACTACATCCCTTTCTGTCCTGTTCTATGTCAAACGGCAACGGGTTGCTGCGGTGTTCATGCCACAGCGAAACCTCGTGGCAGTGGACATGTGACTGCCCGACAAATAAAGCTTCCACTCGCCACGTATTGAACCCGGGCCGATAAATTATCCCACCATTGAGCAGAGGTGGTTTTAATAGATTTAGATTAGCTATTGAAAATGGCAATAATTAAACCCGTTAACTGACTTTGTTTTGTTTTCTTTTTTCTTCAGTTCTGCGGTCGAAGCAGTCTAGTGACGACCGATCAGTTATTAACAATTTCCACTCTACTTCTGTCAATTAGCGGTTCTGAGTTTTGAAGATTCTCACAAGACTCTCTACTACGACCTCAACTACTTGATCAGAGAGGCGCCTCTGTTCTTCCGGGACCAATGGATTGGACCGATGGGTCAGTTGTCATCCAGTCATATGATTTCCAGATTAGTTGCGGATTTTGTCTTTACGAAAACTAAAATATGCAGACAGTTGGTTTGCCAAAAATCTGTAATTTTTTCTATCTGTTAAACATTTCACTTTGCTTGAAATTTCAAAGTTTAGTTTTAAAACACTTTTTAGTCAGTCAGACACGATTAAAATCGTTACCGCCGCACTTCTTTTCCATGACCATTTATGTCGTTAGCTTTTCGATTTATCGTGTGGACCCATCTGTCTGTCCAGTGGAACTTATGGCTGTTATAATGAAAGTTTTTGTGTATTATTAATGTTCTCTTCTTGTACTGTTTTCTTTCAGCTCTTTGTTTATGTATTCTTTTGTGGCATTCTGATTTAATCTATGTTTTTTTCATTGATTTTATATCTTTGTTTTTATAATGATTATATCTATGATTCTGCATTTCTCTTTTTATTTGTGATATTATATTACATTCAATGTTCTGTTCAAAATTCTTATTATGATCTTACGTAGAGTTGGACTCGACACAAGTTACAGAGACAGAGTTGTTTCCTGAATTTGCTTCGTTGTTTTCATAGTGATGCTTTCATTAAACATTTGAACATTAAACATTTTAAAATTTTACTTTATAGCAATATCCAGCAAGCAATCATTCTCGACTTTCTGGTGGATCCACGAGCTACATGCCTCGTCGTGTGTGCGGATATGTTATTGCAGAGAGTGACGTGTCTACGGTGTCTGTTGCCATATTTCTAACTCAGACTTCTAAGCCACTCGTGCAGAATTCTGGCATGCAGCGGCTACAATTGAAAATTTACAGCTGGCCGTCTAACTGGTGCAAACTTGTAAATCGTTATTTGTAGCATATTTTTACAATATTTTATTAATAAAGATGTCTCTGCAGACAGAAGTCTGTGAGTTAAATAATCTAGATAATCTATTTTGCTTAAAAAATTGCAATTGATTATATTTGAGGCCCTTAAATTTGGATGCTAATCAGGTGAGTTATGATCGATCAACAAACTGATGGCCCATATCTGTTACAGTGTCTGTTTGATGGTGTTGTATATTCTCATTAATTAATGTAGCGCATTATTATTTTATCGGTGTCTTGAGCAATATATTGTTTTCAGTTAATATTGTCACCTCTAATCTATTTATAAATTTAAATATACTCCGCATTACTAATATTGTCGTGAAATTAGTACTTCTAGTACATTTATTACCAAATATGGGGTTAAATCGGTCCACTCTGACTGATCTTTGGAATCAGCCCGGTCTTATGTGGTATGGATTGGGAGTACTGTCGGTCGGTAGCTTTGAGTCTTAGAAAAGGTGCTATAAATAATTTAGCATCAACTGCCAAGGCACAATGCCAGGATCACAAAAAGAGAGTAGACCAAGAAAAATTGGGAAGAAAACATTGTATAACGGACAGGACTCACTATAGAGCAGGCGACAAGAAGAGCAGAGGACCATAGCAGATGGAAGAAGACAGTCCACTGTGCAGCCAATCTTCGGAGCGAAGATGGTTAAAGATAAGAGACAAGACAAGCCAGTATTATTGAATTCTGTTAGGTATTATGGCATGTATTTCAGGTATTTGCATACAGAGTTATTGATTTACAGGTTCTGCTCCAAAGTATTTCGTAAAAATTATTTACCTTTTTTCATTAATCAAGCAAAATCATATTGCTTCCATGTAGTAAAAGTTATAAGTCAAAAGTTTATATTTTAGCAACTGGTGTTCATTCAAAACCAGGAAAAGTCTCAAGTATGCAGAAAGGATTGCTACATTTGACCTTCAGAATTCAGAACATATGCCTAGGTAACGGTAAAGGTCGGTCCTGTACTCAAGGTCGAGCGTTGGGTTCCAGTGCTTATCTCCAGCCTGGGCAATCAGTGACATAGGTGTATAATCCATTAATCTGGGGTAGGTTGCCATTACTTTTCCCAGACCCACATTTTGCCTTGCATCTTAACACTATGCTAATGCTTTTGACAGAGGTAGGCTATTGACATGTGAGAATGTAAAACCATGTGATTTCATAGATGCAACATTTGGTAAAATGCTTTAGCTTTTCTAGTCATCACACATTGCCGGTTGTCAAGTTAATAATTATCACAGTGCAATGTTGCACAGAAGATGGTCAATTGTATAGATGTCTTTCAAATTAATATTTGGTTAACTGAAAATTATTATAAATATATAACTAATAAACACTATGCATACAAGACAAAAGTGGGAAAGTACAGAAAGGGCAACCAAGGACATCAATGCCGGAGTGGACGTTCGACATTGCGGAAAGAAATATCAAGCCCCAAAGATAAACGCTCAAGATAGAGAGGAGTGGTGGCCCTGGAGTGTGGAACCTGTCTTTGGACAGAGCCCCTAGAAGAAGAAGAAGAATTATTAAGGCAGGCATAGAGCTTTCATTATTAAATTGTGCACTGTCAGATTTCTACACGCGTGGAACCAATTTTGTACCTTTGTTATTGTTTGCTTTCTGCACATCTGCTTTTTGTAGTCATTTACTGTTATTCTGTATTTCAGGAATCTTTCGTCTAATTCATTCTATAGACGCTTTGTGGTCTCTCGGCCGCATCTCAGAGTTTGGAACTTTTGGAAGTTCATCTGTACAACGTTTCTGTTAGTCAAATGACAAAATATGTTTATCCTGTATAGTTATTCAGTGATTTGCTTCATGCTGCGAATCATGCACAAATAAATTTGAATAACAACTGGATATTTAGAGTAGGAATTGCCTTGTGTAACAACCACTATGTTCCACCCGGCCATTCATTCACTCGAATAGATGTAGTAGTAGTAGTAGTAGTAGACTTCTTTAGCGCCATTGTAGTAGTACATCTGCACCAGTCGATGGTCGCTTCAGTGAATAATCGTAGTCGTGAATCATTGTCCGTGGTGAATCGAGGTTGTAATCCAAAGGTCAATCCGTACTTCCAGATTCCAGGTTAAGGCGGATATGCAATCAGGAATAGATGTGTTTAAAGTCTAGACCTGAAGGTAGTAAGACAATCAGTTTGGTGGACCTGTACCGGCAGAGAATTCCAAAGTCTGGGTCCGGTAACAGAAAAAGCACGTTTTCCAGTAGTAGTCCTGCTATAGGGTATGTAAAGAGTAGTAGCATCAGATGACCTCGTTGAGTGCTGGTTGTCTTGAGCAGTCAGTAACGATCGGAGATACATTGGCTGATTTGTGTGGAGCGTCTTATGCACAATGAGACTTATCTTGAATTCAATTCTTTGTTTGACAGGTAGCCAATAGATGTCCGGTATTGCCACCATAAGTGTCCCCAAAGCTCTTTCAGTTTATGAAAAGGGTATATTTTGAAAATTTGAACATTGTTTCTGGTTTTGAAAATCAAAAGAGTTTTGGAGACTAATTTTGTTGTCATATTTTAGCTTTAGATTGCTTACCTCATACAGGTAACCATTACTTAAGTGCAGAATGACAAAGAAAACTGCTTACTGGTAACAGAGTAAGTTGTTTTACCAAAAGTTTGACTAAATCTGAATAGCTCTGTCTGTTGTTTAATCTGATCCTGGTGTGATGTACTTGCAGTCCTTTGGATGAATAGGTGTTTAACTGTAATTGATGTAAAGCAATTCCGGTATATGATGATTGATTTCAGTCTAACGTATTTGTGATATTTATGATGAATTTATTGTGACTGCCTTGCCATTTATTTGTACTTTTGCTGATCAAAGTCCCTGAATGCTGGTGTATTTGTAAGCTGCTTTATTTTACGCTGCCTCATCATTCAACCACATACGGTATTATGATTTTGACCACTGCACATCAGTGTGATATCTCTTGAATATGTTCGTCTCAATTATTCAATCCAATGCATTGGTTTGATTGGAATTTCCTTCTTCTGTGCTGTAACGCCCTGTTTGGCTGTGAATATCGGTCGGCAGTGGCGTCGTCAGGAATTTTTGGTTGGGGGGAAGGGGGCTGGCGTGTCAGATTACTTATTCACCCCACCCCCCCCCCCCAAAAAATTTCTCACCGGATTTGCGCTAATCTGGTAGGTGGTCTGAGGCAGGTTGGGGGGCAGTTGCCCCATTTGCCCCTCCGTGGCTACGCTAATGTCGGTCGGCCTTACTAAAACTCTGTTTACCTTTAATTGGCAATCTGTAATGAAACTCCATTACAAAGAACTCAAATAATTATTAGTCTTAGCAAGTCACGGTGTCCCAGATAAACTTCTCTTGCAAATGAATCCGAAGACAATGCTTCGAAGTACAATGTGGGGTGTGACGTTTTATCCCGTCACGTCTGTATGCATGTATGATTGGGTGTATGAATGGCAGTTAAGCCAGATTATTGTGGCACACCACTTAATATAGATGGATATATAAACGGATGGATATATATATATGTGTGTGTGTGTGTGTGTGTGTGTGTGTGTGTGTGTGTGTGTGTGTGTGTGTGTGTGTGTGTGTGTGTGTGTGTGTGTGTGTGTGTGTATGTATAATATACGAATCAATAGCCCCATGTTAAAAACCCTATAGCATTAAAACCGAGAATTTAGGTGACCCAGTTACAGAGGCGGCTGAGCAGAAAGCCATAAAACGGTCAACCGTTGCAAGAAGACTGGGTCGGCCAGAGGAAAGACGGTTGCTATGGTGACCGTCATTATAATATATGCAGATGAGGGACCACCTCTGCAGGGCTGCTCTGATTCTCAGAAAGGGAGGGGTAGGATCGCCGGTTGGCCAGTGACTAAAGAGGTAGGTGTAATTGTATGTGGGAATGTATTCGTGTGTCAGTCTAAATACGCATAGATGCCCATGGAAGATTCTAGAGTAGCCATTGGTGAATGTATGTGTGTGTGTGCGAGTCTGTGTGCATGTCCTTTTTAATGTATGTGTATGATTAAGGAAAGGGAGACAAAGAAAAGTGGCTTGGGGAAGTTGGGGTTGAGAAGAAGAAGATAGAAGAGATTCATTCGGATTTTCGGAATCTGGACGCGAGAAGAGTTGGTCGAAAGAAGAGGAATCTTGCGGCGACGTAACGCAAGAGGAGAAATGGACGCCGAGTCGTGTGACAGAGAGCTGTTAGGTCAGCGGTTCCCAAACTGTGGTCCGCGGACCGAAGGGGTCCGCGAAGGATATGGTCGGGTCCGCGAGAGCCTCCCAAAATATTTTGTAGCTATTCATAGTTTTAGCATTATCAGTCTCTGTTCTCAAATAATTCTGTGTGCCGGTGTAGCATATTATAATGACTCCCATATAATAATAACTCCCCCTCTCATTATTATATATATAATAAAGACTCCCTCATTATTATATATAATAATAACTCTCTATATTATAATAACTCCCCAGAAGAAGTCGGCCTAAAAATTGAAAAAATAACCCCAATTTATAAAAATGTCTCTAAACTGGTTATATGAAGTTATAGACCCATTTCCAATCTCCCAGTTTTCCTAAAATTCCTGAAAGGACAATGCTTACCAGAATGTTAATGTACGTATTCCCAGGCAATCTTTATTTTTTGAGGCGATTTTTGGCGATTTTGGGGTGAAAACCCCTCTTTGGCGGTTATCGACGAACTTTTTTCAAAACCTCCCTTCCGGAAATCCTGGCTACGCCACTGCTTCACGACAATTCAATCACTTCAGATGCTGAATGGGGCATTTCAAATATGCATGTATACAATAAGCCACCAGAAATAAGAAATACAAAAAGTTATTTGAATCCATTGTAAGTTTAGACACCTGACGAAATCAAATATGTCTGTATACAATAAGCTACAAGAAATAAGATTGTTCCGTCAGGAAGGAGGTGTACTTCCACATTTTCCGGCGCAAATGTCTTGACGTACAAAAACAGGTCGTCGTCTCAAACGCTTTTTATCTGCTGTCTGGCGCTTTTTCCTCGATCTAGTACTATCCCCTACCCTCAGGGACGTCATTGGCGTGGGGGGCGGGGAGGCTGGGGCCTCGCAATCTCGCAGCCGGTCCCGGGAACAGAATGGGGGGGAGGTGTGTGTGTGTATATATATATATATATATATATATATATATATATATATATAATATAAGTAAAGTAAAGGTTTTCACCCGTAGGCTCACGCCCGTAGGGTCCGGTGCTGATCCCCGTATTTAGTAGCCAGCAGCCCATGGGTGGCTAAGCCATACATCGGCGGACGGTGGCCAGTCTCTTCCGCCGAACCTATTTTTACTATCGCAATGTTGCCATTGCTACTCATTTTGATGTTACTACCGCCCTCTAGCGATTAAGGCTGAATCGACCTTTTGGGCTCCTATTATTGAAACCGTGTCGTCGGCGTGCCTGCCCAGTGATATTACCACTCATCTATCTTCACGCCCCATATATATATATATATATATATATATATATATATATATATATATATTTATATATCATATATATATATATATATATATATTAAAAGATCAAGTTTAAGAGCAGTTTGTCATGTGGTATGGTGGTTTACGAGGGCTATGGTCTATGCTCTCTGCAGTACAGCTGTAGTATACTGTATATATATATATATATATATATATATATATATATATATATATATATATATATATATATACACATATATATATATATATCATAAAATAATTTTTCATCATCAAACACTTTAGCAAGATTAACAGACACTGTTTTCACTTAACACTGCAAAAACTGTCATTGACTTCAGATACAAAATAAATAGAATTCTTACTTCAAACAAATCTAGTCGGTCGTCTTTAAAGTCAATTAGTAATTGAGTCAGTGTTCACGTTGCCACAATTATACACATTTCAAACAAAAGCACAAATAACAAGTACTTTAAGTAATAAGAGGACGAGAGAAGGACGGGGTGGGGGATCCAGGGGTTGGGGAGGAACCCTAGAAAGGTCGAATGGTTCCGTGAAGTCCTCTTAGGATCCAGCGTAACGCCGGAACTCCGCTGCAGTGTTTAATCTAGACTCCTGGACTCCGGGGAAAACTAAAAAAGCCGGGGGACTCAAAGCCGGGGGGTTCTGTTAGGGGTTGCTGTTAGTTGATGTAGTATATCAAAATTTCCGGTGGGAATTTGAAATTTCCAGGGTGAAGGGCGTGAAGGGCAATTTTCCCTCCGGAAACGGCCTAGATTAAGCCCTGTTCCGCTGTGCCTGAGATCCAGCTCAAGGACCGTCTGCCGACGGTCGCCGTCACTGTAGTGTAGACGGGACAGCTGATCAGTTCACCGGCGTTCTTGTTGGCGTCCTGTAGAAGAGGCTTCTCGTTCCGAGGCCAACAGGTCACGCCAACAACCGGTAGCATCGGATTGGTTGTCCGCGGGGGGAGGGGGGACATCGACGAGTTCCCCGGTCACTTTGTCGTAGAGACATCCCCACAGATGGTGTCCCGTCGCTTCCTGGCCCGTCACTTCCTGGACCGTCACTTACTGGACCGTTCCTCTAATGTCCTACTTCCTGGACCGTCGCTTACTGGACCGTTCCTCTAATGTCCTATCTGTTATGTGTATGTAAACAAACTATGATATACAAATCGTTGTGATCTGCAATAATACTTAGAATTACTTATTTAGAATATATAATATAGAAAATCAAGATATTTTACTTACTTCCTTACAATGGTTTGAGTGAGCAGTGGACCAGTGACGCAGACTAGAACTATTCAAATTTTGAATCGTTGGATTACGCATGGAGTTATTATTAGAAATGACGTAAAGCCGTCTCCTCTAATAATAACTCTATGGGATTACGGTTGCGGTTATTTTTTACCACCTACACTGGGCGGAGGGTCAAAAACTGCCCAAAAATTGTTGACACAATGGACAGCCTCCAACCTACCTACCTATCTACCTATTTACTTCCACTTAGGCTACAATGACAGTCCAGGAAGTGACAGGGAACCCCCACAGATATATTCCGAAGACAAAAACATACCCTCAGACGGTGGGTCGCGGATCTGCAACAGAATCATTCATATCAGTCCCCATAATAAGCCACAGAGACTATGCACTGGACACTGTGTTTATTCTAGCCACCTTGACATTGGGGGATTTTGAAATGTTTGGGGGGACAATGTCTGTGTCTCCACACTTTTTTTTTGGGGGGGGATTTCCATCCCCAGCCAACATTAAAAATTTTGGGAATTTTAAAACTGGGGAGGAATTCCCCCCAGAGAATGCCTAGAATAAACACTGACTGGACACGATCTACAATATGCGCTAGACAAACATAGTAAAGTAAAAAATTGCGTTTCCACACAGGATTAGGCTACATAGCCTCCAAAACCACTTTAAATCACATTATTATTATTATTATTATTATTATTATTATTATTATTATTATTATTATTATCAGCAACAATACTGCGTAGAACTTCGATATAATGGGCTTTCTGGGTTTTTTAAAAAACGCAATCTGGGTTTTTTTCAAAAAGTTCACTGGCATCACTGCCAAAGAGGCATCGACCGTTGAGAAGAGCGGGATTTAGACAAAGGCTGTGCCTGGCTGTGCTGAGAAAAGCGGGATTTGGTTTCATTTGGACAAAGGCTGTGCTTGAGAAGAGCGGCATCGGAACAAAAGCTGGGTAAGTTGTACAATGCGATCTAAGTTTTATTGGTTTAATTTAATGTGATAAACTGATAATGCGAGCGCTGGAGTAGAAGTTGACGACACATACAGTGTAGTTTAAACGAGGTTTAGGTATAAACGAGAAATCTACTCGAAGCCGCCACTGACGTAAGATTAAGAGTTATTTGCGATTAAAATGCAAATTACTGTTTTAATTACGAGAATTTTTGGCGTAAATCCCTGATGATTTGATAGCGGGTAACATAATCGCCAGGTATATTCGTCCAATAATGTATGAATTACTGGAGGAAATCTTCGAAACCGAAATTTTCTTAGTCTACCTCTTTTTCATGATCCTGGCATTGTGTCTTGCATTATTTCTTTCTCGAGACATTCCTGTTTTGTTCGCACAATATGTCCCTAGCATTTCAGCTTTCTTACTGTTTCCAGTAGGGTTCTTTGAACCCGGCTTTATCCATTGCCCATTCGGTGGTTGCTTAAAATCGCGCTAAATTTTAACGCGTTAATTGGGCATGCGTTAGCAGCGATTAATCAACAGTTCGAGTCTTACAGATTTTGTATTATTTATTAACAGAATGTTGATTGGTTGTGGTTCACAAATGGCTATTAATATTTAATTTATATTTTTATTAGGTCCGTTCGGTCCCAGCAACAGAAAAGCCTTGCAAGAATTGGCAGCATTATAGCATATCTACAAGTCTTTATCTATGTGAATCAGGTAGATTTGGTGAGTGACTAGAATAATAATAAATAATAGATATTAATATTTATATTAACAATAATGATATTTCTAAATAGTAATAATTGTACTATTACAAATAATAAGTTTTGAAGAAATCAGATATTAAACAACATGTGAATGACACTATAATTTGTATTAAGTATGGGGTTAGAAATATTCCCCTCATATTATTTAACTATATTTAATATTAATTTTTACAATAGAATGGAACTGAAGAATTGTTGTGACCCAAATAGCAGCCTTAGTTTAAATATAAAGATATCTGCTGATTTGCCACAATTTGCTGTACATTGTCAAACATTTTGGATACTGTTTTTTGTTTTAGGCGAGGAAATGAATCTTTGTCAGTCTCTTCGGGGTGTTGAAATTACTGAAGCTCAGTTTTCAAGCGAAATATTGTGCAAGAACGCATCATTTCAGTCTTTCAGTGTGCAAATTATCCCATCTTTTCTTGATGTATTGGAATAGAATTAATGCAGACAGGGTAAGAAAACAATTTCTCTTTGTGAAAAATGTTGGAGGAAAGTGACTGGACATAAATTATAATCTTAAAACAAGTGTGTAATTCTAAATTATTGGCACAATAATTTCCGTTGGTGTGTTAAAGCTTCCAGCTTTTTAACCCAAAAGTGGTAGGGCAAAGGCTCCATACTTTTACGAAAAATGCAAGGTCATCGTCAAACAACCCTTGTGCAGATCTGCGTGACGGATATGCAGTCCTCACTGATTTGTTGGTCGGGTGAGATTGTATTTCTGCTGTCCAGATTTGCATGTGGCTTAGTCCAACGGTTCGGACAGACAGGAATGTATTTCCATTGCACAGAGGCTCGCGCAACTCACGTTGAGCGGGATTGCATCTCTGGATTTGCAGTCCATCCGTTCGTTTCCCTGGACAAGATTGTATTTCTGTACAGCGGATTTGCATTCTGCTCGTTCGGCGAGTTGGGCAGGATTGTATAGTCGTCACGCAGATCTGCACGAGGGCCATTTGACAATGCTGACCGTGCATTTTTCGTAAAAGTATGGTGACTGCCCTACTACTTTTGGGCTAAAAAGCTGGATGCTTTAACACACCAACGGAAATTATTGTGCCAATAATTTAGAATCACACACATGCTTTAAGAATACAATTTATGTCCAGTCACTTTCCTTTCCTCTAGTCACGTCTTTGATATTGGACTAATTTTATATTGATTTACAAAACTTTGTACTCTTAAACCATTTTTATACGCTGGCTGCACTAGTTCCATTTCTTTAAGAAAAATGTGCTCCAAAGTTTTAAGGAAAATGCAATGTCAGCATTTTCAAACGGCCCTCGTGCAGATCTGCGTGACGGATATGCAGTCCTCACCGATTTGTTGGTCGGGTGAGATTGTATTTCTGCTGTCCAGATTTGCATGTGGCTTAGTCCAACGGTTCGGACAGACAGGAATGTATTTCCATTGCACAGAGGCTCGCGCAACTCACGTTGAGCGGGATTGCATCTCTGGATTTGCAGTCCATCCGTTCGTTTCCCTGGACAAGATTGTATTTCTGTACAGCGGATTTGCATTCTGCTCGTTCGGCGAGTTGGGCAGGATTGTATATCCATCACGCAGATCTGCACGAGGCTCATTTGAAAATGCTGGTCTTGCATTTTTCTTAAACCTTTGGTGCACATTTTAAAAAAAAGAAATAGAGCAAGTGCAGCCAGCCTAAAAAAATGGCTTAAGAGTACAGAGTTTTGTAAATAAATTTTTAATTAATCCAATATTAAGGATGTTAATTGAATAAATCAATAAATTCATTCAGATAAATATTTGAAATAGTTGTATGGAAATGCTCATTTACATAATAAATTCTACTTTGAGTGAGTAGGTGTTGTATCTGCAATATGTCAATATAAATTTGAAAGTCTCTTGCAATCTGCCGACATATGGAAAGACAGCACGAGGAGACATCACTGGTCTCAGAAGACTTGAAGAAGACATCACAGAAGAAAAAGAAAACAGAAAAAGCTGTGGAAGACATCACAGTCTCTCAGCTACCAGGTAGAATGGGCCTCAAACCTCTGAAATACTGATCAGGCCTCTCGCACTGCATCAAAGTTGATCGCTGTTGAATCAAATGACTTGAAATTGATTGTTGATGGGGTCTGTTGCCAGGTAGATTGTCTACCAAATCCATTTTTGCTAACGAAAGGTTGGATGATTGGTTTTCCATACATTTTCCAGGTAAGTTTTGCAATAAATGGTCTTGGCTGCATTATAAAATTATTAGTTTTTATCACGATTTTATGTGAGTTAAATCACACCTCATAATTTAGCTTCAGCTGCCAAGGTGAGTTCAGTGAGTAATGAGTACTTGTGTTTGCAGAGACAGTTTGTGCAGGGACATATTTATTTCAAAATTATTAATTTGAATCATTTTATCAATTGGTTGAAACAAATTTTCTAATTTAGCAACCTGTCTTCTAAGAAAGTACCCCAAGGTCTAGTCTTTATAAATGTGAAAGGAGCAATGCTGTCAGTGATCAATAGGAGCAGGGTGCAATTTGTGACCTGGAACAGTAGGGGAACATGGGGAATGCATGGTTTAATGCAGATTACTTTGCTCTAATTTTCAATATTGTATAGATTGTCACCATTTATTTATAGCACAACTGAAAGTTGCAACAATTGAAAATCTGCAACTAAATTCAGCATCTACACTGCTAATTAAAAATGAAATTGGTTGAAAGATGTTTTGAGGTAATTCTACATAATTTTTTCTGTATTTGGCCACGTAACTCGCCTCTAAGAGGATGTGCCGGCCTCCGAAAACTACGGCATCAGGTTGATCTGGACGTCACCCTGATTCCTCCTGGAAGCATTCTCTGAGGCGCTCTAGAAAAGGATGGATTGACCAGCTCCGACAGGACAACATCCCCCCCAGCTCCCTCTGGCAAAGTGCCAGAGGACATAGTACTGATACTGAGGCAACACAACAGCCCACTGCTGGCTACGCGAACTGACTACATAATTTTGATATGCTGATTTCAGATCTGCACACTCAAATTTCTCTATCATGTCAATTTTTAAAAATAGAAATTGCAAATAAAATTTTTTGTACACTGTAGTTACAATGGGAAAATTTGCCAGCCTGAGTAACAATAATTGAAAAAGGACCTGTCCATTAATTATGTCAGCAATTTTGACCCCCTCCCCATTGTCAACAACTAAACTTTCACTTAACCCACCCCATAATTACGTCAAAAACTTTTGACCCCCCTCCAGGTCATTGACAGTTCACAATAACAAGGTTAGAATTTTTGTGGTGATGACCATTTTTTGCTCGAGTGTCAAAATCTGGTGGTGACCTTTTTGCATGCTTTTTCCCATTGTAATAAGTACAGTAGTATTCCATGAAATTTCAATTCCTGATTATTTGTAAAAAGTGAAATTGTTGTCAACTTCTCGACCCCTCTGTCAACAACTGTCAAACTTTTCAAACCCCTCCCCTAAATTGACGTAATTAATGGACAGCCCCAAGTGGGTAAACAGCATTTAACTAAATCAAGTATAGACTACATGTAATTTATAGTGTTAACTATGCTCAAATAGTTTGTTGAAACATTAAAAAAGGCTCTAGCAACTTCGACAGTCGGCATAATCCTGGTAAGAAGCTGCGCTTTCTGGTATGTACCCTAGCTGTCATGTCTTCAAACGCCGGCAGTAATCGGCCATCATATGAGTGTCCCATCTGGCCTAGTAGAGTGCCTCCATAGACCGCATCCAGCGACATCCTGGGGGTTCGCTCTCCTGTTCGTCACTCCAGGGCAGACGCGACGGGGCGAATTTTTAGCAGAGGGTGCATGTTTCAGAAGCGGAGCTTTAAAATACATGTAATTAAAAACCCTGAGAAGCAAAAATGTTATCGCAACTCGTTTACAGTACAGTATCTTTTCAAAACCATGACAAGTAGTAAAGGTCATCATCAGTTTCTTTCTGACTGTAAAGCGCCAGTAAATCGAGAAAGAAATGCAATAAATACTATGAGTAATATATATAAAGATTTGCAGGCACCGGAAATAGCATAGATAGACCCTTTTTACTTTACTTACTTGCAACATCTCGAGTTTTCATTATATAGCCGCCGGGAACCAGCGTTGGTCACGTGATCATCTTGGTTTACAAGAATCTTGTGAGTGAAATAAAGGTGTTTTAGTGAAATAAATAAAAAGTATTGTTATTAAAGCAAATTCTATTGTCTTGGATGTTTTGGCGCAGTCTTCGTCCGCTCGACAGAGACTGCCTCTTAATTTCATCTGAAAGTGTTCTTCATTTCTTGTATGTCGAGATCACCGTCAGTTCATGGTGTCTAAATTGTAACATAATTGACCTAATTTCTATAGCGCTTGTGTTAGCTTAATTCCTACAAATTAGCTTTTCCCCAGTGCTTTTTCTCATCTTTAATCCCTTTTGTTCTGTCCTGTGTTGACCAGCCGTTTGTTGTACGTGTTTTGATAATTGTGTGCGGTGCTTTGTCAAGTAACTATTAGGCCTATAGCGGTCATTCATGGTTACTAGACACCTAGCACAGCCTCATTCACTGTCTATTGCAACTAGCATATCAGAACACAGCGAACTTTTGTACGTTACACAAACCATTTTAACTCCCACTCCTTGCCGGCTGCATGAGAAATAAAATCTCTGATCGTTGGGTGTTGAACCCGGGGAGATACAACATCTCCCGGTTTAAGAGCTGACGCTCTGTTGGGATAGCCACAGAGGTAGACAGATAATAGATGAATAGTAAATATATTGAAATAAGGAAAACAATTGAGTCAAGGCTGTTGATGACCGCATGTAAATAACCGGACACAGAGACAATCCTTGGGCCATATTCAGTAGGAAGGACTGTTAACATCGGATGGAGGTAAGTGTAATGCAATGTAATGTAAGAATTACAAAACAGCTGTTCAATTTCTACTCATTTAAGGGGAAGCATTGCTTTTAACGGAGGCTGGCATCTGCTTAGCTTCTTTACTGTGTAAGAGGATCTCTGTCTTTTGGAGAAATGGGAGATGTTTATTTTAGAATGAGGAACTCTTAATAATTTTGAATGTTGTATTGTTGTATAATGTGTGCAGAAGTGACTGTGTGAAAGACTTTTCTTCAATTTATTTTAGATGCTGAGTTAATTATTGGACATGGATGATAACAGTCCAGTTGTCAGAGTGGATGAATTGGTTCGGTGGAATTGTACCGGCGTACAATCAGATGGAAGAGATCGCCATTAAACGATCATCACCCTTTCCTTTTAACCAAGATATTAACAGCAAAATTGCTTACTGGTAAGTTGTTCAAAATCAGTCAGAATTTTGGTTACAGGTATATGAATGGATAAATATTTCAGCGTGAAATTATAAAGAATAAATGACTACATTAATATTATAAATGAATGACTAGGTTCACTGTAGTTATTTAATGAAGTTATGTTCAGTGCTGAATTTATAAAACCATGGCCAATCAAATAAGGCTTTTGGACATATGTGATCTTTTGAAAGAACAAAAGAGTGTCCCTGTAATGTACTTCATTACTGGATCCATTTGCTTAGGGGCTGTCCATTAATTATGTCAACAATTTTTATATAATTTTGACCCCCACCCTTGTCAACAACTGTTCAACTTTCATGCATTTAATGGCATTCTGTTGCTGCTGTTTTATAGGAATGGTGACATTACTTTGTTGAATGCACACGCAATCGTCTGCTGTAATAATGAGTCACTGACCGACACTTTGACATCAGCACATCCTAAAGGCCAAAAGGCTGCAATGCTGAATGAAATCAAGAGTCGTCCCCCGAGATTTCTTTTGCCTTTAGATATTTAAATTTTACCTTTGATCGCTAAGTGAAAGTTTCTGTATTTATCTTTTTAAGTGTAGAGTTGTTATGTTTTCAATGTTTGGGTTTTTTGCATTATGTCTTTTAGCAATCACAAAGACACTGAAGTGATACCTGAGACAGAATTATGTCCAAATAACCAGCAGTTGCTAGAACCATTTGTCATGGTAGCTTTGCACTTGACACTTCTTTAAGTAACTTTAGCTGACATACATTAATTGGTACTTTTAACTTACTACTGGTTTAGGAACTGATTAAGAGGATTTTATGTTATGTATATGCATTTGTTGATTGTTGCTGAGTGTAGTGCTGATGTGTCTTTCAGCGTGTCGTACAGGAGAGGCAAAGATCAGCAAAGGTTATTGCCTTCCAGCAAGACATGTGATACATACTGTTGGTCCACGATACAACATAAAATACAAAACAGCTGCTGAAAATGCTCTGTTTAACAGTTACAGAAACACCTTGCTGCTACTTTGGTCAGTATCTTACGTAACTCGGTTTGTCCATTTGAATTGCCTATGTGCTTTCTCTTGATTTCTGATTAATTTGTTGCCGCACTAGATAAAATGATGATCGAAGCTTGATCATGAATACGGCCTTTGAAAATTCTTGAGGAGAACTGAACACAGAGTTGTGACAGTCGAGTGTTTATGGAAGATGAAATGTCCAGTAATTTTCTTATTATCAATAGTTTTAATTTATGTGTTTATTTTTCATTTGACTTTTATATAATAGGGAAAGAAATCTATCAACACTCGGTCTGCGTTGCATTCACACAAACAGACGAGCATATCCGTCATTAGAAGGCGCTCACAGTGCACTCAGTAAGCAATTTCATTTTCTGTTAAATTAATGGATTTGTAATGTGTAAAGAAATCATGAAGTCATTGACTCTCTCTCTCTCTCTCTCTCTCTCTCTCTCTCTCTCTCTCTCTCTTTTATGTGTATCTTTATGAATGCATTTTATTTCAATTTTTCATTTTTTTGTTTGTTATTTGCTTAGGGACGGTTCGTAGGTTCCTTGAGAAATTTGGAGAGAAGATTGATCTGATCGTGTTTGTTGTGATGGGGCTCGACCGGGTCAGAACTTGATTCAAGCATTGACCTTAATTGCAGGACATTGATTATTCAAATTGAGTTCTAGAGGCAATAACTTTATAAAATAATTTACTTCAACTCTTTTTCAAGATATCTAATATTATTTAATCGATATTGTGAATTCAGAAGGTCACAAACAAATAACTGTTGAAGATTTCTGAATTGAAAGAGTAATTGTACCTTCTAATTCTGTCCCCAGGAGTCGTACAATTCTCTTCTTCCGATATATTTTCCACGAAATACGTCGGAAGAACTCTATGCAGTTCAGCGTCTTCCGGTTGACATTGGCAACGAGGACGGAGAACCGGTCATAGCGGAACGAAAGATTCGCATTTCCGCCAATCCTTCAAAAGAAACGTCTGGTAAATTACGGATTTCAAATTCAGTGCAGTTTGGCATCTAGACCGATAGAATGCCTCTTTTGTTGGCTAGTTTCCTTCGCCTGTCTCACTGTTTTTCACTCTGTTATGTCGGGCATAGATGTGCTTTTTGCAGATGGATTTGTGCATTTCTGTTAGAACAGATGCTACACAATACCATCAATTGTATTATTAATGGCTTGACAGAATTTGACTGAATATCTTTTAAAATTTCATTTACTGTATCTCTCTCTCTCATTGTCAGTGACTCGCATTAACTCATGAGATGTTCTTTTTAATTGCCAGGAAATCCAACTGCCTCTGTTGTTACTGTTCTCATTGGTTTATGCTTGACCAATTCTTCAGGGAAGGATGATGACGAGGTTGATGACGACTTTGATGATGGACCCAACGAAGAGGAAATAAGAGAGGTCCTCGGGACTAACCTGTCCATTGGAGAGCATGCATTTTCCAAGATGGAGGCAAACGCAGATAAAGAGCGCATGACGAGGAGCAAGGCCTTGGCCGTTTCACCGTCAGAGGAAGAACGGAAGGCGATGTCAGTTGGTCTAAGTTTGTCTTTATGCTCGATTATTTATCCATCGCTTGTGACAGTTTCATTCGATGGATTTTGATTTGCAAAAGCGGAATCTGTAATCTGATATTTTGTCGTATGTCATTGTTTTTGGCGTCTCAGTTACGAACGTTTTCTCAAACGTGCAAAGAACGAGAACTTTGCCGACGTCTCACACTTTCGATTTCTTTATCAGTCTGGATTCAACAAGAAGAATCTCCCCGGTCGTTGTCTTCATCGCTCGAAATTATCCAAAAAGTCATCTGACCAGTGATAAGGTGAGGATCGGAGAAATCCATTTGTTTTTATTGGCCTGTTTCTTTTTGGTTAATTTTTCTAGTTTCATGAGTTTTAGTTGACAATTTGATTGATTGTGACTGATGTGTGTGTGTGTGTGTGTATCAGTTTGTTTTCTTCTCATTATATCTGGTATACTGTATAGTTAGCTGCTGTGATATGTTGTGTGTAAGTTAGAGCGTGCGTGTGTTTTGTAGGCGTTATTGTACTTCATCCACCAGATGGACTCTGTGGTGCAGGGTAAATACGTCTTTGTCTACATTCACACTCTGGCCGAAGCAGAGTCTCATCCTTCGTCCGAATGTCTCAAGCGTCTTCTTCATGTTCTTGATTCTCGGTTTGTTCTCTGTTCGATTGTGTTTATAATCATTGACATTGTAGTGTGCTTGTTAACATTAATTGATTAGGTACAATATAAATAAATAGCTATTTACATTAAATTATATTGCTTGATACTGTGCTATTTTTGTTCTCTGTAGATTTTGTGTTGTGTCTTGGAAGTTATTAAATATTTGTCCCGGTGTTAATTTCTTTTCGTTCTGTTTCTCATTTCCAAGTTTTAATTCTCAGGAGTGTTTATTGATAATTGATAGCTTGTGCAATTATAAGCAAGTAAAAGCTCGTAAATTTATATAGCTCTTTAGAAAGTAGTGCAGTAGTAGCTGCTTGTTCTTATGTTGTAGATACGTTAATCATCTTGAATCTCTGTACATGATCCATGCTGGAATCTGGTCGAAGGTCTGTTGTCCAATGCCTCCTTTGAATAATTGGTTTTTTGACGATTATGACCATTAATTAATTTATAAACTTTAATGCCATCAAGCACAAATAAGAATTTGACTCTTTCTTCTTTGGTCGTGGATATGTTCAATGGTTATTCTGGCGTTTTCTGTATTCTAAGGTTTCCTTCTGGTGGTTCAACACTTTCAATGCCCCAGAGCTAAAGTCAAAAATTCATTACCTGCCAGGTATAGAATACCTGTTTGCTCAAATTCCACCTGATCAGATTGATCTGCCAAACTTTGTGATGGAACACGACTACCAAGTAAGAACTCATTTTAGCATTGCTGTCATTTTCAGATAATTTAAAACTGAAATTAGTTGCATTATTTACTTATTTGCCTTTTAATTGAACGCTTAATTATAATTAATCGCAGATGTTAAATTGATATTCAGTCTGTCAATTTAATTGTTAAGTGTAAAAAATTTAGTCAGTTCAATTAAATGAGACATTTGTTTGTATTGTTTTAATGCTAGTAATATCTTGTACCTGACTGATCTCTGGATTGACCGAGATCTTTAGTAGATGGATCTGAAGTACCATCGATTGATACCCTTGGGTATTAGAACTGGTGCTATAGAAGTGCATTATTATTGTTGTTGTTGTGCAGTATTTAAATGGCCAAAGCCAAATATTAGGTCGTCTAATGTTTTTCTTTGCCAATGGTTTTTGGTAGCACAGAAGAATTCAGTTCAGTCAGCACTGCGGTGGTTTGGTCTCTTGATGCTACATTTTCCATTTCATTTATTTATTATTTCCTGTTGTGGTCAAGTCATTCAGACAGGATCCGCTGTCAACAGATCATTTTGTCAATTATATGTCACAGCTGGATAAGAGAAACTGCAGTGACTTCAAAAGACAACGACGAATGGCACAAGATATTTTACTCTGTGTAGATTTTGTATGATTTTCATGACCATTTTTTCTATCCATATCCAGGATATTTTTACACCCCACACACCCTGTCCCCAATTTGAGATCGACACCCCAACATTTGGTAATGTGACAATGGTATGCATACAAAAATGCATATTAGTTAGCCCTCAACACCCCCTCCCCCAAATGGAGAAGGACACCTCCAACTTTTATCTTCAGATTGACTATTTTTTGCTTGTCAGACTTTTTTGGTGAGACTTCCTTCCAAATTACGAGACACCCCATATTTTCCCTGACCCCTCAATTCACAATCCTAGAAAATAACCACACACCCCAGATTTTCCTGACACCCCAAATTCACAATCCTAGAAGTAACCCTGATTCATATCACAGAAGAGAATGAAGATAAAGTATATTATCCAACTGAATTGTCAACTCCGAGTTTGTCACTTTGGGATGTTTGTCAGTTGGTGTGCCCCAGACCACCTACCAGATTCATGCGCAAATCCGGTGAGAAAGTTTTCTGTGGGGATAGGGTGGGTAAGGAATCTGACACGCTAGCCCCTTTTTCCCACCCCATCCAAACATTCCTGGCGACGCCACTTCCTAGTAACCAAGTTTTTAAAAAAAAATTAGGCCACTATCTCTTGTATATCAAAAGTGATTGGCATTCAGACGTTTGCCTGTAGTATTTTTCTATTGCTTAAATTGACATTTTTACACTACAGAGAATGGTACAGTATTTGCAGATGTGTGAATGGCTATCACTTTTAACAGGCAAGTGAAGAGGCCCTAGTGTTGCGATAGTTTTACAAATTTGCGCTAGATAAGTTATATGGATTCAGGTTTTGACTTCACCTCTCTGACTGATCTCTTTAATAATGTGGAATGACCTGGATATTTTGCGTATGGATTTTGAACTTGAAGTACCATCGATTGATACCCTTGGATATTAGAAGTGGTGCTAGATTAGTGCTGTATTAGAAGTGCATAATAATAATAATAATAATAATAATAATAATAATAATAATAATGATAATAATCACTTACATAGAGCATAGATTTCATTTACATCCTATGGTTCTTCTCATATTAAAATCTATGGTTTCTCGTTCTTGGTAAAATGTCTGATTTATAAAATAAATGTCGATCGTTCGTAAATTGTCGAATCTTGGGTATTTCTGGTCTTTTTGAATTTATTTTCGTCAATTTAGTTTAACCTTTGTCTGATTAATCGTTAATCCGCTTGTGTATAGTTCTATTTACGTATTGCCACGTATTTTTATATTTTTCGCACACGCACACGTGTTGTCCATTGTCTGTGACCCCGCGACGTTCTGAACCCTAACCCTCAACATTTGCAAAAACTGAACTCCCAACATCTGTCCAATCACCATCAGGCAAATTCAATGTATTCAGACATCCCATGATGTCAAGAAGAAATGCTAACTATGTAGTCTTTTCAATATCCCGATCAAAAATTCAAAACTTCAGTGGCTGTTCTTGTTTTTAGTGGTAGCGGTCGAGGAAACTCAGAAATATTTTCTTCCAGTTTCCAGAATCGTTCCGAAACTCTCTCTTTGCTCAACTGTACGATGGCATCGTGAAGTAGTAAATCTTCAAATTCTGCAGACACATTTTCAAGGAATGAAATCAAAATACGATGCTTCAGCGCCGAATTGCATAGTAGAAAATTGACCAATTTCACAACAGTGACCATAACTAAATTTAGCTCATCATAAAGTTTCAGCTCAGAACTGCTCTTTTGCCGTGACAACAGTAAGCATTAATTATTAAACCAATATTACGAGCTTAAAATTTAACAGACACAGAAAGCTGTGGCAGTCCACAAGAAACGTCCTTGCGGTCCAGATTGTGGACCACGGGCCACAGTTTGAGTACCCCTGTGCTACCGAGATAAGACGAGGTATATGCTTTTCTAAAGAGAAATTTGGGTGAAATATTGACATGAATTTTTGGGTTGTCTGAAAATTTTTCACAGACTATAGTTCAGTCCAGGGTGTTTTTCAGAAATTTGAACGAAAATCTGTTGTCGTAGGGCTTTCATATTTGCAGAAATATATGAATATTCATAAACAGTGATAAGTTTTAACATGTAATTATATTAATTATTGAGTAATTGATAATTGTTCTGATTAAAATAAGCATAGTAACATACAATCATTTATTAGTGGAGCTAGTGCTCAGTTGAACAGTCAATTTAGCCAAATACCACTACGCTACCAAAGATTTCACTTTGTAAATCTGGCTCTGGCTTTGCCCTAAATTAAAATCTGGTACAGTCCTATCATCATCATCATAATCATCATCATGCTAAAATTAAGATTCATGTGGTGATTCATCCAGAATAGTCTACAGTGTACATAAACACTGGAAGTAAATAAATGACATGTCACTATTAGCAACAAACTTGACATTTAGCATTATCAGTTCAGGAAAAATACTAGATCTGTCGTCTCAAGAGTAAGCGTATATATAAGTGGAAGAAAGTAAATAAATGACCTGTCGGTTGTTGGTCACTGAGATCAAAAAATGTTTGGACTGATGGTTTCAAGTGAGCAAACGTTGATGAACTGTTCCGATTCATCTAAAATGTTGCAGCTGCAAAGGCACAATCATACATGACTGACAGGCGTTTCTATCTGCAGAACAATTAGCGAATCATCTGATGCAGATCTCAGGCACTGTCGACCTTCAACTTTATAGCACTAGTTTGAATTTAATATGTTCCGTCACTTGCAACTAGTCTGATGATATTTTGCATTTTAACTCTGATGGGAAATTTGTATCTTACAGACAGTACTGTGTGACTTGTTCCTGACATAGATCAAGAGCATGGATCACGATTTCAACAATATTTCCGACAATAGTGAAGGCATGCATCTGATGGACGATGAGGCCTATACACCGACATATACGAGGCATTTCCGCCACTCTCTGGACCCAGAGAGGCGGAGCAAATCATCGAAAGTGGACACCATTGGAATGGATGGTCTCCCAGCAATAATAAGAACTTGAAGATGTCACTACTCTCAAAAGCAGTTACTCAGGTCCTTCCCTTTATCTGGATGTTTCTATGCAAGTAGTTTTAACAGAATAACTAAAAAGATAGGGTTTCACAAGTCCTCAGTTCCATATTTATCATCATATATTGCTGTAGCTTATGAAACAATCAGTCAATCAGTCAACTCTATTTTACATTAGAACTCTTGTAATTTGATATAAAAATTACATTATCAATTAGAATAAATCTTTCTAGATTGTATAACAACATATAGTATTCAATTAACCCATTAACCCCTTAGCTGGGCAACTATTTGTAACTCAATGTAAAATGGACGAGCATGACTCGGGGCGCCCAGTTAAGGGGTTAATGCATGACTTTTTTGTTTTTGAAAAAAATTAACTGGAGATAGAGGTTGTTAAGGGAAAGCCCAAACCAACTTCTTTAAAAAAATCTGCTTCATTTAATGTTTATAGTGGTTCAAAGTATGGGACGCTATGCATGAATGGGTACATGAAGTTTTCCAGTACAGTTATCCTAGCAACTCAAAACGGCAATCAACAAAAGTTATATTAATAATTTAAATAGAATGTAATGTGTTCACATATAAAATAATAACAACAGATGATTAAATTCACTCATAAACAGTGGCGGCTCCAGGATTTGGTAAGTGGGGGGACCGTTGGGGTGGCAACTTCTAATCATGGGGCAACCATTTGTTGCTAGGTATGTAGTATTTAGTATAGGGTCCCAATAGGGGGGCCATTGGGGGCCAGGCACTCAATAGGTGGCACGGGCCAGTGGCGCTCTAGGATTTGGCAAGTGGGGGGCCGTTGGGTTGGCAACTTCTAGTCATGGGGGGCCAAACATTTGTTGTTAGGTATGTAGTATTAAGTATAGGGTCCCAACAGGGGGACCAGGCACTCGATAGGGGGCACGGGCCCCTCTGGCTCCCTGTGGAGCTCCACTGGCACGGTCCCCCGGACCCCCTGTGGAGCCGCCACTGCTCATTAGGTGTATTCTATTGAAATCAGTTATTATATGTCTGCTTTTATTCCATGTCCAATGTCCACGAGAAATGGAAAGTAAAGTGTTTTGTTGACAAGTAGTCCACTGCAATTTTATTGGTGCAAGGTTAAAACTAGAAATGCACTGTCCTTGCGTTTACTCATGCAAACTGGTCTATGATGTGCTAGATTTATGAAGCTGTTTCATGACCTATATTTACAAAGTAGTTGTTGAATCTATTGGAAATGGATTTATTTTCATCCAAATATGACTTCTGTGCTAAGGAGAGTTAACTATTTACATTACATGAATGTTGACATTTCACGATGCTTCAAGGATTTTGCGTTTGCTTTAAGAAAATTATCAATGTTAAAAATTGTCTCACTTGGTAAATATTTAGGCCTAACATAAAAAAGTGAATTTAGTTGCGATAGGCCTACTTCTGATAGTTATTGTAATATCGAGAGAGTTATTATCATAGATTTTGCAAACGTACAATCTAAAATAAAAAACGTAAAAACCCCTTTTATTGAAAATATAAATAAACGTCAAAAACGTTGAAAAAACGTTCATTTACTTGTTAGCCAACACAAAAATTAACATGTTAATTTTCTACTGTGGTGGCGTAATTAGTTTATAAACGAAGAAAAGCAAGACAACGAGAAACTCATTAGCAGGCCTAATGCAGAAAACACTATATGTAGGCCTATTTATTTAATGTGACAATTTGTTAATAGCTTTTTGAATAAATATATATTAATAACATTGTCCTGGCGCCAAATTAATTAGCTCCTCTAGAAACCATAGACAGTCAAGACACGAAGCAATGATCTTAGGTTTAACGTAAAAGTATCACCTCCAAAGCTGGTTAAACTCATTTTCTAAGGAATTCTAAGCAATTGCCGATAATATTTTTAAATACACCGCACCTTTTCATATAAATTTCGTACAATTTACAACAAAAAGAATTCAATTCAAATGGTTCGTTTTTTACTTTTCAATGTTGCCGCGTTTTGGCGCCAAACTTCGCATAATTGAAATTGTGTAACGCCGTGATTAATATTTGAACATTTTGATTCACCGCTTGTCTGACCTATGATCTAGAAATAATGGAAATACCATACTGCAAAAAACCGTTGAAAACGCAATAAAATGAAAAAAAATAAATAAACTGCGCAAAAAACGCGTTGTTTTTCTTGACGATAAAAAAGAAATAACGTTTGCAACATCTATGGTTATTATTAATATTATTATTATATATAATAATAAAGGGGGAGTCTTTATTATATATACATAATAATGAGGGGGATTTATTATTATATGGGAGTCATTATAATATACTACACCGGAAGGGTTTGGCTGTTGAATTGAGTATTCATTTTATTGCTGAATTGGTTATCAAAAGATTTTTCGCTCGTTCAGGATTGGTGTAATTGTGTTCATTGATTTTTCAATATTTGTTGTGATGCTGACAATTGAGTCGGTGCGCTTCATTATATGGATTGGATTCGTCATATTTTGGTGGAATATAATCGGCTATTGCTCGAATTTAACGCTGGCCAATCTTGGTTGGTGTTCATATATTATATTTCACACATTTCAGCAAAATTTGACCGTTGTCACAAGAATTCGTCAAAGCTGGAGTATACTACTAATCTGGTCGAGGATTCTGTGAAGCTGTCGACTGTTTGGGAACAATCATCGTCAAATCAGCGCTTGTCGGCCACTTCATTGAACTCAAGAAGGATTGATTAGTTCCAGGTGCACTATGAAATTTATTTTCCCAGTGTTCTTCACTTTAATGCCTAGGGTTGATGCCATAGAGTTGGATGTTGCCGAGGAACGAAGACGTTTTAATTGCCTAGGGTTGATCTAAGGAGTACCACTAGATGTTATGGGGGAGTTACTGCGTTTGCTAGGGTTGGATGTTGCCGTGGAACGAAGAAGTTTTAAATGCCTAGGTTGATGCTAGGTTGGATGTTGCCGTGGAACGAAGACGTTTTAATTGCCTAGGGTTGATCTAAGGAGTACCACTAGATGTTATGGGGAGTTACTGCGTTTGCTAGGGTTGGATGTTGCCGTGGAACGAAGAAGTTTTAAATGCCTAGGGTTGATGCTAGGGTTGGATGTTGCCGTGGAACGAAGACGTTTTAATTGCCTAGGGTTGATCTAAGGAGTACCACTAGATGTTATGGGGGAGTTACTGCGTTTGCTAGGGTTGGATGTTGCCGTGGAACGAAGAAGTTTTAAATGCCTAGGGTTGATGCTAGGGTTGGATGTTGCCGTGGAACGAAGACGTTTTAATTGCCTAGGTTGATCTAAGGAGTACCACTAGATGTTATGGGGGAGTTACTGCGTTTGCTAGGGTTGGATGTTGCCGTGGAACGAAGAAGTTTTAAATGCCTAGGGTTGATGCTAGGGTTGGATGTTGCCGTGGAACGAAGACGTTTTAATTGCCTAGGGTTGATCTAAGGAGTACCACTAGATGTTATGGGGGAGTTACTGCGTTTGCTAGGGTTGGATGTTGCCGTGGAACGAAGAAGTTTTAAATGCCTAGGGTTGATGCTAGGTTGGATTTTGCCGTGGAACGAAGACGTTTTAATTGCCTAGGGTTGATCTAAGGAGTGCCACTAGATGTTATGGGGGTTACTGCGTTTGCTAGGGTTGGATGTTGCCGTGGAACGAAGAAGTTTTAAAATGCCTAGGGTTGATGCTAGGGTTGGATGTTGCCGTGGAACGAAGACGTTTTAATTGCCTAGGGTTGATCTAAGGAGTACCACTAGATGTTATGGGGGAGTTACTGCGTTTGCTAGGGTTGGATGTTGCCGTGGAACGAAGAAGTTTTAAATGCCTAGGGTTGATGCTAGGGTTGGATGTTGCCGTGGAACGAAGACGTTTTAATTGCCTAGGTTGTTGATCTAAGGAGTACCACTAGATGTTATGGGGAGTTACTGCGTTTGCTAGGGTTGGATGTTGCCGTGGAACGAAGAAGTTTTAAATGCCTAGGGTTGATGCTAGGGTTGGATGTTGCCGTGGAACGAAGACGTTTTAATTGCCTAGGGTTGATCTAAGGAGTACCACTAGATGTTATGGGGGAGTTACTGCGTTTGCTAGGGTTGGATGTTGCCGTGGAACGAAGAAGTTTTAAATGCCTAGGGTTGATGCTAGGGTTGGATGTTGCCGTGGAACGAAGACGTTTTAATTGCCTAGGGTTGATCTAAGGAGTACCACTAGATGTTATGGGGGAGTTACTGCGTTTGCTAGGGTTGGATGTTGCCGTGGAACGAAGAAGTTTTAAATGCCTAGGGTTGATGCTAGGGTTGGATGTTGCCGTGGAACGAAGACGTTTTAATTGCCTAGGGTTGATCGACAAATCGGCCGTGAACTCAATTCACCACAGGTCAAAACAATCATACTATCCGTCGGTATCAACGACCGCACCTCGACTCCCTACTACATAAAAAGAGACATTCTGGAGCTGGCAAGAACGACCAAACACGCAGAAAGGAAGGGAATATCAGTCCTGATCAACGAGGTCGCCTACAACCGTCGTAGCCTACCAGACGAAGAACAACAGATCGTGGATCAGATCAACCAAAACCTGACCGAATACATCGCCAAGGAAAACCTACTACACACACTACCGACAGACGAGGTAAAAACTAAACCAGACGGAATCCATCTAACCGATGACTGCATGGGCAAGGCGTGGTTTCAATTAGTCCAATCGGTCAAAAACCATCCTCAAAAAAACCCCCCCTCCCAAGGGCAATAGCTGAAGTCCAAAATAAAACCGAAAACTCCACAGTTCTAAATCTCTCTAGTCGCACATTAAGCAAAAACGACGAAGAACTTTTATCGCTAGGATTAAAATTTATTCCCAGTTCACATAAAATAGCAAAAGCCGAAATTTATAAGGCACTGAGCAAATTAATTAGAAGAATCTACCTATACGATTACTTTCATAACAAAATTAATAGTGGCTCGACCAAAACACCATTTACTGGACCTAGCCACTGGACCCCCCCTCTCAAATTCATATCAGAGGAAACCAAACAGCTAGTGGCCACACTGAGAAAGAGGACGGCCATGATGCTACTTAATGAGCCCTCCAAAAGAGAATTTTTTATAAACAAAAACCATAAAGATAATTTAAACCCAGAATTACGGTCAAGTCTTCATAATCTCAAAAATGACAGAGACATAATAATTAAACCAGCCGATAAGGGCGGCAAAGTCTGCATCATAAATAGATCAGATTATATAAAAGAGGCAGAGAGGCAACTGTACAATCCAAAATATTACAGGCCAATTGAATCTAAACTTAAAAATGAAACAATTCCTAAAATAAATGCATCACTTACTGACCTAAATAACATGTCCTTTCTATCGAACAAACAAACGGGTTACCTTTGGGCCCACCCAGAAGACAAGGATAGATATTTCTACCTTTTACCAAAAATTCACAAGCCCCTGGAAAAATGGCCCTCTAGTAGAATGCCAGAAGGCCGACCTATTGTAGGCGATTGTGCCACTGAGAACAGACGGGTCTGTGACTACATAGACTCCTTTCTTAAACCGCTGGCAACTCAGCATGATAGCTACTTAAAGGATACATATCACTTCATCGATAAAATTCGTAATGCTAAAATTAATCCAGGCTGGACTCTAGTTACGGGTGACATCACCGCTCTCTACACTAACATGTGCATCGAGCGTATAATTCAGAGTGTACAACGGGAAATGAACAAACACCCTGACCCTAAAAGACCAGATGAAGAAATACTAAAATTACTAAAACTGACCCTCGAGAATAATGATTTTGAATTTAATAAAAGCTTTTCTTACAAATTCATGGGACGGCAATGGGCTACCCATATGCGCCTAATCTAGCAAATATTTTTCTACTAGATTTCGACAGAGCACTTCAGGAAGGCTTCAAAGTCAAACCACTCTTCTATTTTCGATTTTTAGACGATATATTCTTCATCTGGCCGGGAACTATAGCTGAATTAAATGAATTTGGAAATTATATTAATGGCCTAATCCTGATATCAAAGTCACTCTCACACACCATCAAAATGAAATCGCTTTTTGGATACAACCGTCTTCAAACATCATACAGACACAGACACAACACTACAAACACGAGTTTACTTTAAACAAACAGACAGTCACCAGCTATTACACTGCACATCCTTTCACCCACAGCATACAAAAAAGGGTATTCTTAAGTCGCAATTTATACGCTTTAAAAGGCTCTCTTCCTTTAAGGAAGACTATGATAAAACTTGCAAAATTCTCTTTAATGCCATAAGGCACCGTGGTTACAGCACCCGTCTGTTCAGACAGTATAAAAACGATATATGGCACAATCGCCTACAAGCAAATAAACCAAAATCACAAGGTCCGAATCTTCCGATCATAATCAAATATTCCCCCCTAAGCTGCAAAATGAGTAAACTTTGGAGAGATATCATAATAAGGGACCCACTATTCCAACAGCACAACATAATAACCGCCTACGAAAGAAACAGGAATTTAGGTGAAATCCTGGCCCCTACAAAAATGAGACCATCTTTTTAAATTTTCGGTTGCCATGGGAGCAGTGGGGGGTGGGGGATGGTAGAGCCTGTGCTTAAACACATGTCTTAATCCTAACCCTTGCCCGCGCATATCATACCTCCACTCCTCCTCCTCTCCCCTGGAAACCTCGGATGACAAGGGTCACCGCCGACAATAATACTTACGAACGTCTTCGCTTTCCGACGACGATGTACTCAACGAGAGCAAACAAACGAAGCGAAGCTCCGTCCGACTTCAAAAGAATGTCAACATCGCTCGCCCTACAGAAGAAACGAAAGATCTGATTTTAATCCTACTGCAACGAAAGTCAAACATTTTAGGTCATATGGACTCTTAGAGAGATTAAAAATATTTAACTTAGCATATATACATATATGTGTGTGTGTGTATATATATATATATAGAGAGAGAGAACTGTTATTGACTTATAACCGGCGATAATCTTCAAACACCGTATAATCAATAAGACAATCGCCTAGATAGATGGACATTGAAAGCACATGCTACTGTAAATAGAACCTCACGCCAACTCACGAACAGTCTAAGGGTATAAATTGCCCGACAAACTTTCATATCACATTAGCTCTTTGAAGAAGTTTACAGACAACGAAACGTCGAGCATTTTTTGTATATACGCTTTCTTGTTTTAATAAAATTTATAAAACGTAGAAAAGCGTCTTTCGTGAGTAAATAGAAGAGATCTTCTAAATCACACACAAGAGAATGCCTCTCAACTACTACGGTCGTCGAAACCCGAACAACAGGGCCTCAACGACGACTAGGAGGGAAACAAGAAGAACGGACCGTACACCAGCAACAGCGACTGGTAGACCGACCGCGAGACGATCTTCCCGACAAAATCGGAACGAGCAGCGTCCACGATCAAACTCGGACGGCAGACGCAGAATGAGTAATCCGTCCGAAAAGGAAACGCCAATAACGAGTTAAAAGACATGATGAAAACTCTAATGACGCGAATGGATCGCATGGAGGAACTAATTTCAACTAAACGACAAGAACCAGAAACGGAAACTAATAAATCACAGAGGAAACAGATCCGCTTCCAAGACACGAACACAGACGACGACAAATCGACCAACCCGCAGTTCACTGACTTATGGAAAAGCATTTATAAAGGAGTGCAGTTAAAACATCACCTGAAAAACTGGAAGGAAACTCCAAAATCGATAAAAACAACCTCGAGGAACTGGCGGAGCAAATCAATCCTCCCCGTACCCAGTGAAGCCACCAAGAAAATGATACATGACATAATGATGCAGACAGGCGAACGCGTAAAATCGGTGGTCCAAGAACACCTGCAGGAAAAACTCCTCGTCAACCAACTATTCCTTGCAACACTCGATCCTACGGACCACTACAAAGCCCGTGCCATCGCCGAGAAACACCTGAAAAGACGACTCGGCAATCGCATCCAGGAAGCCCAATTGACCAAATATATCGACGAAGAGATGATCCACATCGACCGACCGAGGACCCGCGCACCTGAAGACCGGCAGCCGTCCACAAGCGCCTACCAATGGACTGAGGTCGTCAACCGTACAGCCAAACGCAAGCAACCTGACACACGATCGCCACCTGGCCTAGCGACCAGATCCAGATTTGAGGTGCTCACATCAGAAGACGTCGAACCAACTACAGCGGAATCGGACTACGATGAAGAGGAGGACACAGAGCCCCAACACACTACAACCAAACCTAGTCCGAAAACTCAGAAAAAAGATCCAGCACCGAATCGACCAGTGGCACAACCAACAAATATTATGGACGAAATTATGGACGTAAGCACCATCACACAACCTGCACCACGTTCCGAAATTCGACAACGGAGAAATTTCGACGCAACCATAAAGACTCCTCCTGGAACCGACACCCTCGTCATCACTGACTCGCAAATGAGAAATCTACCAGGAAGCCTAATACCTACTGACTGGTTCTTATCGATAAATCCGGGAATGAAAATAGACGATGGAATCCGACAAATCGGCCGTGAACTCAATTCACCACAGGTCAAAACAATCATACTATCCGTCGGTATCAACGACCGCACCTCGACTCCCTACTACATAAAAAGAGACATTCTGGAGCTGGCAAGAACGACCAAACACGCAGAAAGGAAGGGAATATCAGTCCTGATCAACGAGGTCGCCTACAACCGTCGTAGCCTACCAGACGAAGAACAACAGATCGTGGATCAGATCAACCAAAACCTGACCGAATACATCGCCAAGGAAAACCTACTACACACACTACCGACAGACGAGGTAAAAACTAAACCAGACGGAATCCATCTAACCGATGACTGCATGGGCAAGGCGTGGTTTCAATTAGTCCAATCGGTCAAAACCATCCTCAAAAAAACCCCTCCCAAGGGCAATAGCTGAAGTCCAAAATAAAACCGAAAACTCCACAGTTCTAAATCTCTCTAGTCGCACATTAAGCAAAAACGACGAAGAACTTTTATCGCTAGGATTAAAATTTATTCCCAGTTCACATAAAATAGCAAAAGCCGAAATTTATAAGGCACTGAGCAAATTAATTAGAAGAATCTACCTATACGATTACTTTCATAACAAAATTAATAGTGGCTCGACCAAAACACCATTTACTGGACCTAGCCACTGGACCCCCCCTCTCAAATTCATATCAGAGGAAACCAAACAGCTAGTGGCCACACTGAGAAAGAGGACGGCCATGATGCTACTTAATGAGCCCTCCAAAAGAGAATTTTTATAAACAAAACCATAAAGATAATTTAAACCCAGAATTACGGTCAAGTCTTCATAATCTCAAAAATGACAGAGACATAATAATTAAACCAGCCGATAAGGGCGGCAAAGTCTGCATCATAAATAGATCAGATTATATAAAAGAGGCAGAGAGGCAACTGTACAATCCAAAATATTACAGGCCAATTGAATCTAAACTTAAAAATGAAACAATTCCTAAAATAAATGCATCACTTACTGACCTAAATAACATGTCCTTTCTATCGAACAAACAAACGGGTTACCTTTGGGCCCACCCAGAAGACAAGGATAGATATTTCTACCTTTTACCAAAAATTCACAAGCCCTGGAAAAATGGCCCTCTAGTAGAATGCCAGAAGGCCGACCTATTGTAGGCGATTGTGCCACTGAGAACAGACGGGTCTGTGACTACATAGACTCCTTTCTTAAACCGCTGGCAACTCAGCATGATAGCTACTTAAAGGATACATATCACTTCATCGATAAAATTCGTAATGCTAAAATTAATCCAGGCTGGACTCTAGTTACGGGTGACATCACCGCTCTCTACACTAACATGTGCATCGAGCGTATAATTCAGAGTGTACAACGGGAAATGAACAAACACCCTGACCCTAAAAGACCAGATGAAGAAATACTAAAATTACTAAAACTGACCCTCGAGAATAATGATTTTGAATTTAATAAAAAGCTTTTCTTACAAATTCATGGGACGGCAATGGGCTACCCATATGCGCCTAATCTAGCAAATATTTTTCTACTAGATTTCGACAGAGCACTTCAGGAAGGCTTCAAAGTCAAACCACTCTTCTATTTTCGATTTTTAGACGATATATTCTTCATCTGGCCGGGAACTATAGCTGAATTAAATGAATTTGGAAATTATATTAATGGCCTAATCCCTGATATCAAAGTCACTCTCACACACCATCAAAATGAAATCGCTTTTTGGATACAACCTGTCTTCAAACATCATACAGACACAGACACAACACTACAAACACGAGTTTACTTTAAACAAACAGACAGTCACCAGCTATTACACTGCACATCCTTTCACCCACAGCATACACAAAAGGGTATTCTTAAGTCGCAATTTATACGCTTTAAAAGGCTCTCTTCCTTTAAGGAAGACTATGATAAAACTTGCAAAATTCTCTTTAATGCCATAAGGCACCGTGGTTACAGCACCCGTCTGTTCAGACAGTATAAAAACGATATATGGCACAATCGCCTACAAGCAAATAAACCAAAATCACAAGGTCCGAATCTTCCGATCATAATCAAATATTCCCCCCTAAGCTGCAAAATGAGTAAACTTTGGAGAGATATCATAATAAGGGACCCACTATTCCAACAGCACAACATAATAACCGCCTACGAAAGAAACAGGAATTTAGGTGAAATCCTGGCCCCTACAAAAATGAGACCATCTTTTTTAAATTTTCGGTTGCCATGGGAGCAGTGGGGGGTGGGGGATGGTAGAGCCTGTGCTTAAACACATGTCTTAATCCTAACCCTTGCCCGCGCATATCATACCTCCACTCCTCCTCCTCTCCCCTGGAAACCTCGGATGACAAGGGTCACCGCCGACAATAATACTTACGAACGTCTTCGCTTTCCGACGACGATGTACTCAACGAGAGCAAACAAACGAAGCGAAGCTCCGTCCGACTTCAAAAGAATGTCAACATCGCTCGCCCTACAGAAGAAACGAAAGATCTGATTTTAATCCTACTGCAACGAAAGTCAAACATTTTAGGTCATATGGACTCTTAGAGAGATTAAAAATATTTAACTTAGCATATATACATATATGTGTGTGTGTGTATATATATATATATAGAGAGAGAGAACTGTTATTGACTTATAACCGGCGATAATCTTCAAACACCGTATAATCAATAAGACAATCGCCTAGATAGATGGACATTGAAAGCACATGCTACTGTAAATAGAACCTCACGCCAACTCACGAACAGTCTAAGGGTATAAATTGCCCGACAAACTTTCATATCACATTAGCTCTTTGAAGAAGTTTACAGACAACGAAACGTCGAGCATTTTTTGTATATACGCTTTCTTGTTTTAATAAAATTTATAAAACGTAGAAAAGCGTCTTTCGTGAGTAAATAGAAGAGATCTTCTAAATCACACACAAGAGAATGCCTCTCAACTACTACGGTCGTCGAAACCCGAACAACAGGGCCTCAACGACGACTAGGAGGGAAACAAGAAGAACGGACCGTACACCAGCAACAGCGACTGGTAGACCGACCGCGAGACGATCTTCCCGACAAAATCGGAACGAGCAGCGTCCACGATCAAACTCGGACGGCAGACGCAGAATGAGTAATCCGTCCGAAAAAGAAAACGCCAATAACGAGTTAAAAGACATGATGAAAACTCTAATGACGCGAATGGATCGCATGGAGGAACTAATTTCAACTAAACGACAAGAACCAGAAACGGAAACTAATAAATCACAGAGGAAACAGATCCGCTTCCAAGACACGAACACAGACGACGACAAATCGACCAACCCGCAGTTCACTGACTTATGGAAAAGCATTTATAAAGGAGTGCAGTTAAAACATCACCTGAAAAACTGGAAGGAAACTCCAAAATCGATAAAAAACAACCTCGAGGAACTGGCGGAGCAAATCAATCCTCCCGTACCCAGTGAAGCCACCAAGAAAATGATACATGACATAATGATGCAGACAGGCGAACGCGTAAAATCGGTGGTCCAAGAACACCTGCAGGAAAAACTCCTCGTCAACCAACTATTCCTTGCAACACTCGATCCTACGGACCACTACAAAGCCCGTGCCATCGCCGAGAAACACCTGAAAAGACGACTCGGCAATCGCATCCAGGAAGCCCAATTGACCAAATATATCGACGAAGAGATGATCCACATCGACCGACCGAGGACCCGCGCACCTGAAGACCGGCAGCCGTCCACAAGCGCCTACCAATGGACTGAGGTCGTCAACCGTACAGCCAAACGCAAGCAACCTGACACACGATCGCCACCTGGCCTAGCGACCAGATCCAGATTTGAGGTGCTCACATCAGAAGACGTCGAACCAACTACAGCGGAATCGGACTACGATGAAGAGGAGGACACAGAGCCCCAACACACTACAACCAAACCTAGTCCGAAAACTCAGAAAAAAGATCCAGCACCGAATCGACCAGTGGCACAACCAACAAATATTATGGACGAAATTATGGACGTAAGCACCATCACACAACCTGCACCACGTTCCGAAATTCGACAACGGAGAAATTTCGACGCAACCATAAAGACTCCTCCTGGAACCGACACCCTCGTCATCACTGACTCGCAAATGAGAAATCTACCAGGAAGCCTAATACCTACTGACTGGTTCTTATCGATAAATCCGGGAATGAAAATAGACGATGGAATCCGACAAATCGGCCGTGAACTCAATTCACCACAGGTCAAAACAATCATACTATCCGTCGGTATCAACGACCGCACCTCGACTCCCTACTACATAAAAAGAGACATTCTGGAGCTGGCAAGAACGACCAAACACGCAGAAAGGAAGGGAATATCAGTCCTGATCAACGAGGTCGCCTACAACCGTCGTAGCCTACCAGACGAAGAACAACAGATCGTGGATCAGATCAACCAAAACCTGACCGAATACATCGCCAAGGAAAACCTACTACACACACTACCGACAGACGAGGTAAAAACTAAACCAGACGGAATCCATCTAACCGATGACTGCATGGGCAAGGCGTGGTTTCAATTAGTCCAATCGGTCAAAAACCATCCTCAAAAAAACCCCCCCTCCCAAGGGCAATAGCTGAAGTCCAAAATAAAACCGAAAACTCCACAGTTCTAAATCTCTCTAGTCGCACATTAAGCAAAAACGACGAAGAACTTTTATCGCTAGGATTAAAATTTATTCCCAGTTCACATAAAATAGCAAAAGCCGAAATTTATAAGGCACTGAGCAAATTAATTAGAAGAATCTACCTATACGATTACTTTCATAACAAAATTAATAGTGGCTCGACCAAAACACCATTTACTGGACCTAGCCACTGGACCCCCCCTCTCAAATTCATATCAGAGGAAACCAAACAGCTAGTGGCCACACTGAGAAAGAGGACGGCCATGATGCTACTTAATGAGCCCTCCAAAAGAGAATTTTTTATAAACAAAACCATAAAGATAATTTAAACCCAGAATTACGGTCAAGTCTTCATAATCTCAAAAATGACAGAGACATAATAATTAAACCAGCCGATAAGGGCGGCAAAGTCTGCATCATAAATAGATCAGATTATATAAAAGAGGCAGAGAGGCAACTGTACAATCCAAAATATTACAGGCCAATTGAATCTAAACTTAAAAATGAAACAATTCCTAAAATAAATGCATCACTTACTGACCTAAATAACATGTCCTTTCTATCGAACAAACAAACGGGTTACCTTTGGGCCCACCCAGAAGACAAGGATAGATATTTCTACCTTTTACCAAAAATTCACAAGCCCCTGGAAAAATGGCCCTCTAGTAGAATGCCAGAAGGCCGACCTATTGTAGGCGATTGTGCCACTGAGAACAGACGGGTCTGTGACTACATAGACTCCTTTCTTAAACCGCTGGCAACTCAGCATGATAGCTACTTAAAGGATACATATCACTTCATCGATAAAATTCGTAATGCTAAAATTAATCCAGGCTGGACTCTAGTTACGGGTGACATCACCGCTCTCTACACTAACATGTGCATCGAGCGTATAATTCAGAGTGTACAACGGGAAATGAACAAACACCCTGACCCTAAAAGACCAGATGAAGAAATACTAAAATTACTAAAACTGACCCTCGAGAATAATGATTTTGAATTTAATAAAAAGCTTTTCTTACAAATTCATGGGACGGCAATGGGCTACCCATATGCGCCTAATCTAGCAAATATTTTTCTACTAGATTTCGACAGAGCACTTCAGGAAGGCTTCAAAGTCAAACCACTCTTCTATTTTCGATTTTTAGACGATATATTCTTCATCTGGCCGGGAACTATAGCTGAATTAAATGAATTTGGAAATTATATTAATGGCCTAATCCCTGATATCAAAGTCACTCACACACCATCAAAATGAAATCGCTTTTTGGATACAACCGTCTTCAAACATCATACAGACACAGACACAACACTACAAACACGAGTTTACTTTAAACAAACAGACAGTCACCAGCTATTACACTGCACATCCTTTCACCCACAGCATACACAAAAAGGGTATTCTTAAGTCGCAATTTATACGCTTTAAAAGGCTCTCTTCCTTTAAGGAAGACTATGATAAAACTTGCAAAATTCTCTTTAATGCCATAAGGCACCGTGGTTACAGCACCCGTCTGTTCAGACAGTATAAAAACGATATATGGCACAATCGCCTACAAGCAAATAAACCAAAATCACAAGGTCCGAATCTTCCGATCATAATCAAATATTCCCCCCTAAGCTGCAAAATGAGTAAACTTTGGAGAGATATCATAATAAGGGACCCACTATTCCAACAGCACAACATAATAACCGCCTACGAAAGAAACAGGAATTTAGGTGAAATCCTGGCCCCTACAAAAATGAGACCATCTTTTAAATTTTCGGTTGCCATGGGAGCAGTGGGGGGTGGGGGATGGTAGAGCCTGTGCTTAAACACATGTCTTAATCCTAACCCTTGCCCGCGCATATCATACCTCCACTCCTCCTCCTCTCCCCTGGAAACCTCGGATGACAAGGGTCACCGCCGACAATAATACTTACGAACGTCTTCGCTTTCCGACGACGATGTACTCAACGAGAGCAAACAAACGAAGCGAAGCTCCGTCCGACTTCAAAAGAATGTCAACATCGCTCGCCCTACAGAAGAAACGAAAGATCTGATTTTAATCCTACTGCAACGAAAGTCAAACATTTTAGGTCATATGGACTCTTAGAGAGATTAAAAATATTTAACTTAGCATATATACATATATGTGTGTGTGTGTATATATATATATAGAGAGAGAGAACTGTTATTGACTTATAACCGGCGATAATCTTCAAACACCGTATAATCAATAAGACAATCGCCTAGATAGATGGACATTGAAAGCACATGCTACTGTAAATAGAACCTCACGCCAACTCACGAACAGTCTAAGGGTATAAATTGCCCGACAAACTTTCATATCACATTAGCTCTTTGAAGAAGTTTACAGACAACGAAACGTCGAGCATTTTTTTGTATATACGCTTTCTTGTTTTAATAAAATTTATAAAACGTAGAAAAGCGTCTTTCGTGAGTAAATAGAAGAGATCTTCTAAATCACACACAAGAGAATGCCTCTCAACTACTACGGTCGTCGAAACCCGAACAACAGGGCCTCAACGACGACTAGGAGGGAAACAAGAAGAACGGACCGTACACCAGCAACAGCGACTGGTAGACCGACCGCGAGACGATCTTCCCGACAAAATCGGAACGAGCAGCGTCCACGATCAAACTCGGACGGCAGACGCAGAATGAGTAATCCGTCCGAAAAAGGAAACGCCAATAACGAGTTAAAAGACATGATGAAAACTCTAATGACGCGAATGGATCGCATGGAGGAACTAATTTCAACTAAACGACAAGAACCAGAAACGGAAACTAATAAATCACAGAGGAAACAGATCCGCTTCCAAGACACGAACACAGACGACGACAAATCGACCAACCCGCAGTTCACTGACTTATGGAAAAGCATTTATAAAGGAGTGCAGTTAAAACATCACCTGAAAAACTGGAAGGAAACTCCAAAATCGATAAAAAACAACCTCGAGGAACTGGCGGAGCAAATCAATCCTCCCGTACCCAGTGAAGCCACCAAGAAAATGATACATGACATAATGATGCAGACAGGCGAACGCGTAAAATCGGTGGTCCAAGAACACCTGCAGGAAAAACTCCTCGTCAACCAACTATTCCTTGCAACACTCGATCCTACGGACCACTACAAAGCCCGTGCCATCGCCGAGAAACACCTGAAAAGACGACTCGGCAATCGCATCCAGGAAGCCCAATTGACCAAATATATCGACGAAGAGATGATCCACATCGACCGACCGAGGACCCGCGCACCTGAAGACCGGCAGCCGTCCACAAGCGCCTACCAATGGACTGAGGTCGTCAACCGTACAGCCAAACGCAAGCAACCTGACACACGATCGCCACCTGGCCTAGCGACCAGATCCAGATTTGAGGTGCTCACATCAGAAGACGTCGAACCAACTACAGCGGAATCGGACTACGATGAAGAGGAGGACACAGAGCCCCAACACACTACAACCAAACCTAGTCCGAAAACTCAGAAAAAAGATCCAGCACCGAATCGACCAGTGGCACAACCAACAAATATTATGGACGAAATTATGGACGTAAGCACCATCACACAACCTGCACCACGTTCCGAAATTCGACAACGGAGAAATTTCGACGCAACCATAAAGACTCCTCCTGGAACCGACACCCTCGTCATCACTGACTCGCAAATGAGAAATCTACCAGGAAGCCTAATACCTACTGACTGGTTCTTATCGATAAATCCGGGAATGAAAATAGACGATGGAATCCGACAAATCGGCCGTGAACTCAATTCACCACAGGTCAAAACAATCATACTATCCGTCGGTATCAACGACCGCACCTCGACTCCCTACTACATAAAAAGAGACATTCTGGAGCTGGCAAGAACGACCAAACACGCAGAAAGGAAGGGAATATCAGTCCTGATCAACGAGGTCGCCTACAACCGTCGTAGCCTACCAGACGAAGAACAACAGATCGTGGATCAGATCAACCAAAACCTGACCGAATACATCGCCAAGGAAAACCTACTACACACACTACCGACAGACGAGGTAAAAACTAAACCAGACGGAATCCATCTAACCGATGACTGCATGGGCAAGGCGTGGTTTCAATTAGTCCAATCGGTCAAAAACCATCCTCAAAAAAAAAAACCCCTCCCAAGGGCAATAGCTGAAGTCCAAAATAAAACCGAAAACTCCACAGTTCTAAATCTCTCTAGTCGCACATTAAGCAAAAACGACGAAGAACTTTTATCGCTAGGATTAAAATTTATTCCCAGTTCACATAAAATAGCAAAAGCCGAAATTTATAAGGCACTGAGCAAATTAATTAGAAGAATCTACCTATACGATTACTTTCATAACAAAATTAATAGTGGCTCGACCAAAACACCATTTACTGGACCTAGCCACTGGACCCCCCCTCTCAAATTCATATCAGAGGAAACCAAACAGCTAGTGGCCACACTGAGAAAGAGGACGGCCATGATGCTACTTAATGAGCCCTCCAAAAGAGAATTTTTTATAAACAAAACCATAAAGATAATTTAAACCCAGAATTACGGTCAAGTCTTCATAATCTCAAAATGACAGAGACATAATAATTAAACCAGCCGATAAGGGCGGCAAAGTCTGCATCATAAATAGATCAGATTATATAAAAGAGGCAGAGAGGCAACTGTACAATCCAAAATATTACAGGCCAATTGAATCTAAACTTAAAAATGAAACAATTCCTAAAATAAATGCATCACTTACTGACCTAAATAACATGTCCTTTCTATCGAACAAACAAACGGGTTACCTTTGGGCCCACCCAGAAGACAAGGATAGATATTTCTACCTTTTACCAAAAATTCACAAGCCCCTGGAAAAATGGCCCTCTAGTAGAATGCCAGAAGGCCGACCTATTGTAGGCGATTGTGCCACTGAGAACAGACGGGTCTGTGACTACATAGACTCCTTTCTTAAACCGCTGGCAACTCAGCATGATAGCTACTTAAAGGATACATATCACTTCATCGATAAAATTCGTAATGCTAAAATTAATCCAGGCTGGACTCTAGTTACAGGTGACATCACCGCTCTCTACACTAACATGTGCATCGAGCGTATAATTCAGAGTGTACAACGGGAAATGAACAAACACCCTGACCCTAAAAGACCAGATGAAGAAATACTAAAATTACTAAAACTGACCCTCGAGAATAATGATTTTGAATTTAATAAAAAGCTTTTCTTACAAATTCATGGGACGGCAATGGGCTACCCATATGCGCCTAATCTAGCAAATATTTTTCTACTAGATTTCGACAGAGCACTTCAGGAAGGCTTCAAAGTCAAACCACTCTTCTATTTTCGATTTTTAGACGATATATTCTTCATCTGGCCGGGAACTATAGCTGAATTAAATGAATTTGGAAATTATATTAATGGCCTAATCCCTGATATCAAAGTCACTCTCACACACCATCAAAATGAAATCGCTTTTTTGGATACAACCGTCTTCAAACATCATACAGACACAGACACAACACTACAAACACGAGTTTACTTTAAACAAACAGACAGTCACCAGCTATTACACTGCACATCCTTTCACCCACAGCATACACAAAAGGGTATTCTTAAGTCGCAATTTATACGCTTTAAAAGGCTCTCTTCCTTTAAGGAAGACTATGATAAAACTTGCAAAATTCTCTTTAATGCCATAAGGCACCGTGGTTACAGCACCCGTCTGTTCAGACAGTATAAAAACGATATATGGCACAATCGCCTACAAGCAAATAAACCAAAATCACAAGGTCCGAATCTTCCGATCATAATCAAATATTCCCCCCTAAGCTGCAAAATGAGTAAACTTTGGAGAGATATCATAATAAGGGACCCACTATTCCAACAGCACAACATAATAACCGCCTACGAAAGAAACAGGAATTTAGGTGAAATCCTGGCCCCTACAAAAATGAGACCATCTTTTTAAATTTTCGGTTGCCATGGGAGCAGTGGGGGTTGGGGGATGGTAGAGCCTGTGCTTAAACACATGTCTTAATCCTAACCTTGCCCGCGCATATCATACCTCCACTCCTCCTCCTCCCTGGAAACCTCGGATGACAAGGGTCACCGCCGACAATAATACTTACGAACGTCTTCGCTTTCCGACGACGATGTACTCAACGAGAGCAAACAAACGAAGCGAAGCTCCGTCCGACTTCAAAAGAATGTCAACATCGCTCGCCCTACAGAAGAAACGAAAGATCTGATTTTAATCCTACTGCAACGAAAGTCAAACATTTTAGGTCATATGGACTCTTAGAGAGATTAAAAATATTTAACTTAGCATATATACATATATGTGTGTGTGTGTATATATATATATATAGAGAGAGAGAACTGTTATTGACTTATAACCGGCGATAATCTTCAAACACCGTATAATCAATAAGACAATCGCCTAGATAGATGGACATTGAAAGCACATGCTACTGTAAATAGAACCTCACGCCAACTCACGAACAGTCTAAGGGTATAAATTGCCCGACAAACTTTCATATCACATTAGCTCTTTGAAGAAGTTTACAGACAACGAAACGTCGAGCATTTTTTGTATATACGCTTTCTTGTTTTAATAAAATTTATAAAACGTAGAAAAGCGTCTTTCGTGAGTAAATAGAAGAGATCTTCTAAATCACACACAAGAGAATGCCTCTCAACTACTACGGTCGTCGAAACCCGAACAACAGGGCCTCAACGACGACTAGGAGGGAAACAAGAAGAACGGACCGTACACCAGCAACAGCGACTGGTAGACCGACCGCGAGACGATCTTCCCGACAAAATCGGAACGAGCAGCGTCCACGATCAAACTCGGACGGCAGACGCAGAATGAGTAATCCGTCCGAAAAAGGAAACGCCAATAACGAGTTAAAAGACATGATGAAAACTCTAATGACGCGAATGGATCGCATGGAGGAACTAATTTCAACTAAACGACAAGAACCAGAAACGGAAACTAATAAATCACAGAGGAAACAGATCCGCTTCCAAGACACGAACACAGACGACGACAAATCGACCAACCCGCAGTTCACTGACTTATGGAAAAGCATTTATAAAGGAGTGCAGTTAAAACATCACCTGAAAAACTGGAAGGAAACTCCAAAATCGATAAAAAACAACCTCGAGGAACTGGCGGAGCAAATCAATCCTCCCGTACCCAGTGAAGCCACCAAGAAAATGATACATGACATAATGATGCAGACAGGCGAACGCGTAAAATCGGTGGTCCAAGAACACCTGCAGGAAAAACTCCTCGTCAACCAACTATTCCTTGCAACACTCGATCCTACGGACCACTACAAAGCCCGTGCCATCGCCGAGAAACACCTGAAAAGACGACTCGGCAATCGCATCCAGGAAGCCCAATTGACCAAATATATCGACGAAGAGATGATCCACATCGACCGACCGAGGACCCGCGCACCTGAAGACCGGCAGCCGTCCACAAGCGCCTACCAATGGACTGAGGTCGTCAACCGTACAGCCAAACGCAAGCAACCTGACACACGATCGCCACCTGGCCTAGCGACCAGATCCAGATTTGAGGTGCTCACATCAGAAGACGTCGAACCAACTACAGCGGAATCGGACTACGATGAAGAGGAGGACACAGAGCCCCAACACACTACAACCAAACCTAGTCCGAAAACTCAGAAAAAAGATCCAGCACCGAATCGACCAGTGGCACAACCAACAAATATTATGGACGAAATTATGGACGTAAGCACCATCACACAACCTGCACCACGTTCCGAAATTCGACAACGGAGAAATTTCGACGCAACCATAAAGACTCCTCCTGGAACCGACACCCTCGTCATCACTGACTCGCAAATGAGAAATCTACCAGGAAGCCTAATACCTACTGACTGGTTCTTATCGATAAATCCGGGAATGAAAATAGACGATGGAATCCGACAAATCGGCCGTGAACTCAATTCACCACAGGTCAAAACAATCATACTATCCGTCGGTATCAACGACCGCACCTCGACTCCCTACTACATAAAAAGAGACATTCTGGAGCTGGCAAGAACGACCAAACACGCAGAAAGGAAGGGAATATCAGTCCTGATCAACGAGGTCGCCTACAACCGTCGTAGCCTACCAGACGAAGAACAACAGATCGTGGATCAGATCAACCAAAACCTGACCGAATACATCGCCAAGGAAAACCTACTACACACTACCGACAGACGAGGTAAAAACTAAAACCAGACGGAATCCATCTAACCGATGACTGCATGGGCAAGGCGTGGTTTCAATTAGTCCAATCGGTCAAAAACCATCCTCAAAAAAACCCCCCCTCCCAAGGGCAATAGCTGAAGTCCAAAATAAAACCGAAAACTCCACAGTTCTAAATCTCTCTAGTCGCACATTAAGCAAAAAACGACGAAGAACTTTTATCGCTAGGGATTAAAATTTATTCCCAGTTCACATAAAATAGCAAAAGCCGAAATTTATAAGGCACTGAGCAAATTAATTAGAAGAATCTACCTATACGATTACTTTCATAACAAAATTAATAGTGGCTCGACCAAAACACCATTTACTGGACCTAGCCACTGGACCCCCCCTCTCAAATTCATATCAGAGGAAACCAAACAGCTAGTGGCCACACTGAGAAAGAGGACGGCCATGATGCTACTTAATGAGCCCTCCAAAAGAGAATTTTTATAAACAAAAACCATAAAGATAA